>JAJHJA010000174.1:0-598785 GCA_021202915.1 Heliconius himera | reverse complement strand
AATCCGGGACATAGCCATTAAGCCAACATTGTAAACCGAAAAGATAATCCAACAGTAGTTTTCCTAATTAGAAAGGAGTATGATTTAAAATACATAATATACAAATATTTCCCCTTTCGAACCCTCAATCATAGTATGCAGTTAAGTAAATCCTAACTGCACCGACGCGTTTTGAAATTATATAAATTGTATCAGTCAATAACATTTATGATATGATTAAAAAAAACACTCATTTTTCAGCTTCACATTTAGTTTTTCTTGCTCTATCGAAATATATAACAATGGTTAGAAAAATGTTTTAGTTATTTCAAAGGATTATTTATTTTGCTTTAAAAAAATATTTTGTTATTATCAATAGCTTCTATACATATTCCGTAATATTTTTTTTTGCATTTATAACAGTGTGTACATATAAACAAATTATTTTTCTTAATAACAGAGCGAATGAAAGATAACGAGTAGCCAAAAATATGGAGCATATAAAAATAAAGTTTGACGCACACAGTAGGGTACAGAAGGAGGAACTATCCTTCTGTACCCTACTGTGTGCGAGATACAGTATGAAACTGATTTATTTTAAATTTATTTCTTAGATACTCTCCTAAGCTCCTCAAGAAATCTATTTGTCAAACGTTATTTTGTTTATTTTGTTTTTTAACAACTATATTAAGACACTCCGTTCCCCACTTTAAGCCGATTTTTGAGGCTTTTTTTTGGTGGGTGGAGGAATGAAAATATGAATAAATATTCGTTTATTCCCTCGAGTGGAGATCGAACCCACAACCGTCACACTACATTCACACTTGTGCCTCAACAACCTCACCTAAGAAACAAAACTCCAACGAAAACTGAAAAACAGGACTTAATAGTTTCTAGTCCACACAAGCGTTACTGTAGAAGTCAACTTATTCTTACCGACAACATTTACCTATAGTAAGTGATTTATGACTAAGTAATAGAATTTTGTCACCAAATGTCCAAAATATCACCAGATCAACTACCTAACTGATTAAGAAATTTCTTTCATAAAGTCACGTATGCGTCTTCATACGTTATCATGAGACGTGCCACTTGACAGCCTCGCAACACATAATGGATACAATTTGTAAAGAACTTTTTACATTTAGAATATTATACAAATACATTATACTCGGTACAGAAGAAGAAAAAACCGTATTTCAAACTTTTAGATGAGCTTTTATGGCGAAAGTTTAAAATTTTATTCTTTGTCGTTTATATTAATCTTTTTTAATTGTTTTATTGTGTGTATTTATTGTTAAATGTTTGGATGTAAATGGATGATGGATGGATGTAAATTTATATAAATCATAACTTATAATCGAGTCACTAGCAGTGATGCAAATTTATATGAAAACTCATTTTTTTATTTATTCGCGATATTTTTAACCAAAAAAGTAGGCATTTAATAAGTTTTTGATTTTCACCATTATAGCACATTTTAACTAAAACTGTCTGGATTAATCACGTATATTTAATATTAAACATTTTTGGAAACCCGGCGTTTCCAGCACTTTGCAGTAGTCCGTGGTCACAGGTAGACCGAGGTGGCATTCATGTGTCAGTTGACATAATTATTATATCAAACTACCGCCAACGATTTCTTAAATTCCTCGCGTACTGCCCTGGATTCCTGCAGAATGAGCTAACTGTATCTTGTCCTTTGGCACGTTGGGTTTGAGACTTCAGAGATTTTATGAGTGGGTCCCTGGTGGTAGAAAGCTACCAGCTGTCCTCTCTATGGAAAGGATATTTTTGAATTTCATTAGCCTCGTGAACCATTCTAGGAATATATCTACTTTCCTTAGCGAAGGTTTGGGAAAAAATAGGTATTTACTTATATATATGAAATAAAAAAATCTTTTATAAAACATTTTTTTCAAGTGTTTTTTTTTCAAACAAAATAAATAATAAAATTATCTTTGTAAAATAAAATCCCTTTTGTCAAGAACGACTCATGAAGACATTAACCTATCAAAGGAAAATCGCCGCATACCCCTCATTCCGAAATGGAGTCGTAGGTATTGGCAGCAAAGTTGTTTAACCTTTAGCAGTATTTTTATAGTAGTATGTGTTTACGTTATTGGTATCTCTGCGTAACAGCGTCACATGAAATACAGAAAAATCCTACGTCTAAACTGTTGAGGTATCTTGATTAATTTCTTTAGGTATGGGCTTAAAATACTTTACCCTATATGCTGTTCTCGTAAAAGGAGCGCTGACGCTTTCACCCTGTATATAAGTAAATGCTTACTTATAATAATTTTCTTTGTGGTTGTAATAAATCTCGCATGGCCTGTCTCGAATAATAAAAGAAACTTAAGTTATCAATTAATTTTTAGAGCGTACTTCGACGGCGTACAGTGACAGGAGCTCAATTCGTGGAGGCAAAACCCAATGCGCACCTTAAAGGTCATCTGAAACCTAGACTTGGTTTCCAATCCCCAGAAACTGCTCGGAGCTCCTCACTCTGAAACGCAATGGATCCGGCGCCCACACGGTGGAAGACGCCATGGAATCCTAAGTAGTTTTTTGTTTTTACTAAGTATTATAATGTGTGAGAAACATATATTTATAATATATGATCAATATACCGTTTTCGAGACTTTGTATAGCAGCTCAATTTAAAGTTGCTTCCTGTACGTATTAAAACTCCAGCTGAAACTTTTCTGTTGTTGTAAGCTCGAACTTCTAGCTTCATAATATTAGCTTTTCAGTACACGTAGGTGCTGCTTATACTTTCTATTACTTTTTGTTTACTTTAGGAATATTTTTTTTATGTCCATTTGCGACATTAAGTTATACTCTGGCAAAAAAATCAAAAAAGGTATTTTTGCTTTAAAAATAAAAAAGAGGTAAAGTTTAGCTCTTATTTCGCTAGTTTAAGTATCAGCAAGTATTAAAGTAAATGTAGAAGTATCTTAAATATTACAAATCAGCTTCAATGTAGAAGTATCTTAAATATTACAAATCAGCTTCACGCTGTATCCTGCACAGCCACAGCGTAGGCAGTGGGAACCTAGTGTAAATACCCTCCGTTCTCCATTTTCTTCCGAATTCTGGAGGCATTGCATGATAAATGACGGAATTCAACGCCACGCCTCGATACCAGATAGAAGTTATGAAAATATTAAACATTTCATTTCCTCTAGTGGGGATCGAACCCCCAACCAGTCATGTTTAGTCAGTTTTCAGTCACACTCTGTGCTCCTGTACCATGGCTGGCGACAGAAGTATATTATTTTGTCATTTATAATAAATATTGCTAGCGATTGACTAGCTATATATAGACTATATCAAATTTAATTTTTATATTTATGAAAAAATTTAAGCTATTAATTTGACAGATCTAACATAAAATGTATATTTATTTCTCTCGTTGAAAATCATCATTCATTTAAATGCACAGATTTCATTTCATTTCAGAAAATAGCGTACATTAAAAAATATATTTAAAATATTCAATATCAATAAAAAATAAGGAATCCAAGCTGGTCGAGAGATCATCATGGCGCAGTAGGGCAGCATCTGATTAAAAGAAAAAAATTAAATTAGCCTCACGCTGTATCCCGCACACAGCAGGGTAGGCAGAGGGAACCTAGTGTTAAGACACTCCGTTCCCGAGAAGATTAAATATTTACTTTAATTTATATTTCCATTTCTTCGCTCTGGTGTCGAGGTTAAGCGCGGCGTTGAGTTCTGCCACTCAACACGCAATGCCTCCAGAATTCGGCAGAAAGTGGGGAACGGAGTGTCTATCTGATTCTAATAGCGATAATTGTGGATTTTATTTCCACTGGGACAGGAAATTACTTTTTACCATTATTATAAAACGTCGCGTTGAATACCATCACTCAACACAAAATGTCTGGAAGTCTTGACTCAAGTTTGTCTCTCGAGAGTACGAGAAAACCCCAATGAAAAAGGCAATAAACATTTATTAAAAATTTTCTAGTTAGATTTTTTGAATATTAATTTCAGTCTTATAATATAATTTAATAACCTTTACAATCGTACATAAAATTTGTCAATAAATACTGTGAAATGGTGGTGTTTTACACCAAAAACCAAAAACGAAAAAAAAAAATTGAAATCCTGTAAACGCGACTGGTTGTGGATTCGATCCCCACTCGAGGAAAGGAAGTATTTATTTCAATTTATACTTCCATTTTTTCACTCTGGTGTCCGTGCAAATAGCGGCGTTGAGTTCCACCAGTCAACACGCCTCCAAACTCAATGCCTCCAAAATTCGGCGGAAAGTGGGTAACCGGATGTTTTAGCAATAGGTTCCCTCTGCCTACACTGTGAGGGAGACGTGAAGTGGTAATAAAAAATTATTTTATATATATTTTATAAAAAAATTGTAAACTAGAACAAATGGTCGTTCATTTCATACAAAATGAAGTCATACATCCGTAAATTTAAGTTTGTTAACTTATATGTACTTAATGTTGGCATACAATCCTGAAATTGGTACAGAACCCTCGGTATGCTTGTCCGACTCACTTTTGGCCAATTTTTTCATATAAATTTTATATTCAACAATAATATTTCACAAAGGTAAGTTAAGCTAAGCTAAGCATTATTCATATAGTAAGTGCTGGCTTCTTTTTTTGCAGCTTCACGCTGTATCCCGCACACAGGAGGCTAGGCAGAGGCAACCTATTATTAAGGCACTCCGTTCCCCACTTTCTGCCGAATTCTGGAGGTATTGCTTGTTGAGTGGCAGAACTCAACGCCGCGCTTAACCTCGACACCAGAACGAAGAAATGGAAATATAAATTTAAGTAAGAATTTCATCTCCTCGAAGTGCTAGCTGTAGCTAGCTATTTTTTAAAATATATTTGTTCAAAATAAAAACGTTTTTTTATAAATAAATGAATAAATTTAAATCAAATATGATAATATACGCATATATTTAAATAAAAATCTCGACGTTGCATTTAATGAAAGTCACAATTCAATGAGAAATATTGAGAAGAATAGAAAAATAGTCTATATTTTCTACTTAACCGCTATTAAGTATATGGTAAAGCTATATAAATATTTGAACATTGACATGTGCAGCCTACAATAATAAAAAATCACCTTGAATACAGATCAAACGTATCACTAGCGTCGAGTATCCAAATTGAGGCCAGCCGTGGCACAACGTCAACGTCTACGTAACCGCGACAGGTAGCGGGTACGATTCCCGCTCAAGGAAATAAAATATTTACGGAATGGAAAAGCAGAATTAAGTAGGGCAATGTCTTAATAGGAAAGGAATGCCTTAACAGTAGGTTTCTAGTTTCCCTCTGCCTACCACATTACGCGCAGGATACAGCGTGAACCTTAAAAAATAGTAACTAACTTGCCAATTTTATCAATATGATTTAAAATAAGACATATAAATAACTAAATAATAAAAAGAAGTAATATGTCTCTCAGTTGTGATTTCTCAAAGCCTATCTATCCCACGAGGTAAACCCATAATGGTGAAAAATAGATGAAACTTCAAGTAGAATCTAAAGAAAAATTTTGGTTGTCTTGCGAAACAGAATTTATGATTATTCTTCCCCGTGGCATGAGATTTGACTTGGAGTTTTATTAAAAGTGATGAAAGTTACAAATCGTATTTGTGAAAGTCATATTTTGTGGTATAAAAGAATGAGGCCAGTCGTGACGCAGTGGCACAAGTGTACGACTGTTAAAGGACAGCTTGGGGGTTCGATTTACACTCGGGAAAATTTAATATTTATTTAATATTTTTCATTTATTCTTGCTCTGGTAACGAGGCAAAGCGCGGCGTTGAACGTCACTGGACACGCAATGCCTCCAAAATTCGAAGGCAAGCGAGGAACGGAATGTCTTAACACTAGTTTCCCTGGATCTCTCTGTTTAGCCTGCTATTCTAAATTAAAAAATAAATAAAAATAAATTTAGTCGTCGTGGCGCAGTGGCACAGCGACTGACTTTTAACACGATGGTTGTGCGTTAGAATTTCATTTGGAGATTGAATCATATTCAATTTCTCTTATTGTTACTAAGTCAAAGCGCGGCGTTGAGTTTCATTACTCAACAGCTTAAAGCTAAAAAAATAATAAGATCCTATCGGCTTTGTAAATTTTCCATAAAGATTAGACTAGTAACCATAGTTTCTTTGTATAAAATATGCTTTGGGAGATTGCCAGAGAGAGGGGAGCTCCTAGAACTACATTACTACCTCAACTATTGTCATTAATTATCTTTATCAGCTATAAGTACACCGCAGCACACACAGCAGGGTAGGCAGAGGGAATCTAGTGTTAAGTCACTCCATTCCGCACTTTCCGCCGAAACCTCGCGTGTTGAGTGGCGGAATTCAACGCCGCGATTTGCCTTACACCAGAGCAAAGAAATGAAAATGTAAATTAAAATAAATATTGCATTTCCTTGAGTGGGAATCGAGCCCACAACCAGTCGACTTTGCAGTCACACTTGGTGCCTCTGCGCCACGTGTGGCCTCACTGTCGTCAAACTGCACATATATGCCTGGTAATTTGTCGGTCGATACTGTGTCCTCAAATATCTCCCCCAGCATCCCTTCTCTCTCAGCACTCACTCTTGCTCAATCTCAAAATACTCTATTCTCTACTTTCCGTCTAAATTTTGTTTTGAATATTATAAAACTGTAGACAAAATATTGTCATTAAATTTATTTTTTAGTTTCATATACAAACTAGTACTAAGCATTTATTAATAATCCAATTTCTGTATAAATTGGCTAACGTAGCAATAATTAAATAAATGCATTTTGGCTCTCTTCTATAGCGAATAGCTTAAGTAGCTAGAATATTTGAATATTTAAACTTTTATTTATTTATATTATAATATTGGTATATATTTTTTTAAATATGTTATTCTTTTACTTTTTTAGGTTCAAACTATAACTTGCGTATAGCAGGAAGGGATAAACTTAATTTTTAAAGGAGCTTAATGCAGAACTTAGTGTTGAGTGACAGAATTCAATACTCCGCGAGTGGAAATCGAATCCACTTCTATCACGATCACGTCTGTAAAGTAGTGGGCTTCACTGTGGCGCTATGTTACGACAGCCACAAAATATATTAATGTTTGTTCAAGATTCATATTTATTCAGTTGCGAGCATTTCCCGCTTATAGTAGGGCAGACGGAAAGAATTTTATATTGTTACACTCCGTTCTCCACTTTCCGTCTAATAGTTACATAGTGTTTTGAGTAGTGAACCTTAATGCTACGTGTTCCTATGAGAGCAGGAAATAAGAATAATCAAAATATAATCATTCCCTAGAGTGGTAATCGAATCTACAACTAACGTATATAGAATCATATCATCATCATCTGGCATTAGGTTATCATTTTTTTTTATTATAAAATTATTGAGATTACTGAACTTTAACTAAACTAGTGATAGAATAATCACGGAGAAAGGAATTTCTTAACACTGAGCCCTCTCGGCCACCCTGCACCACATAAAAACATCTTTCAAAAAATATTATTATTCAACCTTCATTCCCTCATGAGTTCGACGACAAGTGCGGAACGGAGTGTCATAACACTAGATTCACAGGTTTGCTCTGCCAACCCTGATATATGCGGAATATATCATGAAGCTAAAAATAATTTAAAAAAACATAAAATGATTACCATTCAATACATGAACAGCTACAGTGTGAGGCGTCGCTACTGTCGACGCGCGCCAGTCTCAGCGCGCTGTCCGCGCCGCCAGCCACTTGTTCTGTTTTCACGCTGTCGATAATAACGTTAGTTATAAATCTTATACTATAACAAATCGTGGCGTTAAGTTCCGCTGATCAACACGCGATATCTCGAAAATTGGACCTCGAAAAGGGAATTGGCATTAAATTATTTAACATTAACATCTCCTTCTACTCTGCTTTGCGGGTAAAAGCGTGAAGCTTATTTTTCTTTATTATATCTGTCACTTGAAACATATTTTTTAGGTTTCCGTAGACCGATGGCACTAAAGGAATCCCTTTATTATATAGCGTTATATAATGTAGGATTTTCTGTATATAGATTAGTTATTTCAATCTATGCATCTGTATGCTACAGCTATTTTATTCTAAAACTATCATGAATTCTGTGAATTGCTTTTCATTTGATTTTTTACTTGATTCAAATTTTTAAATTATTATTATATATTTTTATTGTAAATATTTGTTTTTTTTTCGTTAGGTTAGATCAGCAAGCATATTGTGTTGGTCGTATTTTTTGTCTTTAACGTAAAAATAACATAAAACTATTACTGAGAACAAAGAAAAAACTGTAATTGTACATAAGATTCAATAAGATTGAGTCACCAGTGGGTTCTCAAAATTACAAACATCATATTTAAAACTAATAAATATTTAAGTATTTCAAGCAAATCTATTTAATTATTTCATTATTTTGTTAATCACTCAATTAAAAAAAGGTTAAGTGCGAGTTGGGCTCGGTTTTCAGGACTTCAGATCAAGAGGAAGTATAACTTACAAAAATTGATACACTTAAGTTTGTAGGTGCATGCACTTATTTTTTATGAAACTGACTACAGATATAAACTTGTTAATTAAATTAAATCAGTTTCACGCTGTATCCCGCAGATTTTTTTTATGAAATACGTAAAGTAATTTTTCGCTTTTCGGATTATTTTCTTTATTTGTTAACTCTTAATTCGTGTCAAATTTCATAACTGTAGGTCTACTCTACAAGTACTCTATAAATTTTAATTTTCAAGCGAATTTCATGCAAAACGCAGCAAAAACGATGCATAAATACTCGTAACAAAATATATGATATGAATTTTAATCTGATACATTTACGTGATCCCGAGAAAAAATTGTATTGACGAACAGATGGATAACAAAGTGATCCTATAAGGATTTTTTTTTCTTTTAAGAAAGGGAACCCTAAAAAACATAAAAAAATGCAAAACCATTTTTACATCATCTTTTTTATGTCTTATCATAATCAAAGGCTAATTTATATAACTTTTGCGTAGACACGTAATGTATGGAAACCATTATTTATTTATAATGTCATCTATTCTGTACACGTACTAAAAGGTTTAACAACGTCATATCGTGTCCCAAAAGTGCCAGGTATATATATATATATATATATATATATATATATATATATATATATATATATATATATATATATATATATATATATATATATATATTAGCTTCTTTTGAAGGGTGAGAAGAGAAGGATCATTTATCAACGTTGAAACACATTGAACAGAAATCCGTTTTACAAAATAGATTAACTGTTAAGATTGGAATGTTTGGTTTGTGTTAATTCAATTTTATTGCAGTATGATGGTTTGATTTTTTTAATTGAAATTTTAGAAAGAACACTGAGATCAGCAGGATAGGCTAGGAAATTTAGTGTTAAAACACTCCGTTCCCCATTTTCCACCTATTCTTCGAGGCGTTAATATTTAATTTGTTTTATGATGATTTTATTAAAGGATCTATAATATTGTAGTGAATATTTTGTATTTTCTTTTGTTGAGTAGCAGAACTCAACGCCGCGCTTTGCCTCGACACCAGAGCGAAATGGAATGGAAATGGAAATATAATTTTAAGTAAATATTTCATCTCCTCGAGTGGGGATCGAACCCGCAACCAGTCGGTTTTACAGTCGCACATTGTGCCCCTGCGCCACGACTGGCCTCTGTATAAAAGTAGTAAAAATAAATATAATTAATATAAAAACAAATAGTAATTATAAATAGTGATAAAAAGTATTAATATATTTTTTCTATAAGCTACTGTTACCGTTAATAATTTAATAAAAGTGTGCTTGTGCCATTCCTCCATTTCCCTTATCCCTCCTCTAGTAGTATCAGCGTCGAGGGCTGGTGTCTCCACGTGACGCGCGCTGCACTCCGCGACACAGCGAGAGTAGACTCCGCCTCGTAGTATTTCTCTTGAAGAGGACCGCCCGCCTCGTCGACCACTTGTGGTGCTGGTGGTGATAGTGGTTTGTTTTATTTTAACTCAGTTGTTTTATTGATTTCACTGTATTTCAAATATTATTTGGCATTGCACTATAGATTGTTTATGTATTTATATAAAAAAAATCGAATAAAAGAACTGGATGATCTTTAAATAATTTTTTTTAGCTTCACTTTGTATCCAACACATAACAGTGGTAGAGGAAAAAGGGGAATCCAATGTTGAGACATCCGTTTCCATTAAAACGCTTCCGTTCCACTTTTTTCGCCGAATTCTGGGGCACCAAATCAAAATAAGCACTAGGGACTACGTTTATTAAAGTAACTATTAGTCAGTATCAGCATATTTGATATAAATATCGGTAAGGAAATTCCGCAATTATCTAATTAAAAAATGTCGAGAAGGTAACAAGGCAAACCGTGGCATTAAATTCCGCCACTCAACATGTAATGAATCAAAAATTCGGGGGATAATAGGTAACGGAGTATCTTAACACTAAGTTCCTTCTGCCTACCCTGCTATAGGCGAAACACAGAGTGAAGTTAAAAAAAACAAAAAAAATATTTACTTACTATTCACATGCAGATAAGTCCTGCTGACTCTAGGTGGGTGTGTAGATATCTGACATTCATAAACGCCTTCATCATCAGGCTTGACTTCCCTGATGAGCAGCCTCCAGTTGCCAGGGTAACGTTTCCCAACTGACACCCTATTGTCCGCTGCATACGTAACTGCACCCACTGTGAGCAGTTCTGGAATTTCATCACGACCTCTCCGACGGACCCAGGATACCTAAAAATTTGTGCATTTTTAGTTCATTCTGATATTTTTATATGTGACGAAGTTACATGCAGTATTTGCTAAATTAATAAATGGAATTTTGCAAAGATACAATTTAAGTACCATCGAACACATCACTTTGCATGTCGATGAAGACTTATGCTAACGCGAACCTTTAAACTTTATATATGTATTGATTAATAAATAGTGTTAAAGTGGCGTAACAATGGCGTAGATGAACATGGCGATTGTAGGTTCACATCTAACTTGAGAATAAATGCATTCAATACAAGCTCCTTCCAATACAAACTGACAGTAAATGCACTAAACATGGAAAGAAGAGTCACGTTAGTAGGGTCAGTTATATATATTCATGTAATTGAAAAGAACCAAATGGCTCATACATATTCTTTGTGATTGAAAACAGGAAAAGAAATGAAATTCATTAATTATTACCAACTTCACTTCAATTTGGTCGTCTTTTCATTTTCTTTTACTCTACCCTAATAAATCTGGATTGGAATTATTCAGTTCGTTACAAAGCTCAAATGAGGAGACTATTGTGATTTTAAATAACATCTTATCTACAAGCAGTACGAAAATAAATTTTTAGAGTTCCTTATAATTGCCCTCGAGAGGTTTGGGTTCCCCAATGTCTATATTAAACAGACATTCTACCCACAATAATTGTCGGCTAATATCAGACAATGAAGGTTTTATCGTCATTTCAATGTCTAAATGTTCTCATTTCTACTAATAATAACAATAATGGAGTGAAACAGGATTGTATTGCGTTTATAATGTAGCTTTAAATTGGTTAGTGTTGCTTTAAAACGAAGATTGCCTTTTGGTTATTCTGCTTATCGTAATAAACAATGATGGCTTAAGCTCAGTTAAATAGCTATAGACTTTAAACTTAAAAAGTAATAATTCAATGCCATTTTCCATTTTGTAAAGTGTAATGAGAGATTTTATAACGGTAATATTCCGTTATTTTATATACTTTTAAATTGGTTATTATTATTCCTGTACATATTATTACAAATAAATAATATTCAATTTAGTACTTTCTATATATTATATATTATTTTAAATATGTTGTACAAAAAATGTAGGTTTCAAATTCTTTAAAAATTTTAAATCGTAAATTCATAAAGAACAAGTAGCTTCACGTTTTTCCCTCAGAGCAGAGTAAACAAAGGAAATCTAGTGAGATGTCTTAAACATTTCATTTCCTATTTCTTCCCTTTGTAAATAACCTTAAGAGAAACTCAACACCGCGTTTTATCTACAACAGTGGAGAAATCGAGAAAGTTCAAATATAATCATTCCCTTGAGTAAATATCGAACCTACGATAGCGTTTACAGATACGCCAGCCCCGATTTTTTAATCACACGACTGTAATCTTCATACTATTTACAAATTTAACAAGCCATAAATCAGACTGAAGCGTTCTCGAGCATTTCTCTTTGTCCACGTTTTCATTAAGCCAAAGGAAAATTGTAATTGAAACTTATTTTGTCAAAGTACACTCGACTGGCAGTTTTGGTGTCTAAATTATGAATACTATTATAATTAAGTGCTTTACTTACTTTTGAAATTTTGTTAGAAAATTTCTAATATTAATTGATAATATAAAGTCGGTCGATTTTTTCTTATTATAGCTCCGCGCTGTGTCCCGTATTGCAGCGGAGGCAGAGGGAATATAATGTGAAGACACTGACACCTTCCAATTTTCAAGACTGTTACCAGAGCAAGGAAATGAAAATAATAAATTCCCCTAAATAGGAAACGAAACCCGCCACATCCGCGGTGCGTATGCGTTTGTAATCATAAGCTGTACCGTTGAGCCACAACAGTCTTTATATACACGAATAGCATTAAAAAATATTTCCTTTTTCTTGGTCCACAAAATTAAGTACACAACTAAAAATCCAGACAAGCCACCACTCTAAGTGTTGTTTTATAAATAGACTCAGCCAGTGTTATTGTGTAACAAAAGAAACCGGTCAAGAGTAAGTCGGATTCGCGTACAAGTGCTGCTCAGTAGCGTTTAAAACGTATCTTGTTTTTGTTTTAACGTTTCAACAGGACTAAAGTTGCATTTTTTTCTTATTTATTTCTGTGTATTTTTTGTATAGAACTTATGAAAACTCTTGAAATATTAAATATTTAATTTCCTGGCTCTGGAAGCTAGGCAAAGCGCGGCACTGAGTTCCACCACTCAACACGCATTGCCACCAGAATTCGGAGACATTTCTGGATTGAAAACAATAAAAAAAATTTTCAGCTTCACGCTGCATCACGCATGAAGCATGGTAGGCATATGGAGCCTATTGTTAACATATTGCTGCCGAAGTCATTTCATATAAAAAGGCTCAACTTTCGAAAAATTTAGCTATACGCTTCAAATGAAAATATTCAGTAAACTTTTTAGTTGGGAACAAATACATTTCTGCTACTTCGTGCTCATAATCTACTTATCATAGATAGTGCCGCGATTTAAATAATTCCAAAGCTTTTCTTATTCAAAGATATTTTTCCATATTTTTTGCAAATGTGATTTAAATTTAAAATATGGAGGGCAACATTTTTGAATTCTTTTTTTTTTATTATTGACTTGTAGTTTTAGTTAATATGCAAAATATATTTGGTTTTCAGTTAGAGTAAGTGCGTATTGTGCTCAAACCTTTACATATCTATAATATATTGTAATCTTATCATAATTATATTCTTTAAAATGTTTATTTAAAACTTTGAAATTCATTTGTCTTTTTAACAAACAAAAAAAACAAAGCCATAAATTTACTGTTTGTCCACATGTGGACTGAGCTTAGGATATGACCGTCATCCAATCGTACTGATGAGACGTCTATGTTTTTATGTTTTCAAAATTGAAAACATAAAAAAATATTCTTTGAAACATTCTCTATAAATGTAAAATTTCAATGTTCTCTTTACTTTTGCAATTAAATACAGCGCAGTGTAGAGAGAAAATGTGCGGTTAGAATTAATTAATACAGGGTATTTTCTAAAACTACCCTTAATTTCTGTGATTCGTAATAATTAAAAATAAAATAAATCTGCTTCTCGCTATATCCCGCTCAGAGCAGGGTAGGCAGATGGAACCTAGTGTTAAGACACTCTGTTCCCCATTTTCTGCCGAATTCTGGAGGCATTGCGTGTTCAGTGGCAGAACTCTACGCCGCGCTTTGCCTAGACACCAGAGTGGAAAATAAATGGAAATATATATTTGAATAAATATTTCATCTCCTCGAGTGGGGATCGAACCTACAACCAGTCGGTTTAACAGTCACATTTTATGCCGCTGCGCAACAACTGGCCTCATTCGTAATAATATTAGGTTATTTTTTTAAAAACTATAACCTGTAAGTATTCCGTTCATAGCAAGGTAGGCAGAACCTGAATTTCATTCCCAGCTTTACGCCGAAAATATCTGAGTCCACCATCATCTTATATAAAAATCCTCCCAAACGCGCTGAAATAGTGGCAAATTTACATAAATTTATAACTATCAACATAAATAATAACTACAGATTCCGTAGTGGCACACGGCGATTGTAAATTTGACAGCGGTGGGTATGATTCCTTATCGGAGAAATTGATTATTATGTGGTGTTCAACTCATTACGCAAAATCTAAAAAAATAGGCGATGCGTGCTGTAACTGACACCCCACTCCACACTCAATAAAATATACCTATAAATAAATATTAAACATTATATCTAATGTAAAAATTATATAAATAATAATTTCAATCATTTAATAATTTGGCTCCTGATATGACTAATAGTTAAAACTCTTATTCGTTGTGATCGTAAGTAATCTCAGATATTTTAGAGATGCAGAGGTAAAAATATTAATATGAAATCTACAATAAATTCAGTATAAATACAAAGAAAATAGTCATAATTTGTCAATCCAGCGTGATATTTCTTAAGAATATCTAATTTAGTTAAGCCAGTTGTGGCGCAGGGGCACAAAGTGTGACTGTAAAATCGACTGATTGTGAGTTCGATCCCCGCTCGAGGAAATAAAATATTTAAAATATTTATACATATATTTATTTATATATCTTCGCTCTGTCGTGAAGGCAAAACGCGGAGTTGAGTTCCGCCACTCAATACGCAATGCCTCCAGAACTCGGCGGAAAGTGGGAAACGGAGTGTCTTAACACTAGGTTTCCACTGCCTACTCTGCTGTGTGCGAGATACAGCGTGAAGCTTTTTTTTATCTATATTTAGCTATTGCTATATTCATTTTGTCCAGCAAATTATTACCAGCGAAGCCAAGTAGCAGTCGGTTGCGACTATAACATCAGTTAAAAGTAAAACATAAGGTCAATGAACTCTGACTGAGCGTTTATAATTTATAAATTGTTACCATTTAATATCTTTATAGTATTTAATTAAATAACGACGGATTAGCTTTATCGGCAGACATTGAATGCACACATGTCATATAATATTTATAAATCATAAATAAATAAATACATAATTTGATATAATAATAATTTTGTACAAAACATTATAAATAATACTATTATATTTATATTTCCTTTTATAGTCGTTAATATTTTAAAATATTGTTATTATATATAAACATTATATTTATGTAATTCACCAAATCTATTTAATTTTAATTTCACAGTTCACATACACGCGCCTAACAAAAATAGCGGCAAGCATTTAAAAATTGTTATTTTACATACCTCATAAAAGATCTTCATGCCTTCAGTTATTTCCATTTAATAATTAAATAATATTTAATTCTGTATATTAATGGCATTATATGCGTTAGTTTTACTCCTCTTTGTGTTAATAAAATTTTATTAAAAACTTACCGACGAAGTAATTCTAAAACAAACAATCGTAAATGGTGAAAGCACTTACAATTTATTTTAGCAGCCTCGAATAACTACACCACAATTTCTCATGCTTTTAAAATTAAAATAAAACTAAATGTATATTGATTATAAATTAAAACTTCTCTAAACATTTTTAAATAACCATCCTTCACCAGACGCGTCCGCCATTTCTTCTCTCTTTCTTTTCTTTTTTTGACTTTGACGTTGACAGTAGCTTAATCAGCCAACATGATAGTTTGCAGTATTAAAAATATAAATGATGTTACTATTTCTTTTAAATTATAATGCATACTAAAAATTAAATGAAATCAAAATATATGCATACTGATTACTTATAATTATTAAATTATTTTTAATAAATATTATTAGCATGTTTACCTATGGTAAATTATGTTACTTTAATATTACTTCTGAATGGAACGCGTTATTAAAGAATGAACCAAGCTATTATTTATAGCTAAACTGAAACTTGATGTTTCAGTGAATCCTAATACTTTTTTCTTTCAATGCCGTATCAAAGGGTGATGTCAAGAAAAATGTTTACTCCATTACTTCTAAAGGTTTTACGGCAATGTGTAAAACTATACTACATCAATTTGGCTTCAGCTCACTGCTTGCGTCCCCCAAGACGGCGTTCCTTCTCAACTTCTTTGCACTGTCTTTATTAAAAATATTTTAAAAGTCATTACTTCTCCTTTCCATCTGTATCAGGATGATTTGCAATTGTACCTTTACACTAATTTAAATGAATTTATTTGAAGTTATTGGAAGTTTAAATAGCGATCTCAGTGCTATACAATCGTGAGCTGAATCTTTTAGTATTTTAGTTAACCCAAGAAAAATCACAGACTATTATTATAGGCATCAATAGACAGAGAAAAATCAACTGGGATTACGTGCCGACGATACGCTACTCAGGAGTGCCGATTCTTTATTGAAGTGTATTGTAGGGATCTGGGTCTTATCATTGATTGTATCATGTCCTGGGCACCACATATCAATGCAATCAGCAAGAGCATGCATTTCTTCTTCCATTCCCTTAGGCCTCCCCAAAATTTCCCCCTCTCACAAAATCTAAATTATGCTAGCGCAATGTCTTCTCCTTCAAATTCTCAATGCTGACGTTTGCTATTTGGATGTGACCGAGGAGCTAATAATTTAATAAATTAGAGCGACTTCGAAATCTTGTGTATGGACAGCGTAAGTATGAAAACGTCTCTCAATTTCGTGCTCTGTTTAATTGGCTCCCAATCCGTCTTCACCGTGATATGCACATCCTTACATTACTTTTTAAGATCCTTAGTTACCAAATTTTCCTACGTTCCCGCTTCAACATTCTCCCCCATCCCTCACCCTCTGCTAGCGCTTGACCTATGAGCAGTACCAAATTTTTGCAAAAATCTTTCACTATGTACGCCGCATCACTTTAGAACCAACTCCCTGTCCCTATCCAAACAAGTCTTTCCTTACTGTTCTTTTAATCACTGTTAAAAAAAACATTTATCCGCTACTATGAACAATTTTATTCAGACAGTATTTTTTTGAGCAAATTTAAAATAAATAATAACATAATTAATATTTTAATTTGGCTGAATAAGCTACTGTCAACGTCAAAATCAAGAAAAGGAAAGAAAGAGAGGGGAGGTGGCGGACACTTCTGGTGAAGGATAGTGATCCAAAATGTTTAGAGAAGTTTTCATTTATAATTAGTATATATTTAATATTTAAAAAGCATGTGAGATTATGTCTTCAATTATGATATAAGTATTCGAGGCTACTAAAATAAGTTATAAGTGCTTTCACTTTTTACGATTGTTTGTTTTGGAATACTTCGTCGGTAAGTTTTTAATAGGTCATGATTGAAACAAAGAAGAGTTATATTAATGCATATAATGCCGTCAATATCCAGAGATAAATATTATTTATTTAGTAAATAGAAATAAATACATGAAGATGTTTTTATGAGGTATGTAAAATTACAATTATATGAAAGTACACAGAATGTCTGCCGCCATCTCTGTAAGATGCGTATATGTGAATTGTGAAATGAGAGTTAAATAGGTTTGGTGAATTATAATTACTTATAAATGTAATGTTTATATATATATTAGTAAATTTTTAACATGTTACTATAAAAGGAAATACAAATATAATAGTATCATTTATAATATGATATAAAACTATTATATCAAAATACGTACTATTTACAATTAATATATATTATATAATATGAGTCTATTTAATGTGCTACGATAAATGTAATCTGTCAATATATTTAATTAAATATCATAAAGATGTTAGACATTAACCAAATATTAATTATTTACGATTTATACGACTGTTAGAGTTCATTGACCCTATGTTTTACTATTAACTAATATAGTCACAACCGACTGCTGCTTGGCTTCGCTGGTACTAATGTGCACAGAACACATACCTAAAGTTGGGCGTTATAACAAACAACACATAATATAATTCATTAAAAAAATTCTAATGTTCTAATCATTATTTATTTTCAACACTGACTGTTATTTATAATATTCATTATCTGCTATGAAATGGCGTGTGGCGCCTCGATTCGGTAACAATCGGAAATATTTAGTAGTTATTCGGCCTACATCGAGTTCAGCCAAGGTCAAATAAAATAATGATGGCGAACTTCACATCGTATAACCTCGCACAAATATGAGCTTTAACTCAATGGTAGAAAGACCAATTATTACTTACATTAAAATATAGCTAATTAAAATGATTATTTTTTGTTTGATATTAATCTGAACTTCGTTGATTTTGTCATTGCATTATATTTACGTTGAAAATAATATAATAATATTACAATAGTTTAAAATAACAGTTACAAAAATATAATATAATGAATAATTAATTATAAAAATATAACAGTAACGCCCAACACTACAAATACCCAAAGGGAAGAATGTTCACTTCATACAAAAAATGGGGGACAAAACGACACTGCTGCCATCTATCGTGTGCCCGCCAAAAACAATATTTAAAATTTACCGCCTCAGATATGGGCGGGAAATTCAAAATTTGGCTAACATTTGGATAATAATTTGATTTTTATTCAAAGTCGGGTGATTCACTCTTCCAAAATCAATTGGAAATATCATTATTTAATTTAAACAAAAATACTTCCAAATAATTTTGAAAGAGTCAATCATTTCTGGTATAATAATAATATAAGATAAATTCAGAAATAAAATGAATAAACACTATACTTTTTTATTGCTTATAAACATTTATTATAATTATATCTATACAAATAGTATTCTTGTAAATCAAATAAAATAGTGATAAAGACTATATTATTGCAACAAGACAAACTTGCCCTTTTATATTAGAAGAATTAACATTTATATAAGTTAAATAGATTGTAATCTGTAAAATAATCATAATTTATATATTTATTAACTTATAACATTGTAGGCAGATACATTCTTGAAATTTGACCTGGACTACAAATAAAGAATGAACAACTGTTTACTGTTCTATTTTAATTAAATAAATATTTTATTTAAGTGTTGTGTTGTATTGTTAATTTTTTGATGATAATGATTGATATAATAGAGATAATGATAAAAATTATGAAGTAAGTATTATGAACTTAATAATGTTGGTAAAATTAAATCTAACATAATTATACTATTACATATTTTCCTTTTTAACACCCACAACCCAGTAGATTTTACAGTCACACTTTGTAACCCTGCGCTATGGCTGGCCTCAAGTTTGGCTGGTTTCCAGTTATTAATAATTAAATAAAACTTGTAAATAATATTTTTTAAATTAAAATGTTATTTACTACATTATAGCCTATAGGTCGAGCCAAATGGAAACATATAGAGCATTTCTTCCAAAATCATTATTCTGATGGAAATTTTGTTTTTCCACCCAAATTAAAACAGGACCATATATGTCCAAATGCCAAGCAGACAATGGGAGTGAAACTTGCTAAGTTCTAAGTCATGGTCAAGGTTTGTTCTAATTGCCTAACGTGTAAATATATCTGTGGATTTTTTGATTGTAGGGCTTTGCCTCGACACCAGAGCGAAGAAATGGAAATATATATTTAAGTAAATATTTCATCACCTCAAGTGGGGGTCGAACCCACAACCAGTCGATTTAAAGTCACACTTTGTGCCCCTGCTTAATATATGTATAGTTGATTAAAAGCTTAAAAGCCTAACTTTAGACCTAACTTGATGACCGAAGGTATAATATTCCGTAATTATTGGGATATTCATTTACACTTATTTGTTTTTTATAATGTCTTTTTGTTAAACTTTTCTTCGATAACATTGAGGCTGACCTGACCCGTCCGCGGTGTGGGACAACTTTTGACTGTATATACGATATCTGTAGGTTCACTCCCCACTCTGAATGATTATATTTAAATTATTTTATTTTTTTCGCTCTAGTAGATAAAGCGTGCCTCGACACCAGAGCGAAGAAATGAAATGATTAAATATTTCATTTCTTCGAGTGGGAATCGAACCCACAACCTTTTGCGTTGTTATACTAACGTTGATTGTAACTTACATCCAAAATTAATTATGATCATACTAACTTTTGTATAATAAATGCTAAAATCAAGGCTTAAAATCAATATTATAAATCATTCAAGCCATTTTACTCAGCTGACAGACAATAAGTGAATAAATATTAAAGCGTATACATTACACATTAGATTAGATAATAAATAATATTGTAGACGTATATTTCATTCCATTGTCATATTATCATTTATCATTCATCAATCTTAACCTTTCGTGCACTACGTGGGGTTTAAGAAACCCCAGTGAAACAAAAATCTTCGTATCTTTTTAAACAACCGCACAAATTCCACGAAACGTCCTGTAGCTGGAGTTGCAACGTTGCCGGGTCACGTAGTAATAGTAATTTAGTAGTAGCGTCGCAGGCGCAGCGGACAGTCGCCAGCAAAGTGTCGCAGGGTGTCACAAACCCCACGTAGTTCGGGACGTCGTCGAAAAGGTAAGCAGTATGACATGCAAAATATACCATTTTTACAGAAATAATTTATTTAGTTTATTTTATTACTTTGATCGTTTTTCTATTTGTTTGCAGGTCTCATAATGGCTCGACGTATTAATGAATATGAAATACTATCGGCACTTATGGATGATAGTGATGGCGACTCAGATGAATTTTATTTACCCGGAAGTGAAGGCGATTCAGATCATTTGAGTACCCAATCTGAAAGTGATATTGAAGAGAATGTAGAGGATGTGAACGTTTCTTCAGGAGGTGAATCTTCTAGCTCACAAGACTTTTATATTAGTAAAGATGGTAAAATGAAATGGCAAAAGGAGCCGTTTAGAACCAATGTTCGTACAAGACAAGAAAATATAATTACGCATTTGCCGGGAGTGAAAAGTCAATATAAACAAAAGAAAAATACTTTAGAATGCTTTGAAGTATTTATTTCAAATGAAATACTTGAATCGGTTGTGAAACATACAAATGTAAAGATATGCCTTTCCAGACCACAACCACTAGATGGTGAATCGCTAAATGCTCTCTATAAAGAAACATCTGCATATGAGATGAAAGCGGTTTTTGGGCTTTTATTTTTAGCAGGATTATATCGTTCTGGGAGACAAAATCTCAATGACCTTTGGGCTTCGGATGGTACTGGAATAGAAATATTTCGGTGTACGATGTCTAAAAATCGATTCTCGTACTTACTAAATAATATGAGATTCGATGATGCTACGACTAGAAAAGAAAGAATAAAGATTGATCGTTTAGCACCAATTCGAGACATATTTGAAAACTTTGTCCAGCTTTGTCAAAATGCATATATACCATCCGAATACCTAACGCTTGATGAAGAATTGGTTGCCATTCGAGGAAGGTGCGGATTTCAGCAATATATCCCATCGAAACCCGCAAAATATGGCATTAAAATATATGCCTTAGTCGACACTAAAACATTTTACACCGTAAATTTAGAAATTTACTGCGGCAAACAGCCAATAAACAGTCCGTTTGTGTTGAACAATAAGCCATTTGACTTAGTCAATCGTATGGTAAACTGCGTTTCTAACTCGTCAAGAAATATTACTATGGACAATTTCTTTACCAGTCATGAAACTGCAGAATACTTGTTGCAAAAACATAAGTTAACGATAGTTGGTACTTTGAGAGCTAATAAAGCTTACATTCCATTATGTTTCAAGCAATCTCGAGAGGCACATATATCACAATTTGGTATTCAAAAAGATATCACTCTCGTTTCTTATGTTCCAAAGCCTCGAAAGTTCGTTTGTATGATGTCTTCTCTCCATCATGATAAAGAAATCGACCATGAAACTGGAATCAAGCAGAAACCGTCTATAATAACATTTTATAATGAAACCAAGAGTGGAGTAGATGTGGTCGATAAACTTTCCAGAACATACGACGTTTCTCGGAATAGCAAACGGTGGCCTTTGACTTTGTTTTTCTCAATGCTCAATCATGCAGGAATCAACGCTATGATTCTACATATGTTTAATAATGAGATTGAAGAAAGAAAATCTAACAATAGAAGGAAGTTTATTCGTGATCTGGGAATGAGTTTGATCGAAGAACACCTGAGAAGCCGCAAAGATAATCCACGAATTCCAAGGGATTCTCGTAAGCGTATACATGTGTTTCTTGGTGAACCAAGTGTCGAACCAGTAAAGAAAATGCCAAGACGTGTAACAAGATGTTCAGAATGCGATAGAAGAAAAGATAGAAAGACTAAGTATGGTTGCGAGCAGTGCGAAGTGCTCACCTTACTTACCTATATGCTTAGAGCATGCATATTTTTTTTGCAAAAATTGTGCAGATTTAAACCAATTGGGATCTCTAGAAGACTGATTATATTTAATTATTTTTGTTTTATTTTTGATTAATATATCTATAGACCCTGAAATAGAGGGCAATAAGAAGTTTTTAGTAAAGTTTTTTTTTATAAAGTCAAACCAAAGAAGATGGTCTCCTCTTAGTTATTAAAAAAGTACTATTTTTGTTACAATGCTTAAAGATAATAAAAATATGTTTTATATTTAGCAAAATAATTTTATTTTTTAATCCTAATAGTCCAGAAACAATATAAATACGTATTAAAGACATTTTGAAAATATATTACCTACATATAGATAGAATGATCTTGGGGTATAGAAAACCCCACGTAGTGCAGGACGCAACTTTTACCCACGTGGTTTACGAAAGGTTAATAAAGAATGCCGAAAAAGTTTTTAATATTGAAGTCTAAGTACAAAAACATATATAATTATAAACATATATGTTGTGGGTTCGATTTCCAGTCGAGGGAATATATAACTTTCGTTTTCTTCTATTCTGATAATAATGAGGGAAAGCCTCTCATTGAGATCCGCCACTTAACACGTAATGTCATAACATTTTATATAGGTTTTACCCAGAATATATGTATATGCATATGATATTATTTTTTCCTTATTTCACATGTGTTTGCGATTTGTTTGTACTTAGTTTTTAAAATTTCTGTATTAAAATATTATTGCAGCGGGATTGCAACTGCCGCTTACCAAAGTTTGGTTATCCCCAACTTTTGCTATTATTTTTTTCTGAAACTTTACCCGTTTACTATTTTAAATATCATATTTCTGCAGAAAATATATATTTCTGCAGGAAATAAAGATTACGATATTTGATAACAGCAAAAAATTCGCACTAAAACTCGTCTCTTGTGACTGTGACTGATGTCTAATCTGAGTAATCTGTCAAATACCAATAATTGTATATAACAGAAAATGTCAATTCGT
The DNA here is from genome assembly GCA_021202915.1 of Heliconius himera. NCBI lineage: Eukaryota > Metazoa > Arthropoda > Insecta > Lepidoptera > Nymphalidae > Heliconius > Heliconius himera. The sequence goes on along the minus strand of JAJHJA010000174.1, from coordinate 575,309 downwards.
TTGTTTACAATGGCTTGACATAAACAAATCTAATGTCGTCCAGCATGTCGTGGCGGCTTGCTGTACTTTTAGTTTAAATTTTTCTAAATAATTATTATTAATCCTAGACTTATTAATAAATAATGGTAATAATAAGACAAGCGTCTTATAATCTATTAATACTGTTTCATCAATGAAATATCTCTATTATTTCGTTTATTATTGGAAACTATGGCGCAGTGAAAGTCTTGTCACTAGTTTTTTTCCGTTCCACCCTGCTTTGTGGGATAAAACGTAGAGCTGACGATGGATATTATATTATTTAATTAAATATTATCAGAGAAAAGTCGTGGCGCAGCGGCACGAGGTGTGACTGTAAAACCGAATGGTTGTGAGTTCGATCCCCACTCGAGGAGATGAAATATTTACGTAAATTTATATTTCCATTTCGTCGCTCTGATGTCGAGGTTGAGCGCGGCGTTGAGTTCTGCCACTTAACACGCAGTGTCTCCAGAATTCGGCAGAAAGTGGTGAACGAAGTGTCCTAACACTAGGTTCCCTCTGCCTACCCTGCTGTGTGCGGGATACAGCGTGAAGCTAATTTAATTTTAATTTACTATATTTAATGTGCCATTAGAAACATTCAGTCACTCATTCAATTGGACTATATTAGTCCAATTTCGAAGGCAACCTTAAACATTAGACATTCTTACTAACAAAAAAATAAATAAAACCTAAAAAAAACTAAAACGTATAACTTAATATTAAAAACTAAAACTGAATTGAGTAGGTCTAACTTAAACTTCTACATATATTATTAATATTTTTAACGATTATTTTAAATATCACTTACTTATAATAAGTAAATTAATAACTGACAAAAAGAAATAAATTAAGCTTCACACTGAATGCAACAGTCTCTTCCCTCCGTCAATTCCCTCTCGTGGAAATCGAACCCACAACCGTCGCTATTACAGTACGCGATTACTCAGACGCTGACACAACGGCCTCGATTGGAGATAAAAAAAAAAAAAAAACATAAAAAAACACCACTTTATGCGATACATATTTGAGCATGAAATACTTTTTGTCAATTATTTACTGAACTAAATACAATTAATAGTTAATTAAATATAGTAAATACTTAAATAGTATCATTTCCACTAGTATATATATTTGTTTTTTTTAAATGTTTATGTAAGATATCCCGAAGCCACTTCCACTTAAGCACAGTCACTTAAGCATCAAAGTAAATTATCTACAATTCAAAACTCAAACGTCTAATCATTCAAAGTAAGTGCTATATTAAGTACGGCAAAATACATTTATTTCAGAATATTTAGACTCAAAACTATTCTCAAGAGATATATAACGTTTGAAAAACATATAGAAATAAATTAATACATATTTTATTGGAAGCGAGACCCAAAATTACTGACCCGTGTATCGGCCAGATGGGTTCATTTACATAACACATACACAAGATATTTACGAATAACTCTTATGCGTCTGCCTTTATCGTTATAAATAATTTATATATATATAAAAGGACTTGTGCTGACTGACTGAGGTAAGACGCACGCAGAGCCGTAACCGCTGTGCGTAGAAACGTGAAATTTGGGCAGATGTTTATTTTCATATTCTGGACATCCACTAAGAAGGGAATTACAAAAATTTTAACCCTAAAGGGATGAAATAGGGGTTGAAAATTTGTATGGAAAAAAAAAATAATCTGCACCGATTTTTATAAAATTTGAAATTCAAACTCTTAAAAATATTTCATTGAACACGTGTTTCATGGTTTTTAAGAATCCACCCCCTAAGGGTTCAAATAAGGGGTTGAAAGTTTATATGGAAAAATCTTTAAATTGCCACCGATTTTTATAAAAAATTAAATTCAGACTGCTAAAAATATTTTATTTAACATGTGTTTCGTGGTTTTTTTAGAATTCACTCCTAATAAGCGGGCGAAGCCGCGCGCGCCCTCTAGTGTTTTCATATAATTTATTTTGACGTTTGTATTATTTATTACATTTTTTTAATGGTTTAAGTATATGCAACAATAAATGACGTTTTTATGAACTGTCAATTTGTTGACATAATTTTTTTTCATCTGTAAACTACGTACCCACACATATATACGTATAAATGATTTAGAAAATAAATTCAAGAAAGACTTCTCTAACTAGTAGGTACTTATTGATATTACTGTAATTCGTAAGTGATATTGACGATTAAAATGAAAATTAAAACGTAGTGTTATATTAAAATATTATCAGTGTCTACAATAAACGCATTTATATAATAATATTAATAGATAATAAGAACCCTTGACCACTTAAATGTACTGCTTAATTATATTCTTTCTCTTGCGTTCTCGTTCTCTTGTTTCTCGTTTTGCTAATACCAAGACGGCTCACAATAAATCTTAAATCTTGTATTTTCCTACTAATTAAGCTGTCACTGTCAAAAATATAGATAATGCATAAAATAAACTATAATTACTAATTTTAAACGGAATGTAAATAGATAGTAAGCAGAATTGAAGAATATTATATTAGCTATTCTTATTTTATGATGTTTGTTTAATTTCGTGGCTTATCTATTTATTATTATATAATTTTAATATTATGTTAAATTATTTAGGTTATTAACGGGTAGAAGGGTAATTTTTAAATAATATTTAGTGTTATCAAATTATAGTTTTGGTTTTATAAAGTCCGTCTGTCTTAATTAATCTTAATCTGTCTTTTACCAAATACGTCATACTGTTAAAAGTTAAAGCTATGTTTTTTTTTAGATTATTAATTGTTGCCAATTATTAACATATGTATTAAGGTGTGGTAAAGTTTCAAAGTGCGGCGTTGATTCACTCAACACGCAATGCCACCAGAATTCGGTGGGGGCGGCGTGGGGTACGGAAGTGTCTTAATGGGAACGTAGTGTCTCAGTATTAGGTTCCGGGGTTCCCTCTGCCTACCCCGCTATGTGCAGAATACAGCGTGAATCTAAAAAAAACATGTTTATGTGTTTTTTAACTTAATTTTATCACGTTACACAAAACAGTATATTCGTAATTTACTTTAACTTTCTTCACACTAATTACTGTGACTGTGTACTTATAATTAATATTATGTATATTTATATCTATAAATATATATTACTAGCGGACCCGGACGCGGCTTCGCCCGCTTAAACTATACGAATGCTTATTAGATATATTTATGAAATTATTTTTGAAAATATGAAATTAATTGAAATGAAAAAAAATATAAGTAAACGTAACCAAAGTAAAATATTAATAAAAGAAACTAAACAAAACCAGCTTCATTATTAATATTATCAAAGTAAAATAAATACTTAAAAGAATTAAAATTAAATGTGTTGTGCTATGTTTTAGCAAGTGCATGTGGTTATTTACATAATACTCAAATACAATTAAAGATATATATAATTTTTTTGTCTCTGTCTGTCTTTCTATTTCTCCGAGCTAATATCCAGAATAACTGAACTGATTTTCAGTGATCGATTCTACTGATTTACCTGGGAAAAATCTTTTTACACATTTTCCTTGCGCGCGTACATAGATACTAAATGAAATAACTAAAGCCCTTTCTACATTAAATATAATAAGTTTTGCGAGCAATATGAAATAAAGTCCTAAAAAACTAAAACTACAATTTATTAAGTGTATAACAACGGTATAGATAAACATCTGAGATGAAATAACCAACAATTCTTTCCTTAATACTTACATAATATTATGCCGATGCCGCGCAGGGCCGAAACTTACACCACACCAAGAAATTTATGAAAATCTAACTAATCTACTACTCGAATAAGTAAAGAACCAAAGAAAAGTATAAATTAATTATAAACAGCAAATAATTATATAAAAATTAACAGTAGTTCGAAAATTTACAAAACCGGCAAAGTCATCTGCCCGTTCGCGTCGGTCATACTATGCCGCCCGAAGGCTAGATCATTTCGAATCAGTGACATCTCCTTAAATATTTATTAGAATGTTATACAGTGAACTATAATTTTAATCTAGATGAAATGCTAAAAGTGACTATTATATTCATTTTCATAAGGATCAATATTAAATTATAGAAAATACATGCAACAAAAAAAATCAAAATAAAATAAAAATCAGCTTTACGCTGTATTCCGCACACAGCAGGGTAGGCAGAGGGAACCTAATGTGTTAAGACACTCCGTTACCCACTTTCTGCCGAATTCTGGAGGCATTGCGTGTTGAGTGGCAGAACTCAACGCCGCGCTTAACCTCGACACCAGAGCGAAGAAATGGAAATATAAATTTAAGTAAATATTTCATCTCCTCGAGTGGGGATCGAACCCACAACCAGTCGGTTTTTACGGTCACACCTCGTGCCGCTGCGCCGCGACCGGCCTCACATACAACATACAACAAAAACCCGATAAATATAAAGTAAATTAATTAAAATGGTTACTTTTGCTCAACCTTCAGAGATAAACATGGTATGTGTATCGCGGACTTTTTTAAACATTATTTAAAGAACAATATTTTTGTATGCTTTTATTTAAATTAAAATCAATATTTTTATATTTTTGTATTGATGTATGCGTTAAGCAAGCTCATTTTGGGTGACGTTTTCTTATAACAACAAATAAACTTTGCAAGCCGTTGCTTAGCAACGGTCGGTTGTTATTAACATGGCAGAATAAATTGCCTGTCAAATTAAAAAGTATTTTAATATATTAGTATATATCGACAATATTACAAATATGAGAAAAAAAAGTAACCTATGTTCATCAGAAGACCCTCAAGTATCTCTATATGAGTATTTTATCACAATTGAATTAGCGGTTTGACCGTGATTGCGTAAAAGACAGACAGACAGACAGACAGACAGACAGACAGACAGAGTTACTTTCGAATTTATAATATAGGTATGGATTAAATAAATTGTATATATTTTATGTTGACATATATATAAAACAATAATTACAATTAATATAATATTTTTATTATCTATTTCAACATAAAAAATACGTAGTAAATATTTGTATCATTATTATTATTTGCTTTTAAAATTTGTATTTTTTAAGTGCTTGTAATCGGGGAAATATTTTAATTTTAAATTTTATAGCCATTTAGTGAATAATTTTACAGCATTATGATTTTAGAGTATATGTCGACTATAATATTAAGTATCGATGTACATAGCGACTGTACGCTTTAAAATTATTTCTATTAGATAGAAATAAGATATTTGCCGAATTTTAATTTAAAAAATATATATGATATATTTATATTTTTAATCTGTATTAAATATAATCGTAGAAACGCTTGACTGATATTTACGCTGTATAAGAAAGTTCCTTGTGTTTTTTAACTTTACGATATTTTTAGATTATTATTATATATTTTATTTTTAGATTTTGTATTATTTTATTTTGCTGTACTAAAGTACGTATTGTATCGTTGAAATATTTATCTGTCAACGGCAAATGTATGGAGCTATACTTAAAATATTTTTAATTGTAACCAAAAATCATGTTTCATTAACTAATGTGCATGAAATATTAATCAAATAAATAAAATCCGTGTCCCAATTTGTTTTATTTCACATATGTTGTGTTGATGTTGTGTGCTTAATGGATTTCGTGATTACAGTTTTAAAAACGAAAAGCAAATATTTTTGTTTTTTAAAAAAAAAACTGCTTACGTTTACGTAGTTAGTTAGACTTTGACTTTAATTAATAGATTAAACTATGGATTATTATTAATAGATTATATTAAGTTAATGGTAGGTTGGTATCTTCAAAATGTCTCTAATTGGCTAAAACATAAATCATTGTAAAGGGGAAATATTTTTGGCGTGTCACTGAAGAAGTTGATTGGGCGAATTCCGTGGCTTTCTTACGTAAAGTTACTTTATTTCAGTAATTGAATTTTATGTTTTTAATTATTTTTATTATAACTTCATATTAACAGGAAGTACATATGTATACAGCTTGGTAAAAAATAATATGACAAAAATTGAGGAACTCACTTCAATTTATACAGCAACACCATACAGTGCGACAATTAACGTAGTACTTAGCTCAATTCGAAATATATCTATTAGGAGTGATGTGACGAACATTTACTTTTCGCTTTTTTTCTATTTTGATCTTATTACTTTATAAAAGTATTTAAAATAAATGAAAAAGAACACAAATATGTAAATATATTTTATTTTATACTCTACTTTAATTTGGCCTTAGAAGCTAATATCAAAGAATCATAAATCAATATATTTTCGCCTAAATACGAAACTCCTGAAACAACCGCTTCCTGGCTGGAGTTTTCTGCAGCTTCACAGTTATCATCAGATTCGGAAGTGTCGTCGCTGGTGTGGTGGCGGAGATTAATCACTAATTGAATATAAAAAAAAACAAACCTGAGTCCATATACCAAATAAATCAAATTTTTTTGGAGATATTGTCCACATAGTGATATGGTTTCCATCGTAACACTTGAACCACATTGAATAGCAAACCAAAATATTATTTGAAATTATGTTGATTCTACTAATATAAAGAAAGAAATATTTAAATTTCTATATTAATATAGAGAGTACTTCCGTTCATGTTCTTTTTCTTAAAATATACGGAACCCTAAAAGAGTTAGGGTTTCGTATATTTTAAGAAACCGAAAAAGAATAATAAATAGTTGCGTTGTACAATTTCTAGTTTTTATCTGTAATATAAATATAAATTTCCATTTTTTCGGATTTCTTGAGAAACTTCATACTTGTGGGTCTGCGGGAAATACTCATAAAGGTTTTGATTATAGTGAATTTCATATAAAATGCAGCAAAAAACGATTAGATTTGATGCAAAAATGGTCGAATTTTTTGATTGCGTTAACTTGATATTTAATTTTTTTTGACTTGACCATAGATCTGAATATTTGGTACTAATCTTAGCAGATACTTCCACGAGGTCTTGGCGGAATGTACATCTTTATGAACCTATTCTTGCTTAGAGTAGAGTGTGAAACTTGATTAATCTACTACTACTTTATAATATCAAGAGAAAAAATTGTTTTGTTGAATGCCCTAGTTTTATATCAGACACTATTGGTTTAATTTGAGAAATAATTTTGTAATGCATTTATTATAAATCGGCAGGCGATAATATGTATTATATTGTATGTATAAACGCAGAAACCACTAAACAGATTTAGATAAAACTTTACAGTACTATAGCAAATATACATCAGAATAACACATAGGCCATAAGCCGTGTTTGGGTCGCTGGTAATCAATACATCTAATATCAAAAGGTTTGATGAAATATTTTATTTTTATCACCAGTTCAGTTGACAATGTAGACCTGGATGATTAATGAGAGGCAGTACAAAGGGATGCGTCACGTCGCGACGCTCACGATCACAAAAAGATTGTCGCGGTCCCGTCCCCGCGGTGCTACAGTATTGAATTGTTTTATAAAAATGCTTAGAAATATTGGCTAATGGATTTCTATTCTCGATTGGGAAAATGGTTTCTTATAAAAATATTCGATAAACGAAGATTGTTTAATTCAAATGGGAAATCATAATATTTTTTTGTTAAACTTAGGGTAAGTTAAGTTAAAGGGATTAATTTATTTTGTTTATAAAAATTATATAAAAAACTCAACTAACATATATAATTAGGTATAGTTTCTATAAATATTTAAATAGTCTCAAGTGTTCTGGTTGAAAATAATAATGTGAAATAAAAAAAAAGTTTAATGATTAATATAGCCATTTAAACAAATATTTAAAGATATATCTTTCAAAAATCAGTTTCATTGTAAACATATCCTTACCGAATCACGAATTTCTGATATTAACGACCTAGGCTTAGGATATTGATGAGTCAATTTTGAGGGACGTTGCCTTTTCTATAAGTAATGGAGACTCGTCCTGGTTCTGTTATATATAGATACAGTTTGCTTGCTAGCTAATATCAATAGATTTTTAACTTTAAACTGGATGGCGTTGCCATTTTTGAAGACTAACTTAATTTACACCTTCACGCTCTAAATCAAGTTAGTCTTAAGCACACAGCAGGGTAGGCAGAGGGAACCTAGTGTGAAGAGACCCCGGTCCCTCACTTTCCGCCGAGTTCTGAAGGCATTGCGTGTTGAGTGGCGGAACTCAATGTCACGTTTTACCTCGTCACAAGAGCGAAGAAATGAAAATATAACTGTAAATAAATATTTCATCTCCTCGAGTGGGGATCGAACTCACAATCAGTTGATTGTGACTGTAAACACTACGAGTGTGACTGTAAACACTGAGCCACGACTGGCTTCACTAACTTAAATTTTAAAATATTCAGAAAAATGTTTAAATTGACCTCATTTAAAAAAAACTAATTAATTGTTAAGATTAAAAAATTACAAAGCTAAGAAAAAGGAGAAGCGTGAAAAAAACAACAATATAAAAATTACTTTCTTAATGTTTTTATCTTGTTTTTTTCTTTCTTCATGTTCTATATTATTATTAAAATTAGTGCACCTACAGTGTATTACCACAGTGTACCTATGTGTACTGTACTGAAGTGTAACAGATCAACAATATGCTAATATTTTTTTACAAATTTAAAATTTTATTCCGAACTTAGGAAAAAAAAACAAACATTCTAAAATAGTTAGAAAACATAAAAATTTGAACGTAGCGGGATTTGAACCCGCCTCTTGGAAACCATCCAAGCTTATATTCTGGATATCGGACATTTATAAAAGACTTCCTACAGAGATGCAAATAGCAACAGTAAGATGTAACAATAATGTAAAAATTTCGACTTAGCCCTATGAAAAAAAATATGACTGAAAAAGTAGATAACATAATAATATTATAGTCGTAGATAGGTACTCAGGCAGTTTGCGTATCACATAGGATTAGGCTCCCAGATATCTAGACATTTGTATACAAAGTTAGTACGTATTGGAAGCCTTGATCTGCTCTTTGGTACTGTAAAGCGGAATCTTCAGCTTAAAATTGCTCAACGTCGCTTCGATACGTAATCCTCTTCGATAAGTAGTTCGATTCACCAACAAACAAATAATGTGTGTAATTTGTTTATACATTTTGGTGTATTTTTATACAGTACATTCACTACACCCTCCATTACATATTAGCATTAACTTTTTAGGTGAAACAAGAATACCTCACTACAAACAATATTCTAGCTATAATTTCTATAGAGCGGATTATCAGGGTATTAACAAATATTTATCAAGAATAAATGAAAGGACATATTCCGACTGACTGAGGTAAGACGCACGTACAGCCGTAACCGCCGAGCGTAGAAACGTGAAATTTGGACTGATGTTTATTTTCGTAAACTTGGCTTCCACTAAGAAGGGATTTTGAAAAATTTCAACTCTAAAGGGATGAAATAGAAGTTGAAAGTTTGTATGGATTTTTTGAAATCGGCACCGATTTTTATAAAAATTTAAAGTATTAAACATATTTTATTGAACAGGTGTTTCGTGGTTTAAATTAAAATGTATTATTCATTCAGAATAAATATTTTATTAAAAATTTACTAAACGAGAGACGTATAGATACATGTCGAAGATTATTAGGTTTAGATGTACTACCCGATATGAATATAGGAAGGATTTTAATAAATTTAATTAAGTTAGGTTGAGGCCAGTCGTGGCGCAGCCGCACGATGTGTGACTGTAAAACTGAGTGGTTGTGGGTTCGATCCCCACTCGAGGAAATGAAATATTTACGTAAATCTATATTTCCATTTCTTCGCTTTGGTGTCAAGGCTAAGCGCGGCATTGAGTTATGCCACTCAACACGCAATGCCTTCAGAATTCGGCAGAAAGTGGGGAACGGAGTGTCTTAACACTAGGTTCCCTCTGCCTACCCTGCTGTGTGTGGGATACAGCGTGAAGCTGATTTAATTTTTAATTTTAATTAAGTTACTTCACGTTTTACCCGTTTGAACTATACAATTATTTATTTACTGGTCTGAATTGCTTTAGTGTTCTAATAACATTATCATTTTAAAGATCATATCTATACATTAAAAAATAAAGTATCAGCCAATTCAATAAAGAAAAATATTTTATAGCGTAATGTTGTCGAACAAAATAATTTATATTTATATCTTCTTATTTATGAACCAGTACGAGCTTTTCCATTCTAATGTTATTATTGTCTCTCGCTTTGTTTCTATTTTGACATACATATTGAAGAAATTATCGTCGACATTTTAAGAAGTACTTGTTTTTATTTTCACGTACCATTAGACGATAAGAAGAATAGTTTATTGAACTATTTTTTTACTGTAGATGAGCAAACATATGTCTGCTATCTCACCTGGTGGTAAGTGGAGCATGCTTACCTAGGTAATGCCTACTCACTCTTGTCTTGAAAAGGGCCAAGTTATACTTGTATAGTGCCTCGCAGATGGAAAGGAGAAGAGAGTACTAAGTCATGCAGCGCTGCTGCACGCTCTCCTAACTTTTTATTAGTTTCAGCATCTGTTGATAAAATAATATTTTACGATAGTCATTTAACATGCACATGTCACCAGATACATGTAAACAGCTCTAATACAAAAAACAAATTTCTAATTACCTGTATCGGGATTTGTCGTCTTGATTGAGAAATGGTAACCATCTTCACCTTCCCAAAATATAATTGGATGAAGCGATGGTGTGTTTCATACACACGCTATTATTGATTATTTCGGTGATGTAAAATTGTATTAAGGCGTTTCCAAATTTTCTCCAACTATTACAATGGCAACTTCATCGACAGTTTGTGTATTAAAACGTCATATGTTCTGCTGTAGGAGTTTTCAGCGTTCATTAAGATTTTATGACTTGAATAGTATAATAAGATATGTATGGAATAAGATATAAGTGAAATTTTAAATAACAGAATCAATTGATTGTGTAGATGAAACAAAGTTGTTATTGTTTTACAGTAGACCTCCTCACTGAACTGTTATTTACATAACGTATCCATTCTCTTTTGTTGTATTTCCTACGAAATAATTTTGCAGGAACTTATAAACGCCACCAGTCAACAGCTATAGCTTACCTGCTTATGATATATTTGGTTTTGTATCTTCAAATAAAATATATTTTTTTATTTTTACATAATAATTTGAAGAGGTATAAATAGAGTAAATCTTGTTTCCTTAAAAATTGGCATGAAATTATCGCGAATTATATTTGTTGCCTAAAAGAAGTCAACGAATAAAACAGATAATCAGTTGTTATATTTTTGTATGTTTCCGTTCCGTTCAGTTCCTGAAAGCAATGAGTACAATGGCTCTGGTGGCGGAACCAATAAAACTAATTTTACTTTGCCATTTGCGCAACACAGTCCATGTGCTTCTGTTTTTGTATTTCAATACCTTCCAATATGGGCAAACTGAGCTCATATTTCCAATAGCATCGCACTGGTAGGAACTATAGTCATTTGAAGCATCATAACTAAAAGCCGCTCGTGTAACACTGAAAGTGTTAATATCGAAATCCTTTCCGTTTCATTTCGCTCTTCACTTTGCTGTAATGTGTAGTGTTTGATTATTTAAAAAAAATTGCTTGATTTGTGACATTCCTCAGCCTAAATGGCTGCCCCTTCCCCATTTCATTTTTGAGGTTGAATATGAAAAGTAAAAGGAATACAAATATAATTAATACATCACAGATTTTTGATATTTATCTATATATGGGATAAAAAATGCGACAAAAATAAAAAAAAATATGTATATTTTATATACCGAATAAACGCAAGTTTAGCAATTTGAGATAAAGTGAGGGTTATATGACACGTCTTTAGCCAAATTAAGTATTTTAAACTTAATGACAAAAATCGCGGAATTATTTCGCCTGCACAGCCAGTGTGTGGCCATAAGTTTGACGCTGAATCCACTCTTCTACAAGTTTTTCATTAGAATATATAAGATATTCAGAAAGTATATGAGACCTCACTTGAGGACGATCATTTTTATCACAATCAGACGAGTTCTATCACGGCTCTTTGGTACCGACTAAAGATGCTGGCGACATCCTCTCTATTATAAAATATCGGCTGTTTCCCCGTCCAAGTCCGCTTCCGCTTCGAATTTAATAAATAGCAGGGGCCAACAAATTTTGTATAGGAAAACAAGTAAAATATTCAAATAACATACAAATATGTATGTTATTTGACTCTGAGACCATAATGCATACAATATGACAGGGACAGACCAAATTACCAACATCATAGAATCTATTAACAAGCCTCATTGAATATAAAACATTGAATATTATGCATATTTACCTTAAAAAATCTGTAGGACAACGTTAATTGAACGTAATGTAGAACTTTCTGCAGTTAGGGCTCGAATTTACAAAATTATTGAAATAATTGCAGCACCTTAAAAAGTTTTGACGAGCGCAGTTTTAAAATGCTTCGTAAAACACAGGAATGCGCTGCCTTCTCTCGGAGCTTTTTGTATAATTTTAATATTGTCATTTTATTGTTGCGTTTAAAAAAAAAATTGCGGGATAGCGTGATTTTTAATTATAAATATCAAAGGAGGCCATGATACCTGCGGGTGCCACAATACCACCTTCTCCAATAACATGACAAAAAAGTCTCGAGTATCTACTAGTTTAACATTCTTGTTAAAAAAACCCTTGATCTATAAAATTAAACACCGACAAAGTTTAGTAAAATATGTATATGTGAAATATGAAAATCATTTTACACTGAGGGCCTCATTCAACTACGCCGCCCCGGGTCACTTTTAACGTGATGTGCAACCTTGTAAAATCAAGAAGACGGAGAAAAAACGCGTTTGCTCACTGTAATCGGTACATGAAATGTGAATATATAATAGTTCACGCTGAAATTAAAAAAGGTTATCTTAAAAGAACATCTTTAAATGACAACTCCAGTGTAGTTCCATCAAAATCAAAGTACAAATGCCGTGCACTACAATAAACCACTGTAGTGTCTATAGGAGATCAACCACCGCCGACAATTCTTTCCAAGTTTGGTACACTTAAAGTATAATAGTTCATGCTTAACTAAAACAGATTATCTTAAAAGAACATCTGTAAATGATTTTTCACATCTCTACCATATTTAAATGATTAGTTGCGCAAACTTGCAAAATCAAGATGACGTAGAAGTTAAACTAAAAAAGGTTCTCTTAAATAACATCTTTAAATGACTGTGATGCACAATTTAGCAAAATCAAGATGACGGAGGAGGAAGAAAAGATAGTTACTCTCATACATTTAAACTATAAATAGTTAAAGCTTAAACTAAAATAAGGTTCTCATAAAATAACAGCTTTAAATGACTGCGATGCACAACTTTGCAAAATCAAGATGACGGGGGAGGAAGAAAAGGCAGTTACTCACATACACTTAAAGTTAAAGTAAAATAGTTTATGCTTAACCTTCTGTGACTGTGATGCGCAACCTTCGAAATAAAGAAGACGGAAAAGGAAAAAATACAGCTGCTCACTTTAGAACTTTCTGCAGTTATGACTTGATATTTACAAAATTATGGAAATAATTGCAGCACCTTAAAATCGTAAAACACAGGAATGCTCTTCCTTCTCTCGGAGTTATTTGTATTTTTTATAATTTTAATGTTGTCATAGCTTGATTTTTAGTTATAAATATCAAAGGAGGCCACGATACCTGCAGGTGCCACAACACCATCTTCTCCTATAACATGTCAAAATGTCTTGAGTAGAAGATAATATTTTTTTTTGTTAAAAAATCTATAAAATTATACACCATGACAATAACTTTAAACTACTGCAGTGTATATAGTAGCTCAACCACAGTTGACAATTCTTCCCAAGTTTGATACTTGCACTTAATCTATAAATAGTTCACGCTTAAACAAAAAAGGTGCTCTTAAAAGAACATCTTCAAATGATTGTGATGCGTAGCCTTGCAAAATCAAGAAGACGAGGGAGGAAATCATGCAATTGCTTACTTTAACCAGTATGAGAAATATGATGATGATGATGATGAGATTAAATATGAGATCAGAGTGAAAGCAATTACAAAATAATAGTACTTTATTGCACAGAAAATAATTAACAAATCATAAAAAATTCAAACATATAATGTTACATAATATGTGGAATGAAAAGTTAAACAAAGAAAAAGAAGGAAAGTTAAAGCTTAAATTTAAAAGTTTCTTTTAAATATTTTTTTTAAATGATTGTGATGTGCAACCTTGCAAAATCAAAAAGACGAAGGAGGAAAAAACGCAGTTGCTCACTGTATTCAGTCCGTAAAATGTGAGAGCGGAGTGGACACGATGACATAATTACAGAGAGACGAAGAATATCAAGCGCTTTCTTAGAAACAAAAGCTATTTTGGTACAATACAAAATAGGTATAGCATCAACAGTTGATCAAGACCTATAAAAATTGATAAAAGAGTACTTGTTTATGTTTGTGTAGACTGTATCAAACTTGGAGTGAAAGGGTGTAATGGCACCCAGTGGCGGACTAACGGGAGGCGGAGGGGTTGGTACGCCCCGAAAAAACTATTAAGCCTTTGAAAAAACGCTTAATACCTACATAAGAGTAAGTTTGGGTTTGGAGGCCCCAGAAACAAATAAGTGCAGCCTGTACCGGTAGTTTACATTATTTTAATTAAAATATTTTTTACTGCTTTTTCGTTCTAATGTCTTGTTATATATTTTGCTTTTGATAAAAGTCAAAAAATATTAATGTTGATATAAAAAAAGTAGATAATAAGTCTTGTGTCTACGTCTGACGAATCTAAGCAAAGATGGCAAGTGCTTAAAGGAAAAACAGAAACAAAACGTTTATTTGATACTCATTGGAGCGCACATTATGAGTCTGTTAAAGTAGTCATAAAAAACAAAGAGACAATTGTAAGTGTTCTTGAAAATTTTCATTACCCTTCACAACCAAATTTAGATACAAGATCAGGAACAAGCTTGTTTCACAATTTTTAACTATTAGTGATAAAATCCTTTTATATATTTTTGGCTCTAAATACTAGAGAAAGCTAATTTTAAAAGCTAATTAAATTGAGTCTGTATATAGTACCCGCCAAAATAAGAGCCCCGAATAAATGTTTAGGAATCGGACGGACCACAATTTTAGACAAAGTATATCTTTTGGCACTAAAAATACAACGCCACCAATATTGACGTCGAGAGACGAGAAAGAAGGAAGGAAAAAAAATATGGCGGGTGCACTACCTCATAATGTAAAATTTTCGATCCAAGATGAAATACAACGGTCAACGGTCAACGTTTGTTTCATAGACCATTTTATACAGAAAATTGTTGCATCAATACATGGCTATCAAACAATAAACAATATTTTCTATTTGGAAACTTTTTAAAATTTTAAATTTTTAGTCGAAACAAACTTTATGATGAAAGCTTCAGTTGACGCTCTGTCTGAAGCACTGGATAATCTGATGGAAATTTATAATGCATTTGTGAAGGATCAAGTTTTACGAGAAATAAGATGGTACCGCAAACAAGTCTGTGCTACCGATATGATTGCGGACGTTGTATCTAAATGAACAGTTCAAGAAATCCTTCAATTTATAATAAAATGGAACTTTACCGAATCCTTACTCTGTACATCGCTTATACTTCAATCTTTCTTAACCATTTGCATTTTAGTAAGCTAGAGAAGTTTTTCTACACTGAAACTAAGTAATTACCTCCGATCTACAATTAATTAAGAGCGACTCGTTAACCTATTTATCTTTTCATTTAAAATAAAAGTTTTAAAAGAAATTAATTTCACTGAAGTTATTGAAAAGTTTATTAAAATATGTATATGTGAAATATAAAAATAATTTTACACTGAGGGTCTCATTCAACTACACCGCCCCGGGTCTCTTTTTACGAGGTGAGTCCGCTACTGCTGGCAGTGTTTAATCTATCCTCTACAATTATTCCTGGTATGTTTGCGGTATCAAAACATTTACAAATTACGATTGAAATAAAAGAAGATATATAACATAACAGAGAAGATAGATAACAGTATCTACTTACTATTAACTCAAGCTTGAAAACGACCCATATGTACAAGAATAGCGTGGGATATCGTTCTCTGCATATATGTCAAATCGGCAGTGAGCGTGTCGCCCTTGCATTCTTCTCCGCCTTTGCCTGCTACGATGCAGGTGACACCATGACCTCCAAGTATGCTACCATGCATAATAACAATTGTTACTGCTTTTAGCGCCGCAGCTCTTTGAACTACAGCAACATCAAAAGTACAAATACCGGTTTTTACAGCACACCTACCTCAAACCAATGCAGTGTATGTAGAAGCTAAACCACAACCGAGAGATAAAAGATAAAACATAAATGATTGTGATGTACAAGCTTGTAAAATCAAAAAGACGGAGGAGGAAAAAATCGCGTTTGCTCACTGTAATCGGTACATGAAATGTGAATATATAATAGTTCACACTGAAATTAAAAAATATAATCTAAATCTTCTCTCTTTCTCAACTAATGCGCAACTAAACTTTAACCTGTTTAAATGATTAGTTGCGCAACCTTGCAAAATCAAGATGACGGAAGAAGAAAAGGCAGTTACTCACATACACTTAAACTATAAATAGTTAATGCTTAAACTAAAAAAGGTTCCCTTAAAATAACATCTTTAAATGACTGTGATGCACAAGTTTGCAAAATCAAGATGACGGAGTAGGCAGAAAAGGCAGTTACTCACAAACATTTAAAGTAAAATAGTTTATGCTTAACATACTTGACTGTGATGTGCAACCTTGGAAAATGAAGACACGGAAGAGGAAAAAAAACGAAGCTGCTCACTGTAATGAGTGCGTGAAACGTGGTGGAAAGCGATAACTTAGTTAAAAGAAACGAAAAATATCAAGCACTTACAAATAAAGATAGCTATTTTGGTAAAATACAAAATACTTACTGAAGTCACTTATTGATCAAGATCTACGAAATCTCATGATATACAGAGTAGATTGTATCAGATGTGTATTTGTAGTAACACAGTTTACGGACACCGTTTATTCGATCTTCTCCAATTATTTTGGCATGTTTGCAGTATCTAAACAATTTCAATTCAAGTTATTTACTAGATTATTTGAATTGGCGGAATCAATACATTAAGTAATTAATTGTCTTTCAATTAATTACTTAATGTATTGATTCCGCGTTCTTTTAATAAATAAATTACGATTACAATTTAAAAAAAATACACCTTTTGGCTATTAGCTGAAACCTGAAGACGACCATATATACAAGAATAGCTTGTGGGTTAAGTTCCGCTACCTCTACCACACATCTAGCGCCAGTGAGCGCGTCGCCACTGCCCTCTCCTGCGCATTTACCTGCTACTGTGCAAGTAACACGACGAACTCTAAATATGCTACCATGGATAACAACATTGCTACCGCCGCTGACATCTCTTTGAATTGTAGCAAAAGTACAAATTTTGATATTTTGATGAAGTTTGATAGACTTAAACTATAAATAAGTCGCACTTAAACTAAAAAGTTTATCATATCTTTTATCTTGAAAGTACATTTTGAAATGATTGTGTTGTGCAACGTTGCAAAATCAAAAAGACAAAAGAGGAAAAAATAACTACACTAAATTGCTCACTGTAATCAGTGTGTGAAACGTGAGACCAGAGTGGAAGTGATGATATAGTTACAGAGAGACAAAGAATATCAAGCACTTGCTCTCTTAAAAAAGTTGTTATTTTGGAAAAGTACATAATACGTACTGACATCACTTGTTGATCAAGACCTATAAAATCTCATCAAGTAGATTGTTTTTTTTTGGACTGGTCTAAATAAAAAGCAAGAGCTTTGATGGACGCTCGTGAAAATAGATTGTCAAATAATAATGAGCAACCTGGTCTATGAGTTGCCATTAACAATGTTATTGCCAGATAGTGCTATCAATTTATAACAATTTTTAGACTTTTTAAGAATATAACTTTGAAATGCGTTTTGGTAAAGATTACACGCAAAAAATTGTTTTCACAATTTCACCTTCACAAACACAATTTTCAGTCATAATATAATAATAATAATTATTATTAATACGCAAACTCTGTATGCATTCAATAATAATAATAATAATACTAATACTTAATCATCTCTTGTACATGGACGATATAAAACTTTATGCGGAGACCAAAGAGCAGCTCTATCAACTGGCAGAAGTAACTGAGACATTCTCAATAGACATATGCATGGAGTTTGGGATCGACAAGTGCAAGATTAATTCCGTTAAAAATGGACTAATAGACCAACACAATTACACATTGCAAACGGGTCCAACCATAGACCCTCTAGAGGAAACCGAATACTATAGATATCTTGGCTACAATCAATCCAGACAAATACATTATAAAGAAACAAAATCGAATCTTATGCAGAAGTTCAAACACAGACTCAATTCTATCATGAAAACTCAACTTAACTCAAAAAATATCGTAAAGGCTGTTAACACCTATGCTGTCACCATTTTAACGTATTCCTTTGGTATAATTAAATGGTCAAAAAGTGAGCTGCAGGCCCTACAACGCCTTATTAATACCACAATGAGCAAACATAGAAAGCACCATCCAAAATCATGCTTACAGAGGCTAACATTACCCAGGAATGACGGAGGTCGGGGATTTATGGATGTCATCAACCTTCATAACAAACAAATTCAAAATCTTAGATATTACTTCCATTGCAAAGCCGAACAATCCAACTTACACAAAGCCATAGTATATAATGACCTAAACCTTACACCGCTTAATTTAAGAGATAAAAATATTCAAAATAACATAAGACTCACTGACCGACAGACTCGAAAGGACGAGTGGGCCCTAAAGTCTTTACACGGAAGACATTACCATGATTTGAGCCACAGTCACGTCGATAGAAATGCATCGAACGAGTGGCTCCATCGCGGTGAATTGTTTCCAGAGACGGAAGGCTTCATGTCTGCGATCCAGGACCAAGTAATAGAAACTCGAAACTATCAAAAGTACATTATGAAGATCCGAAACGTGGTTGATGTATGTCGGCGTTGCAACAGTGCATCTGAGACGATCCAGCATATTACTGGATCCTGCAAAGCAATTGTGCAAACAGACTACAAACATAGGCATGATCAGGTCGCCAATATCGTTCATCAAAAACTCGCACTGAAATACAGCCTGATACCGACACCCTCAGTACCTTACTATAAATACAGTCCAGAAACGATTTTAGAAAATACATCCCACAAATTGTACTTTGATAGAGCGATACTTACCGATAGAACAGTTCATTATAATAGGCCGGACATTACATTAATAGATAAAACCAATAAAACTGGATATATAATTGACATAGCAGTACCTAATTCACATAACATCCAAACCACAATAGCGGAAAAATTAAATAAATATATAGAACTAAAAGATGAAATAACCCGCATGTGGAATTTGCGTAAGGTAACCATTGTACCAATAGTTTTATCCACAACAGGTATTATCCCAAACAACTTGCACAACTCACTAAAGGAATTAAATCTACCCAAATACACTTACATTACCCTTCAGAAAGCAGTTATTCTAAATACGTGCCGTATCACTAGAAAATTCTTGCAGTTAAACCCAACACACCAACACTCTCACACAAATACATTATAATGTCCACTTGGCTTTGGCCCGTGGATGTTGTAAGCTACCGGTTGGTCTTGGCCAACCGAGAAGGAATAATCCTACAAACATAATAATAATACTAATACTACCACTACACTGAAATACATTAAAATAAACGTAAAATGGTACCTATGCAGTATTAAATCTCTATGCCATATTATAACAAACGTAACAATACAAAAAAATGTGGCGTTGGCATTTGAGTTTTGATAGTCCTTAGTTATCATTTCGCTTATTGACTTATGTTTTTAATAATTTTGATTCACCCATTACTTGATAACCAATGCTCGTTTTTGGACGCAGAAGTCTCCCCATAGATTGGATTTAGTTAATTATAGATGAACACTTCAGGATATGTGTTTTGTGTAATTGGTCAGATGTAAATAGAAGAAGATATGAAACACGGCACGCACTGTTTGAAGCAAAATCTGCTGCTCTGCTTCTGCTTCTGTTTGCAATTCAATATTTAATAGAAGTTATTTTTTCGCAACTCCACAACTGGTTAGTATTGTTTTCGTTATTGTTAGTCAGTATCAGTATGGATATAGTTATGGAGGTATGAATAAATAATAAATGTTGGTTTTATTCTCTCTCTCTTTTTTAAATTTCAGATGGTATATAATTATATGAGGATATAGGAGGATATCTGACCATATTACTAAGCACGGAGAGAGTTACGCGACTAAACTCAAATTCAATTAAATGAATATTCAAGAGTACCGAAATCATCGACAAACTGTATGTTTCAAGATTACAGGCTCCGCCAAATTCCAAACAGTATTAAAGTCACCTTTTGATCCATTTTAACTTTTTTATACCTGACAATGCAAGAAATATGCGCCCAACATTTAACAGCAAATGATCGGAATGAGGTAGCTGAGAGCTGATATTTTTTTTGTACATAAGGAGTTTAATAAAAGAGCAATTCTAAAAGGATCCATATTAGACTTCGATAATATAGAAGATGTTAATAAGATTTACATCCGGTTGTGATTCGGCCATGATCAGTTTACGAACATCTTACAGCTGCGCAGAAGCGTCATTACCTCCAAATACAGCCTTAGCGATTTTTTAATAAGGCTGCAAAATGGTTAAGCAAATGAAAAACTGCGAATCCTTTTTATATATGACAATGATCCCCAAAAACGCATCCAAACAAGCCTAGAGATTACCTTTTCACCGTGTTTGCTTTTCTTTATTTGGGTTATAATAATTGTAACATTGAGGTACGATTTCGTTTATTAGTAAATCAATAGATGCCTCGTCCTCCATTTTTGTACCCGCGCGGTTTAAGGCGGATGGACAAACGGTCGTCCATCCGCCTTAAACCGCATGGGCCAACTTAACAAGTCTATACAGAATAGTAGATCTCGCACGCGGCGCATGGCGGTGCGAGCAGGTACGCGTTCATGTGAACTTAGTGTAATTTCTTTTTTTAGCCAAAGATGCAGATTACAGATTACACAAGTACACAGACCTTTTAAAACTACAGCGATTATATTATCGATGTTTTTGGGCTATATATAGCGACAGAGTTTATGGCAATAAATATGAAAATAAAAAGTTCGAAAATATAGATAAAGACACCATTTACTGGTTTTGGTAGAAGGAATATTTATTTTTTTGATCGCGGAATCAGTGATGTAGGTGGAGGATCTTCAAGCAAGAGGACTTATGTGGTACAAATGCCGAAGACGAATGAATGATAAATTGCAATGACTACCAGTTAACACTTAGCAAGCTAACGAATCAAAGTTGGTTACCATGTTATAACGACATACATATATCGTTGGGTTGTCGAAGATATAAACGGCTGGATTAAACAAGACTTCAAACTGGTCTGTGAGGATTGTAGTTGCATTTCAATTTTATATAAAAAAAATATTACTTTTTATGGACATGGATTTTCGGAAAGAAAAAATCAAAATTAAAGCAGCAATATATATATATCAGCATAAATTAAATCACCAGCAGCATCAAAGAAATGAAAAGATAAATGTAAATAAATATTTCATCTCCTCGAGTGGGAATCGAATCCACAACCAGTGAATTTTACAGTCACATTTTGTGCCCCTCCGCCAAAAATTGGCCTAACCGGCATTTTCGGAAAGTTTAGGCTTAAATCTTTAATTGTTTAGTTATCTCTATTCTATTTCTATTTTTTATTATTTTAAGTTGTAGTGTTGATGGAAATCAATGAAAAGTCTACTCACGATTAACACTGAGTGTATTCAACACCACTTTAAAGTAGATATAGTTTGAACACAAATAGTAAATCACGAAACAGTGTATACAGAAGTCAACCACAACACAATGGACTACAAATACGTATATAAAGCGCGTCGAGAGGCAAGCATCGACTTGCCGTTTACTATATGTCGTCGACAAGGAGGTAGATGTGAAAACGACAACTCCTTAGAGGTTCGGTCGACGGCAGCGAACACTTTCATATAAACATACTAAACACAAATACTTACTATAAAATATATAAATTCTATTAAAAGTATGTATGATTGTTTATATGTATGTATATATTTATATACATACATATAAACATTTTATCATTTGATAAATAAATGAAATCCAATACCGAGATATATAAATGGCACATATTCAATAAACTATAAATATAAATAATAGTTCCCTACGCTAGTCATCAACCAGCAATTTTGTTTGAATGAACATTAAGACGTAAGGTGGAAAATTGTAAATTGTATAGGTATACAGTAGGTACATGTATCCCGCACATAGCAAGGAACAGGGATACTGGGATCCTAGTGTAAAAACACTCCGTTCCCATAAAGACACTATCGTGACCCACTTTCCGTCGAATTCTTAGGAATTGCATTTTTAGTGGCGGCAAGCCTTCTTTTGCCTGGTTACCATGCCTTATCTCGTA
The DNA here is from genome assembly GCA_021202915.1 of Heliconius himera. Classification (NCBI taxonomy): domain Eukaryota; kingdom Metazoa; phylum Arthropoda; class Insecta; order Lepidoptera; family Nymphalidae; genus Heliconius; species Heliconius himera. The sequence goes on along the minus strand of JAJHJA010000174.1, from coordinate 552,727 downwards.
AAGATGAAAATATTAATTATTTCATTCCCCCGAGTTGGATCCAACCTATAACCTCGCGTGTATAGTCAGTCACATGTTTGTGCCCCTGCACCATGAGTAGTCTTATTTCATGTAAATTGACGTTAATAAAGTAAATACATTCTTCTCTAATTAATGATATTTAATAAGAATGTTGACTTGGTTGCCTCTTTCTAAAGCCCTGTTTCCACCGCAAGCGAAGCGAGCCCATTAAGGATTACGTGGAACTCGCAAGAGTATACTGCATACTTGTATACTCACCAATAGTAGCCGTGCGTAAAGCACCCAGCGAGCAGAAAGAGTTATGAACTCGCTCAGTTCTAGGGAGCGGAACGAAGTACTAACAAAATATAAAACTCTTTTTTGTTGGAAATGTAAACCTATTTTATTCAAAAGGAGTCTATTTTGTCTAAGCATAAACTGCTCATTTCTCTTTCGCTGTGGAAACCGGGCTTACCTGTTATCTGTAGACGACGTTTGAAAATAAAATAAAAGATTAAAATGTGAACGAGTTATTCAAGATGGATTTTTTTAGAAATAAATTAAATTTTTCCTAACGATGTTCTAATGATGACAACCGTAACGTAATAGTCTCAGGATTGCTGATTGTATTGTAAAATTAAATAATATTCTGAAGATCAGCGACATTAATGTCATAAAAACGCAAGTAACTTATATAATAAATATTTTTATAACATCACGGTGTATGCGGGAGCATTTAGCAGGATAGGCAAAGTTCTTTACGTTTCTCCTTATTTTCGAGAAACTGGATGTTGAGTTGCGGATCTCAAAGCTGCGGTTTGCCTTATTATTACAGCGAGGAAATTAAAATAATTTATTCCCGTGAGTGAGAATCACCAGAAGCATCAATATAGAGTATCAATATATAACACTTAGAAGTTGAAACGGAGAATTACATCACTATTTTCTCTGCTCATTAACCAAGCTTTGTAGCTTGGACGTTCAGTCACTAATGACACCAATCAAATTATGCTCGCCACGAATGGCCAGCCCACATGACGGCTAATGTCCTAACCTTCTTGTCGCTATTAGTCTTAATTGCTAGATATTAGAATGTACGTGTACGTACTATTAAAGCTGAAACTATTTGTTATGTTTAATTGCGTAATATTTTTTTATTGTTTCAGCTTCACGCTGTGTCCCGCACACAGTAAAGGGAACCTAGTATTAAGACACTCCGTTCCCCGCTTTCCACCAAATTCTGGGGGCATTGCGTGTTAAGTGGCAGAACTCAACGCCGCGCGTTTGCGTCGTCACCAGAGCGAAGAAATGGAAATATAAATTTAAATAAATATTTAATTTCCTCGAGTGTGGATCGAATCGAATTCTATCACATACATATATTTCTTTTCAATGCAAATTCTTAAAAGTTACGTGAGAAAGAAAAAATTGCAGCAGCCGTTGTCAAAGTAAACGAAGAGAGAGAAAGAGAGTTTATTGTAATGTAATTTTCCATAACAGTTTTTCGTATTGTAAAATCACCCGCAATAATTGCGTCCTTCATTATATTAAGGAACCATGATAGGATTAATATTTTAGTGGACCGATATTTGTAAACATTTATTTAATTAAATTAATTAGTAGTATTAAAATGATTGATTGAGGTCAGTCGTGGCGCAGCGGCACAAGGTGTGACTGCAAAATCGACTGGTCGTGGGATCGATCCCCACTCGAGGAGATGAAATATTTACTTAAATTTATATTTCCATTTCTTCGCTCTGGTGTGAAGGTTAAGCGCGGCGTTGAGTTCTGCCCCTCAACACGCAATGCCTCCAGAATTCGGCAGAAAATGGGGAACGGAGTGTCTTAACACTAAGTTCCCTCTGCCTACCTTGCTGTGTGCGGGATACAGCGTGAAGTTGATGATTAAAATGATAATTTAAATGAGTATTACTATTTAGAAATCTTCAAGGAGACTCAATCTTATGATTTCATTATTTCACTTGAAAAACAAGGATGATTTCATTTTTACATAGTTTTCTATATGTACTTAATTAACTTAAATCATTAATTATTTAATGTTCTTAATATGATTAATATCATCATTTAACAGATGAACAGTTAGAAGAAATATTGCTTTTAAGATTGACCTTCTATTACATGATATTTTTTTTAAAACATAAGGCACACCGCACATTTCGTCTTCTATTCTCATAGTAAACCGGAACTGGAAAAAATACTTACGACAGTTATTTTACAGGCATCCATGTTTTATAGTTGGAAAAAGAATAAGTTTTAATTTTATATATAAATCACTTAAAAACACACGAGTGAAAATTATCAACATTAAGTGTTTAAACCAGGCAACCCTGGGTTGCGGAAAAACTGATAATCGACAGCATTACAGGATTATTAAACCCGAAAAGGATAATGAATTCTGGCACATTACAATTACGATTATCAATGTTTAAGCGCCATTAAATAAATACAAATGTGGTAGAACGAAATAACCCTGTCGCATCACAAGCATGTGTCGAAGACGTTCCACAGCGATAGTTAAACAGTGAATGGAAAACTGAAAATTACAGTTTCCAAGGTATGTAATTTTCTTTCAACCTGAAGTCCTTCAAGTGCAAGTTCGGTTAACTTAAACGGTTCGGTAAACTGCGCATATTATGAAAAAGAATATACAGTATATTACACGACTTAACTCACCCGGGAATAAGAACTACCTGAATGACCTGGTATGAAATGCACAAGTAAGTGGACAAAACAATCTTATCGCGTCAAAAAATGGAAATCTCACGTGACAAGAATTCGTCACTTATGATACTTCCCGAATATGAACAGGTTGAAAACTTTCATATAGATATCGTGCGCATTCTACTTGTATATAATAATAATATATACATAATTGCGATTATTGACCGACTTACGCCAGCCTTCATCTAATTCAAAAATACACCATCAGTAGATCGTCAACGATACGGAAACAATGCGCAAACGCAGCAGCCAACATCGAAACACCGCATCGAGTTACGGGGTGCGGGCGAACGAATGAAACTTGTGGATTTTTGAATTTGAATTTGAAATTGAATTTAGTTTATAGGCATAATATTTTATGTATTTTATTTTGGTTATTTTATATTCTGATTTATACATTTTTTTTATAGTATCATTTCTCAATAATAAATATTATTTTAAACATTTGTAAACATGCAAAATAAGTGTACTAAATTAAATAGCTAAGCACGCAGTTGTGCAACCAGTTTTAGTTATTGTTTTTGTAAGTATATATACCAAATTTAATATATAATAATCGAGTTGAATATTAAGTCTCGTCTTAGTAGCATCGTCCCGATGCCATAGACCACAATATGAAATGAGGTCGCTTTCCAGGTTAGTTAACAATAATTTCAGGCTAAAGTAGATGTAAATGTGGATTAATATTAAACGACGATATAGGTCAGGCTTCAAGCGTTCAAATATTACCTATGTACACTCTCTACTTAGAATTAATAAAGATTAAGAATGTAATTATTTGATTAAACGTGATGGTTAGGGGTTCAAATTTTATTCTGGGATTTTGTATGTGTTTTTAAATGGCTGTCTGTAACACTCAAACAAATATAACAATTTTGTTCTAGTTATAGCTTAAGTTTTTCGTTTGCTTAATTCAAGCAAAATAAAATTCTGTGATTTCAGTTTTCAGTTTCACGACAATATGTTCAGCAGTTTGGAGATCATCAGTTCTTTTCTTGTTGTTGCTTTACTTAAAAGTCTTTTGTTTCGACGATTTTTAGATTTTTTATTTAATTTCTAAAATAATTGGACAAATTTATACATTTATACATTCACAAAATTTAATTTTAATATACATATATTTATAAAATCTACCATGCTCTTAAATGGCTAATTAAATTTTAAAAAATATAACCCAGATAGATCCCCATATTAATAACAGCAAAAAATATTCAATTGAACGTGCTTTATTGGATATGGAATTCTCTTTCAAGCAATTTACGAGTTTCATGAATTCATATCGGTTATCCATTTTATTTGTATTGGAAAATGGTATCTTCAATTTTGTATACATTAATTTTATTCATATTAATATTATAAGAATTTTTTGTTATTGTTATGTTAATTAAAGAAAGAAAATACATTTCAAAACTCAAAAATTGGATTGTTAATGAAACTGTATTATGTATAATGGTATTGCTTCTTTTTAAATAATGATTAATAAACAACGGTATTTCTATTATTCTGTCATAATATATTGTATATTATATATTATATTATAGGGAGATTATAAGGTGGTAATGTGGCCCCCCATTTTGTTTATGAAGTGTATGAAATGTATGAAAAGTAAAAGGAATATAAATCTAAATAATACATCACCGACTAAGTCATATTTAAAAAAAATGCGACAGAGTATTAAAATAGGATGTATATTCCGAATAAACACAAATTTAACAATTTGAAATCAAGACAAGCGCGCGTCCTCGACACCAGAGCGAAGAAATGGAAATATAAATTTAAGTAAATATTTCATCTCCTTGAGTGGGGATCGAACCCACAACCAGTCGGTTTACAGTCACACTTTAAAAATGTTAAAAATACAGAAGAAGTTTTGCTAAAACTAATGACTACTTTTCATTTGTAAGTTACAATGATTGTATATTAAATAAAACACTTATCCATAATTCTGACATAAAAGGCAATCTCGTCTTGACATTTGGATAGGGTTTTGGTTCACCATTTAAAATTTTCAAAAAGCCATTCCTAAGAACGTGTAAAGGGGCCGAGAAGTTTCTATGAAACTTTTTTCTTTGATGAATTGACTTAAAACTTCGTAGCACTATGTAGTATAAGTTCGCGCAAGTAATCATTTATTTTGTAGTAGGTATACATTAGTGTAAATTGATTATTAAATGACAGAGGGTTGTTTAAATCTCATTTTCCACGTTTTATCTCGTATATAGCAAGGTAGGCCGACAGAATTAAGTGACAAGACACTCCGTTCTCCGCTTTCCGCCCAAATTCGAAACATTCAAATTCAAACAGTCAAGTGGAACTTAACACCGTGATTTCTGCTAGAGCGGAGAAATGAAAATAGCCCATCCTCACAGTTAAGGTCGAATCTACAACCATTACTTTTAAAGACTTAAATCTCTATCGAAATCCGCCATGACGTCCTCAGTTTAAATGTCATTAACTTGTATTTAAAATCAGCTTACGCTGTATTCCGCGCACAGCAGGGTAAGCAGAGGAAATTTCGTGCTAAGACACTCTGTTCGCATTCTGAAGGCATGGCGTGTTGAGTGGCCAGAGCTAAAATTAATATTTCTATATAGTATATAATAAAGAAAAATAAATTGGAATCAGAAGTAAACATAAAATATAAAAGGATAAGCAAAAGTAATCAAAAAGGTTTATATTATTATATTTTACGTCTGATCAACAGAAACGTTATCTCTTTGAAAAACTCAAGCGTCCTTAATGTGGGCTTTTCTTTTTGGTTTTTATAAAACGGTATATAAATGATGTATGGATAAAAACAATGCGTATTGTAAAAAAAAACAATACTCTTCAGTGCTTTGTGGTACATTTTGTGTGAACAAAGGGTGGCTTACATTTTAAATTCTAAATTATATTGACAAATTTACTTTTATACTGTCAGATTTTAATACTTTTTGTCTCTTTTTCAGCTTTACGCTGTATCCCGCATATAGCAGGGTAGACAGAGGGAACCTATTCGACTGCAATTACGTAACTACTAATGACGCAGTGTCATCAAAAAATTATCAATAAAATCATTATCTGCCTTAACAAAAATAATAGAAAATAAATGAAATTTTGCTCGAAGAGAATGCACTAATATTGAATTCACGCTAAACTAGACCAGCCAAAAGACCAAACCGATGAACTCAGCCCGATGCCAAGTAAAGTTAGTTAAAGTGAAGATAAACAAATTTGACTTGGAACATACAGGATGAGTCAGCGATTAATTTCACTTAAAATATATGAATGGACTACAAATGCAATGGTCGTAGGTTCGATGATATTGATGACGTTCATTCGATGGAGTGATTGTATTTTTTTTACATTGACAAAGCGCGGGGTTGAGTTGAGTAACTCAACAGGTAATGTCGCGAAAAAAATAGGCGACGCTTGGTTTCCCTCTGCCCACTATTCTATGAGGGTGAAATGAACTGGAAATCTAATTTTACAATGTTTTGTTGAATATCTATAAATTTTTACTTTTCCCGATTTTTGTATTGTGAGTTCTCACTTCGTTCCTAATTTTATAACTATAGGTCTACACCGCGTAAACAAAACTTATCATTATACTAGGAAGTATAATGATAAGTTTTGTTTACGCGGTGAACGATGATTAAATGATATGATAGTATAAAGATATGATTGTGTCGATTTAGAAGCTTGATTTTGTTTGTATTCTAAGGTATTGTATATTTGATATCAAATTCATCTTGATATCTCCACGCGATCTCGAAATAAATGATCTTGACAGACGTACAGATGGACTAAAGAGAAATCCTATAAGCATTTATATTTTTCTTTTACCGTTTTTCCTAATTATTTTAGTAACCTAAAAATCCTTAGTGAATTTATTACCAACTAGCGGCCCACATCGGGCTTCGTCCGCTTGTTGTTATATTATATTCAAATTATACAAAATCTTCACATAAATTATAGCCTATGTGTTTATAATGAATAAGCACAAACGAATCTGTTCAGTAGATTTTGCGTGAAAGCAAAACAAACCTCCATCCTCACTAACTTCCACATTTATAATATGAGGGTAGAAAAGGATTATTATATTTATTAAATAAAGATAACTGGTCTGTGTGTTCTGGCGCAGCGGCACGAGGTGTGACTGCAAATCCGACTGGTTGTGGGTTCGATTCCCACTCGAGATGAAATATTTACTTAAATTTATATTTCCATTTCTTCCTCCAGAATTCGGCAGAAAGTGGGGAACGGAGTGTCTTAACACTAGGTTCCCTCTGCCTACCCTGCTGTGTGCGGGATACAGCGTGAAGCTAACTTTTTTTTTTTCTGTAACTTTATCACAGTTTTCTCGAGTTGAGTTAAAGTTGGTACAATACAACAAGGGGATCTGCTAAATTGCCGTATGATATTCAGAAATCTATCACTTTGCGTCTTACAAAGTTCGGGGCGTCGAAATACTTAGATATAAGTAAATTTCTAATATGGAGCAAATGTTTCAAAATATGGTTTAATATAGATATGATTAATTTCAACGTGTAATATGTAAACTTTAATATAATTCAATAAGTGATTTTTTATAAAAAAATAAAAGGCAATCTATCCCTAAGAGTCACTTTGTCATCAACCTCTTCATATATAAATGAAGAGGTTGATGCCATGCTCCAGTATCACACATAGAGTGCTTCCGAATACTAACCAAGGTTTCCCGCGTCTCTCTTACCACTCATACTTACTTCATAAATCTTTGCCATTATGTCGTCCACTGGTTTTCTCGACGTGCCCACGCCACCTGAGTAACCTGAGCTCGCTGATTCGTTAAGCTAAACTGACTCCACATATTATACGAAGAGATAGCATCTACACAATTTAATATTTATTTATTTTATATTTTATTTGATTAATTTATTTTTTAAGCTCCACGCTGTAACCCGTATTTGGCAACATAGGCAGAGGGAACATAGTGTTAAGACACTCCGTTCCCTACGGAAAGTGTTTTAATAGCCGGTTCCTTCTGTTAAAAAGGGTAAGACTGTTTTTATTTTTTTTTAAGTGACAAAACGCCGCTTTTGTTTTCAAAAACTGTTATATATTAAAATATAAACACCCGCAGGGGGATTATGTTAATATAAGCTCTTGAATACGATAAATAATGAGTTGAACATAAAAGCAATAATAAGATTTACTGAAAGTGATTATATTTTTTATAGCTCACAGAGCTATAAGATAAAGACGTAAAGTACGTCACGTTACATTCTTATATTTTTATTTTTTTAGTTTTATAGGAAGGCAGAGGGACCTGGGAACCTAGTGTTATGGCACTCAATTAACATTTAGATATTTCCGTTCCCTACTTTCCACTGAATTTCGGAGGCATTGCGTGTTGAGTGGCGGCACTTAACACCGCGCTTTGCTTCGTTATTTTTAAAAATGTTAAAATTATTTTAAAATGTCACTAAAGGGGAATCCATGATACTGGCTGTAAATGGAGTGCGAAACAAGCAATTGTTTTAGTTAATCAAATTATTTTTGTAATTTTCCTGAAGATACGAAAAATTACGATTACGTTAGGTCAAGAAAGCCAGTGTAGAAATATTTGTCAAAGTTTATTTAGGAAGATCTAGGACCTTAGGAGTTTATTTAGAGATCCCGACGATCAAATTACTGCCGCAAACGCCCAATATATAGGCAGGATTCACTCCTCAGTCTCATGACACATTCTCTGCCGCCGTAAGAGGCGGCGAGATCAGTCTTATCTCACTGCACGTCCGCACCTCGGCACGACGGGGCCCAACCGTCGAAATTCGCCAAGACGAACGTCCGTCTAAGCTCGTACTTTTTTTTCGGGGAAGAGCTGCTCTCGCCAATGGTCAGCAATCAAATAATTTTAAACAATTCTTACAAGATATTAAAAAAGAAGTAAAATATTGCCTATTAAAATTATTATATTTTTTAATTCTTTTTTTAATACAATTGCAAAATCAAATTTTTAAATCTAATTTAGACCTAGTAGTAGGGAGGCCATTGAGGTGCAGCGGTGCGATTGTGGGTTCAATCCCCACATTTATGAAATATAACGAAGAGTGGCGTTAAGTTTGGGCACTCAACACGAAAATTGAGTGGTGCGTAGGGAACGAAGTGTCTTGGTTTTAGGTTCCCTCTGCCTATGCTTAGTGAAGCTAAAAAAGATAATATTTTGATTATATTATTATATTTTCATGTTTTATAAAACGAATTAAACCCACACTATCGTCTGAAATACAGAATTAAAAGCATATTCAGGCATATGAACTCATTCACTTTTCAAACAACATACATACATTGGTATATAAAAGTAAGTCGTTATTTGGTAAACTATACAAAAGTGAACTTACATTAAGCCTTTAGCTTTAAGTCCTATATTCGGAAACATTAAAAGTCCGGAAAAATCAAACAAAGGAAAAGTTATTACGTGCCACAGTTCATTATTCATTTTTTGGTACCGTCAATTAATATAACCTCAGAATAGCCATTTTGGAATGGCTATGGTTGTTTCAATAGGTCTTCCATGAAACGGCGAGTCAAACTTTCTTTGACATCATTTTTTATAAAAAATTGTAGGTGTAAGTTCTGATGTATTATTACAAGTAATGAAAATATTAAATATTTCATTACCTCGAATGGTAATCGAACCCACAATCTGTCGTATGTACATCCATACGATATAATTACTTTGTCTCTTTAATTAAAACGTTAATATCGCATATGGAGTAAAGTACTTCTATAATAGCTCATCTCGTCTATCATATAGTACCGACGTGACATCAGTCAACTACAGACACAGATTATGCGGTGGCACGCCTCTAAATATTACATAAAATCAGTCAAATTGATTGTTTTTTTTAATTTCTGTTCCGATTACAGTAAATATACTAATTGAAGTATTTGTTGAGACTAGCGTGGTACAGGGGCACTGTGTGAGACTGTAAACGCAGCAGGTTGTCGGTTCGATTTCCATTTGAGGCAATTAAATGTTTAATTAGATTGAGTTCCTCACTCTCGTAACAAGGTAAAGCGCGGCGTTGATTTTCGCCACTCAACATGCAAAGCCTTCAGAATTGGGCGATAAGTGGAGAATGAAAGTGTTTTAACACTAAATTACTTCTGCCTACCGTGTTATGTGTGGGTTAAACCGTGAGGCTAAAAAAGTTATTGTTAAAAAGTAGTTTCACTCTTTTTTCCAAATAGCAGTGCGGGCTGAGGAAACCTAGTGATAAAACATGGCTTTTTCTACTTTCCACATAAATTTCGAGACATTGCTGCGTTTTATGTTCTTACCAGAGAGAGTAAATGAAAATAATTAATTCCCCGCAGTGGGTAATAAACAATGATTACACTTAAAGTTCTTGTTAAAATCTCAGTTAAATTAAAATTTTGTTTGTATAAATATTTTAAATGTCTTTCTATAAAAATAAAACCTACCAAATTTATACAAATAATTCTAATTAAACATAATTGTCTTATAATGTCGACATAATATTATTAGCTTTCCCAATGAATGTTTCCATCAGCATCTAGAACAAAAGCTCTTTAAGTTTCAATTAATGAAAGGACTTTTGAGCTTAGGCTTTACTATATTGTATGGTGGTAGTTTGTAACAATAACGGCGCCTACTGTCTAGGGCTTTCTATCTTCTATTCAGTGTGTACAATTTCTGATTTGTTTTGCTAGTTTAGAAGATTTTTTAACTAGCTGTACTATACATATATACATACGTAAATAAGTATAGTATTCTAGGGGTGGATTTTATATTTTTTTATTTTTTTTTATAAAATTGTGAATATTTAAATATATATACTTGATTATACGATTATAAGCCGCGAGGCCGTCGCGTGAACCTGTAAACACGACAGGTCGAGGCAAAGCACGGTGGTGAATTCCGCCACTAAACTCGAAATGCTGATTTCTTTTGTCTTAATACAAAAACTGCATAAAAACAGGGTGTATGAGTGGCTATCATGAGATAGGTAGTGCAAATTTGCTTAAGAATTTTATTAGTATAAGAAAAGGCAAAGCGTTTGAATGTAAAAGCGATGATTGTGGGTTCGGTTTCTGCGAGAAACATTTTTTTTATATTCCTGCTTCCTAGTGTAACGATCCATACCAGAACTAATTGTGTTGGTAAATAATATAATTAATTAAAAAAAAAACATTTATAAAAAAATATTATAAATATAATTTATAATATTATTTAATTCACAATCACATCAATACATAATCCTGCGAAGTCATAAAAGATCGGCCACATACGTTTTGGATGCTCCACTGACTGACCATTGTCCAGTTTGTGTTTGTTGTGAATTTGGGTATATAGCAACGACGGCACCGCGATCGGTTACATATATTGATGAATCAGCTGCTATTAATATGCTTAAAAAAAGTGATTTTTCTATTATCTTAAACAATACTGATCCAGAGGACGCAGCAGAGAAACTCGTATCAACAATATCCTCTGTTATACAAAATCATACACGAATTATAGCCTCGTCTAGCAGAAAACGAATTATTAAACCTTGGATTACTCCTGGTTTACTTCGCTGTATACGTAATCGCGATAAACTCTTTAAAAAATCTAAAAAGAATCCCAATGACGTAATTCACAAAGTAATTTATATACGATACAAGAACTTTTGCAATAATTTATTAAAGAAAATAAAAAGAAACTATGAACAAAATGAATTCCAGAAGGCTAAAAATAACACAAAAAAAACGTGGAATGTTATAAAAAAAATCTGTAACATCTCTAGGGAAAATACGAAAGTTTCAGCAAGTCTATTAAAATTAGCCGTTGATCCGAATGAGGCTGTCAACAAAGTAAATGAGTACTTTGCTGATGTGGGGAAGAAACTTGCATCTGCTGCTCATTTTAAAGATGTTCCTCAGAAGTACATCCCCTATATGGTCTCCCAGACTGTGCCAAATTCGATGGTGTTGATTGGAACGGATAGCTCTGAAATCAGATCCTTGATTGGAGGTCTCAATAATCAATGTGCAGTGGGGTGGGATGGCATAGCATCATCTATAATTAAAGCTGCGGTAGATATTCTTACTCCCTCCATTACTTATGTCTGTGATCTGTGTCTAACTCGAGGGGTTTTCCCAAAAGTGTTCAAAAAGGCTGTGATTCACCCAGTCTTTAAAAAAGGTTCTAAAGATTGCATTAGTAATTACAGACCTATATCAGTACTTAGTACTCTTTCTAAGATCCTCGAAAAACTTATAAATAGAAGATTGACCTCTTATCTAGATAAATTTAGCTTACTTGCCTCTAACCAATATGGTTTTAGATCTGGTCGATCTACAGAGGATGCCCTTATGGATTTGGTGGACGATACAGTGCAAAATATGGATAAGAAAAGGAAGACTATAGGTGTAGTGTATTAGGACCCACTCTTTTCTCAATTTATATGAATGAACTCTGCAACCCTTAAAATACCGCATTGCAAGATCGTCTCATATGCAGATGACACCGCCCTGATAGTACATGGCAATAATTGGAACGATACACGTGAGTACAGTGAACAAGCTCTTTCAATTATTATGAATTGGTTGTCTTGTAACATCTTGACCTTAAATATAGATAAAACTGTATTCATAACCTTTGGTCATAGACGCTTTTCGCCACCTGAATCCTTTTCCTTAGTTGCACACAAATGTTCCCTTGGGCTCAATATACACTGTAATTGTAATAAAATTACTCGGTGTTCCTCCATAAAGTATCTAGGAGTTGTTATTGACGAAAGTTTTACCTGGAAGAATCATATACTAACTATGACTTCTCGTATACGAAAACTCGCATACATATTTAAACAACTACGATGTAGCACGAACATTGAAATTCTAAAGATGATCTATTACGCTCTTGTACAATCCATACTTACATACTGCATACCGGCTTGGGGTGGTGCAACTAGATCGGTCTTGCTCCCTCTGGAGAGGGCTCAGAGGTGTATTCTGAAAGTCATGATTTACAAACCTATACATTTCCCTACAGCAGAATTATATATGATGTGTAAAGTCTTAACAGTTCGTCAATTGTTTGTTCTGCGTTGCATTTTGCGAAAGCATAGACTCACGTCCTATGATGTCCAAGTAGTGACCAACAAACGTAGATTTGATAAAATCTGCCAAATAGAAGCACGTCGTACAGCCTTAACACACCGACAATTTTATTATTCTAGCCCCTTATTGTACAATGACATCAATAAAAAACTAAATATATATCCCTTAACTTATCAACACTGTAAAATAAAATTAACTAACTGGTTGTTAGAGCTAAATTATGATCAGACAGAAGATCTCCTATCAGCCTAATTAGATTCAGGACCTATAACGAAACATACACACACACACACACACACACAATCATACATCCACACGCTCATGTACTGAGCACATACACACATCATCAAAGTTAAATGTATTGTTTTTTTTTTTTTTTTCTTTTATATTACTTTTTTAATCTGTGTCATTTATTACAATATTACTTTTTTCTAATTTGTGTCATTTATTCTAATATTATTTTATTACTATTTTTTTAATTATTTTTATTATCTTTTGAGTAATTAATGTATATATCTTTAATTATTGAATTTTGTTTTTATATTTCATGATTGGTTCTTGTTAAATATTATGTTATTATTTTATTTGTTTGTAAAATTAGTTATATTTTATATTAAAGGACGATTGCGAGGTGGGAGTTAATAGCTGCAACACAGTTTTATACTAATGCAGTTATTACCGATTTAAGTTTTTGTTATGTACGATTTTTTCTTAATTTAATAAATATTATTATTATTATTATTATTATCGGTTACGTACTTAGACCAGATTACCCTATATGTTCAATATAACAGGCCACGGACAGTCGCGTCTACAGGCAGACTTTGTGCTCCTGCGCCGCGACTAGCCTCACAAAAAATATAAAAAAAGTAAGACAGCAGTGACAGAAGATATTTTTTTCATGATATCATTCTTGGTCTGTCCGCTCCTGTTAATTCGCAAGTAAATATCTAAGTATAAGATAGTAGACTATTTTATTCATTGTGAAAGATACAGGTTAAAAAAAATATATATATCTAGAGTATTTTTTATATATGTATATGTCATTTCACTTTGCAAAGGCGTCCATCTTAATAATTGGTATTAAGATGGACGCCTAACTAACTTAATGTCTTCCCTCGGAAACGGCTTTCTAAACTACAGCATGGTGAATCCTAGTTGATGAACTAAAATGGTAAATAGGGAACAAAAAACTGTAACCTGAGAGGAATTACAAACTTATTATTATTATTATTAATACTAGAGAGAAGAAATAGAATAATATTTTAGCAATTTTTTAGACTTTTTAACGCTTGAAACCAGATGATACCAGAAACAATATTTTAGGAGCTGGGGCTTTTATCAATGTAATAGAACTCAAAACAGTGATTTTAATTTTTGTTGTCTGTTTGTCTTTGTGTTTGTTCACGCTAATCGCAGAAAGGGCTTAATCGATTTAAATATAGTTTTGGCTATTGTGTTCTGGCTAGCTCCTCTTAACATTTGGTGTAGAATAAAAAGATAGCAATTCCATGGATATTCAAGCAATTAAGGGTATTTTTTTATTGTATTTGTCTCAAATAATTTCACTCATTCATTCCGCAAGCCAATAAACAAAAATAATGTATAATGAAATATTTTATTTCAAGTTCAGCAAATCAAACTAAACATATCATGAATAGCAGTTAACTAATACATCATGAACAAAGTATAACTAATCATAACAGGGAACTGGTAGCCAGAGTAAATATAATTTTTAAAAATAAATGCATATTCTGGCTGCCTTTTCTTATAAAAGCAAACAACGTCACAATATTCACTTAACATTACTGTACCATAAACTATAATAGTACGCTGTTTTTATATAAAATTCGTGCTTCTTTACCACTAAAGTATACAAACAAAATTATCACTATTAGATAAGAACGCAAGCGCTGAGTAACCGCTGGTCGCGTGGTACCATTCGGGTGTAATACCTAAAGAGACATCAAAAATGTTTGAACGAGAACAAAAAAAATATAAAGTTATAAATATGTAAAACAATAATCGATTTACAAAGTTTGCTTATAATTTGGGAAGATATGATTACTTGTATGTGCAAATATGGAAAATAATTATTATTTTTGCAGAAAAGAATTTGCAGAAAAGAACTGGTTGAACTCATTTAACGTTTTCTTGTAATTTGAGCAAAACTATAATAATTGTGTCGCAAACGTCTTACTACTAAGAGGTTATATTGAATCTGATATGTAGGTAAGTATAATAAAAAAATAAGTATAAAAAAAACTTGTGTTATCTGGTTTGATGTCCAAGATACCATATATATCACTTCTTTCTTTTTTACTCGTTACAGCAAGGCCTATGAATGAATAAGTTTTATTTTAAGCAATATGTTAAAAATATATAATAATTTTGAAGTATGACAGTCTCATATTCTTTGCTAGATATCCATAACGAAAATTGATACCATATATTAATTCATATATTTAAATATAAGTAAGTATTAGAACCTCGTACATAAAACTCTAAAAATAGAAATAGAAAAAAAAAAACAAAACAAAAAATCATTGCAACTTCCCAAACGAATTACGTATAATTTTAACTAAAAGAATATATTTTTAAATGATAACAACTTATTTAACAACAATTTTGATAAACGATCGCAAGAGAAATTTAACAATTATCAACATTGACAAGGGCAAGGAATATAATATTAACGATGGCCGAAAAATCAGTCGTAGAATGTGTGTTCTAAATATATACGCGTAAATTTATATATAGTTTGTTGATTTTTGAATATGTCTAATATATAGCTAACTATTTAGGTACTGTGATAGGAAATATAAAAAAAACATTTTGCTAGTAATTTCCAAAACTAATATTAATGTAGAAATTATTTAAATATAAAAAAAAATAACTATTGTATTTTTTATACATCACATTCTTATCTTAAAGTAAATAAAAGAAACGCATAAATATATTTCAACCATCCTGGCACATCATTTTAGCTTTAGGAACTGGAAAAATTATAAAGTAAACGATCCTAATATAAAGATTAGACCAAGAGCTTTATATAAATGCGTGCCTCCACATCTTCTATCACATTACAGAAATCCATACTAATTAGGACTATACATATATTATGATGTACATACACATCTAAAATTAAACTAAATTAAAGTTAAATGTAGAATGTAGGTAAGTATGTATGTATGTATGTATAATCAAGTATTTATTTTAAATACCATATTGTTGAATAAACTACTTTCTTGAACCCGCCACCATATGAAGGAATGATGCCATCGTGATTAGACAGCAATCTTTAAGATTTGCACTCTTAACGCCCTAAATCAATGGCTTTGAGAGAAAAATATTTTTCATATAAACTTTTAAAATCCGATGGTTACATTATACATTTGTGTCTTTTACCTCTCTCTCTCACTCCTGTCTCTCTCTCTCTCTCTCTATCTATAAGTCTTTTATTCATAGAAGTAAATGCCTCATTTCTCAAGAGCAAGATCGACATCGTAAGTTCATAGAAGCTCATTCTATATGACATAACTGTCATCGATACTTGTATTATAAATTATGTATTATTAGCTGCAAATAAAATATTTAAAGCACCTGATTTTAAAAACTCAAACAGTAAGCTATAAATGTGAACTTCGTCCGAGCTTGAGGCATTTAACATCTAAAAGAGTACATTCGACCGCTACACTTGTGATATAGGTGCGGAGGCCCGTTCGGACTCGACGGAATCGTCCTCTTCACCCTTAGGGATGTCAAATATTTCAGAAAATAGGGCCGGAAGAACTAGTCGCGGCCAGTTGATGCGGCACCAGGTCAACAGCTCGTTGTGCCTGACGCCCAGCGTCCGTACTTCATGGGCAGCCAAGGCGAACGCATCTAAACGAGCTTTCACGTCTGGAACTCCAGCTTCTGTGAACTATGCAAAAAATATTTTATATGGTAAACGATTTTTTTATTTATTTTTTCTTCATAATTATACGTATCTCTTACAATAATATATTTAAATACTTACCACGTACTTTAGTGCTTCACCGATATTAGTGTAAAGTGTGGTGATTCTCTCGCGGTCGCTCAGCCCGTTTCGCTGAGGGCTGATCAGCAAACTGGCGGTGTACACCGCCAGTTCATCGTCAGACGTCGCCAAATTCGTTAATTTGGCAACGTATGACAGCATGGCATTGGCAAACTGGGTCTGAAATTAAGAGTTTCTAAATAAGATATAACGTCTTATCAAATTATAAATATTATTATTAAAATTTGCTTCACGCTGTATTCAGAGGTGTGCAGGGAGAGTGGCAGAGGGAACTTAAAGTTAAGACACCCCGCCGAATTTTTCGACGCATTGCGAGTTGAGTGGCGGGCTTTGCCTTGGGGCTAGAACGAAGAAATGAAAATATTAATAAATAATAATCGTCCGAGTGGGGAGAAAACCCACAACCGTCGCGTTATATGCACACCCTTTCGTACCTGCGCCACGACAGCCTCTAAAAGATTTAAAATAATTAAGTTTTCTACTCTGCGAGTAATTGAACTGAAAAATTCCCACCTGGGAAAAAAATTGAATATTTTCACTTCCTTGCTCTGTTAACAAGATAAAACGCGGCGTTTAGTTCACATACAACTCAACACACATTGACTCGAAAATAAAAAAAAGTTGGGAACGGGCTGTCTTAACACTGGGGTCCTCTGCATACCCTTCTTTATGAGGGATACAGCGTGAAGCTAAAAAAATGTAATAATTAAAAAAAACAAAAAAATGTGTAAATTATTAGTATTTATTTTTCACTCACATCATAAATGGTTTCGAGCTGCGCCAGGTTGACGGCTGTGCCGTCGTCGAACACGATGTTAGTGGGCGACGACAGTTTAGTGGCCCGCGACAGCCACACCTCAAAGAACCCTAACTGCGGACATATTAAACTGCCAATGGTTTTCATATATTTTGAATAAGAATAGAGATTCAAATTGGAAACAACATTTATAATAGTAATTTATTTTAAATAAATTGCCAAGCAAATCGCTTTGCGGTATTTATTATATATTTTGCTTTTAAAATTCGCATCGACTATTTTTGCCTTCGCATTCCATATAAGCAGAATACAACAAATACATAAAATAGGCCAATAAAATAAATTAAATGGTAGCACTTCGAGTTACAACATATCGCAACTTTTTTTACAAATTATAATTATACCTTAATTAAAATGAGTTGATCGTCTTGTGGCAAAGAAGTAAAGCCAGGTATTCTTTTAGCGAATTCCACCACCTGTTGCACGGATGGTGTCATCCTGTAAGCCACATTGTACCACAGCGTGGACAGTGTGTCCATGGTTTGACCCGTCGTGGAGCTGGCGGCCTCTTCTCCACCACTTCCTAAGCATATTATATAATGAGCTATTATTAATTTATTTAGTATTTAGCCCCCCACATTTTTAGATTCACATTGTTTTATATGCTGTCTATACATCGAAAATTATTGACAGTGATGATTTTTTTTTGTTTGCCTATGAATCTCAGAAACGGCTTAACTGATATAAATGCAGTTTTTACTATTGTATTTTGGTAAGCTTCGCTTGACATTTAGGGTTTGTTTTATTTCAATGATATGTCATATTAAAATATTTTGTTCGACGAAATTGCTATAACTATACTGATAACCAAATATACATATAAGTAACTGTTTTACTAAATAAGCTTAATAATTTTAATTTTCAATGTACAGATATTATCTATTAAAACAATTGCGCATAATAAAATATAGATAATAAGTGAAAATAAACTAATTTTCCAATCTATTAATATCTAAATAATTATTATAAATGACACAAAAACTACTGATAGTAGTGGTTAAAGGTACATTGTTTACATGAACATAAGTAAGTTTTTATTTCCCAAACAATCAAAAATCCTTATGAACATTTCGATAATCTACTAAATTTTCACATTTGAAGTCACTATAAATGCACTACAAACTTATATTACCGCACAAAACAGTTCAAATTAATAAATAAACAAAAAATTGATAAAAAAAATGTTTTATTTCCTTCTAAACGGTGTGGAACACACATAGTTTTACATAATCTAAAAAATATTATTATGAAGTGCAATCAACAAAAATAAATGAAAAGCAATAAAATAAAATTATTTTTAAAGTTGTTAATATTTTCTGCTTTAATTATATGTACCGTTTAAATATACTATTATTATAACTTCTGCAGTAAACGACAGTAACAGTCGCAGTCTCTAACCAATCTCCATATAAATTCGAAACACTTCGAATAATCAAATGCAAATGTATAAAGCGTACAGTAAGGTACATGTGTATAAATAATAAGGTCTAGAATGCGTGCGTTGAACTACTCGCTTCCGTCGTAATCGATCAATCAGTCAATTGACATGATTACAAATAACCGACGCAACGGTGTTAAAACATAAATTTAGGCAATATTAGCGAAAGTAAACAACAAAATTGGGAACCTACCTTCCGTGTCGGATTCTTCGGTTTTTATTTCCACATTCCGTATCTGTAAGGTGGACTTGACTTCGTCCGTGTAAGTGTTGTTAGTTCGATGGGCTCCGACGATCACCTTGGCTAGTTCCTTGATAAAATCTTGTTGCATAGGGTCCGGGTCCACTTCTTCTATAGGCGGTGGGTCCGGCTGGGGTGGCGGGGCGGAGCCCGACGCCATGTTTTTCGGTGAATCCGCAGTGTGATCAGCGCCCGCCGCCTCTCTCGGTCGCTTGGGAACTCTTCCGTATCTGACCGCTGGTGGAGTAAAGTCTCGTTTACAAAGACTGAATGCGATTGAATAGACCCGATGCAAATTGTGAACTGCGGTGCATGTATCGGGTCGGGGCTCGATTCCTCAATTGGAAAATAGGCGTGATGATGCAGTGCGTTGATCTGTGCTCTATTTTGTTTTCCAATATTGGCAAATAGGGTGCATTATCTGCGTATGGAGTGTAATGACGTGTTGCATCACCACGTCCTAGCCGCCTCGTTAAGTCCCTCTTTGTACCGTGAGAACTACATTTTTATTATTTATTATATTTTATATACATATTTTTTATAATATATCAATGCTTAGTAACTTTAATATTTATATTCTAAGTATTTATTTATAAAGTTTATTATAAAGTACATTATGCTATTTCGGAGCGCACTAATTTTTTTAGAAAATAAACAATAATTATAATTTTCCACGAGATATCTCTTATTTTTTTTTAATACCTCGGCTCTTTATTTTCATTTGCCTAAAGTATTAATGTAATTGGAATGTATTGTTATGACAAATTTTATCGAGTCGATGTTACCTAAAACTTCAATTCGCACCTGCACGGCACTAGTATTTTTAAAATAACGATATCCAATTGACCGACTTGTGTAGCGGATACTTATCTCGCTAAGAATAGTCAACTACGCAGAAGACGTTACGGTACACAAATTAGGTTTACTTACTACTCCTTAGAGGCTAGTCGCGGTGCAGGGGCGCAAGCGAGTGACAGTAAACGCAACAGGTTATGGGTTCCTTTCCCACTTGAGAAAATTAAATATGAAATATTTTCATTTCTCCGCTCTGGTGACGAGGCAAAGCGCCTCGTTGAGTTCCACCACTCAATATTGATCGGAAAATGAGCCAACGAAAGTATCTTAATGGAAACGGAGTGTCTTAACACTAGGTTCCGATGTTTCCTCTGCCTACCCTGCTATGTGCGAGATGCAACTCGAAAAAAAAAAAGATATCTTCGTGACTTCCAAGGGAAAGAAATCTAGTAGGTACATGGGGGCGCTAACGTTATTCTTGATATTAAGCACGTAATATCAAGAAATTCTTCGCTATGTAAATTATGATAATTAAGATTAAGATTAAGATTTTATTTATATTGGCAAACAAATACTACTGATACTTTTGTCTATGGTTTTATAATCTGTATAAAATATTTGTCCAAATATAAATAATTAAAAGGAAATGTATATCCGAGCGTGTTACGAGATAAATTATTGTATATAAGTGTATATATTTAAAATCATTTTCACGCTGTATTCCGCACACAGCAGGGTAGACAGAAGGGACCTAGTGTTAAGACATTTCCATTTTTTTCCATTTCCTATCTTCCGCCGAATTCTGGAGGCGTTGCGTTGACGCAACTCAACGCCGCACTTTGCCTCGACACCAGAGCAAAGAAATGAAAATATAAGTTTTAATAAATATTTCATTTCGTCGATTGGGGATCGAACCCACAGCCAGTCGCGTTTACAGTCACACTTTGTGCCCCTCCTCCACGACTGGCCTCATATATATTTACAGGTGTTTTTAATACATATATACTCACAGTCGCGGCTCATGCCAACGGCGAGGCACTTTTTGAACCGACAAAACTGGCAACGGTTCCTGTTCAGCCGGATCACGAGACACTTACCGTCACGGAGGCAACGGTACTCAATTTGCTTTTGGATGCTCCTTCGAAAGAAACCCTGTAAATTAAGTAAAACAATATTTTAAAAATATATATTTATAGAATGATAATTTAAAGTTTAAATGAATTAACAAATGTTTAAGGTATAAGAACAAAAATAGTAAATAGTATTTTTTAAACAATGTGTTAATTAGGCATTATTGCTTGAACAATTAATTATATATAAGTACAGTGGTAATATAATTATATTATGCATTAACACTTTATAAGTTAACATATTTTTTTTTCCGCTTCACGCTGTATCCCGCACACAATCAAAAATTGTATAGGCATAGGGAACCTAGTGTTAAAATACTCCGTTCCCCACTTTCCACCAATTTCTGGAGGCGTGTGGAGTGGCGGAACTCAACGCCGCGCTTTCCCGTGCGTCGGTTCCGTCCGTTCGCGTGGGGATCGAATCCACAACCAGTCGGTTCACAGGCACACTTTGTGCCACGACTGGCCTCAACATATTTTTCCTGAGTATTATTATTCTAGTTAAAAACGAGAATAGGTACTTCGGAATAAATATTGTAATAATAACTATTATATTAATATTTAATATTTTTTAATAATCTAACTAAGGTAATAAATAAAATATTTAAATCTTCAAAACTTATTTAATGCTATTTGTTATTTTGCAAAGCATAAATGTTTAACGCAAATAGGCTTATACGGTGTGAGCGCTTGAACTTTCCATACAATAAGGTCAGCCTGAATCAAATTTTAAGTCTCTTCCATACACAAAACCGGCTACACTGGCGAGGACAGTTTATAACTTTATTGTGAGATAGACAGCAGTGCATTCAGTAAGCCCATGGAGCTTTTCGAAAATGTTTTATGAAAACAAATAATGCTAGAACGTGAAACTCAAATAATTTAATAATTTTTAACGTCTCGCTGTATCCCGCACTCTGCAGGGTGGACAAAGGGAACCCAGTGTTAAAACTCCGTTCCTCAGTTTCCGTCGAAATTTGAAGGCATTGCGTGTTGACTGGTGGAACAGAACTCAAGTTATTAAATCGTATTTATTGATACGCAAATATGGTTTAATAATTGATCGAGTATGATTTAATATTTTTTACATTTTTAAAGTGTTATTCCACACCTAGAAAAGAAAAACACATATTTAGAAAACGTATAAAAATTTGAACGTAGCGGGACTCGAACCCGCGCCTCCTGGAAACCGACAAGGTCGGTTCTAATATTAATTAAATCATACTTATATGACAAATTGTACATATAATTAATTACATATAACCACTCTGATCTACACAGCGTTCAATCTCGATAGATTGATTGAGACAAAGCTATATTAAACAAACATATATCAACTATACAAATTTTAAACGAAGTACTAAATGTTTCAACTTAATTATGGTAATTAAATAATTTTGCATGTCCCTCTTTGATTTTAACGATGAATGCACTTACTCCTTTTTGCGTCTGCTATTTTTAAATGAATATTTATCGTTAAAAAAAATTAAATTAGCTTCACGCTGTATCCCGCACACAGCAGGGTAGGGAACCTAGTGCTAAAACACTCCGCACTCTACTTTCCGCCGAGTTCTGGAAGCATTGTGCGTTGAGTGGTGGAATTCAAAGTCGCGCTTTGCCTCGACACCAGAGCGAAGAAATGGAAATATAAATTTAAATAAATATTTCATCTTCTCGAGTGAGGATCGAACCCACAAACAGTCAGTTTTCTTAATTAATATTTAATATATAGTAGGCGAAATTTTATCCACAGATTAAGAACTGATAAAGAACTTGGATTATACAAATAACAGGTACGTAAAATATTTGGTCACATATTTAAGCAGTATACTTATAGCAATATACGGAGCTTTGCATTTGTATGAGTGTTCATATATAATGTAGGTGGTACTGTCCGTCACGCGCGGAGCGTCTTTTTCTTGGCCTAACAGCAGTCTGATAGCAGCGTTATAGACTTTATTCTTAATAATTTATTTTTGTATTAAAAGTACAATTTTAAAACTTCACGCTGTATCCCGCACGCAGCAGAGTAGGCAGAGGAAACCTAGTGTTAAGACACTTCGTTCCCCACTTTCTGCCGGATTCTGGAGGCATTGCGTGTTGAGGCAGAACTCAACGCCGCGCTGAGCCTCGAAACCAGAGCGACTCGATGAAATGCAAATGGAAATATAAATTTAAGTAAATATTTCATCTCCTCGAGTGGGGATCGCACCCACAACCAGTCGGTTTTACAGTGACACTTTGTGCCGCTGCGCCACGACTGGCCTCGAAAGTACAATTGTACAAGATAAAAAATGTATGTGGCCGACCATTAAAAAAAAGAAAACTAAATCGTGGATTGCTTCAAGCTGTTCTTGATAATATAATGAAACGATTCATTATCAACTCAAACAACACATCAGCCAAGAGTGAAGATGATGAACTTCGAATGCTATATCCGGTATAGAAAAATGTATATATTTTTTATGTTTGTATTTTTTTATTAAATTTCTAATAATAAATTTCATTATTAAAAGTTTTTTTTCTGGCCATACTTTATCGATCAGTCACACAAATGCATAAATCAGCTAAAAGCCTCGCGATCTGTACATTGTTTATATTACTTTACAATTTTTAATCATGTTTCTAATCTAAATCGATTATATCTAAAATCTATTTTTCAATCCATTAAATTTAAACCTCAATCAGCACACGCCCTTACTTTTATAAAAAAAAAATAAAACGACTTGAGCTTGAGTTTGATCGCTGAATCAAAGTAAAAGAAAGCATTTGATAAAATACTTCTATAATCATAGTCTACCATTGATAAAAAATAATATAAAATAAGAATTCACATATAAAGCTTCTGAAAATAAATAAACAATTATAAAAAATATAGTTACAATTTTATAGCTTAAAATAACACAAAGCAATAAAAAAAATTGTATACAGTACAGTGAAAACAAACTCCCGGGAGGCATGAAAATATAAACGGTGAATTTTATTTCCAATAGATATGGCTATTATTGATTGTAGAACAGCAACTGTAGGTAACGTTAGTCGATTGAATTTAAAAAGCTCAATTTTGCAGGTCACAGATGATTAAATAAAGACGTTTATTCATCTAGCGGTTAAAAAGGCTGTAGCACAGGCTTAGATATTGTAGCAAATACTAAAAATTATATTTGTTTGACATCCTTAATTTATGCCTACCAATCAATATATTTTCACTTATGTGTGAAAATAGACGTTCAAACAAAAAAATCGGGCAAGCACGAGTCGGTCACGCCCACCGAGGGTTCCGTACAAAAATTAGGGGTCTCATTGTTTCTGAAATTAAAGCTTAGCTTAGCTAGAGCCTTTTCATTTAATACCTCACTTTAATACCAAATTTTGCCCCCCTTTTAAGGCTGTTATTTTTTGGGACTTAACCACAAATGTATAGTTTTCAGATTTTATTCCTGAACTAGGACTACCTGTAGACGCTAGGTGCCAAATTTCATAATTCTAGATAAACCAAAAGAACCCTATTAATTTTGATTTCCTTTATAGTGTCGATATACGTGTTTTTTTTGCTATTTAAGGCTATCATTTTTTAAGATTTAACCACAAATGTATAGTTTTCAGATTTTCTTCTAAACTAGTATTATCTGTAGACGCTAGCTGCCAAATTTCATAATTCTGGATTAACCGGAAGTACCTTATTAATTTTTTAGGAAATCATGGGGCCGTAGATCAAGATATATCGTTTAAATTTCAAATCGATATCTCCAAGCGTTTCTGAGATCTTGATAGACAGACTGACACACGGACAATAAAGTGACTTTATAAGGGTTTCTTTTTTCCTTAAAAGGTACGGAAGCCTAAAAACGAAACGTATACGTAACGATACGTGTTCGTTGACTTGATCAATTAAAGAATTAAAATCGATGATTTAAAAATAGTATTTTCAACTCGTCGTCGTTTCTCTGTCTACCGTGGAAAATGCGAAGGATGCTTATATAAGACGCCAATGATTTTAATGTAGTGAAAAGTAAAATAGTTTAAAAATTACATATACGCTTTCTATAGTAGTCAACACAACAACAATTTTTAAATATATCAACCCCAATTAACATGTACCTACACGATTTTATGTTCTTAAACGAAACGTGTCATTATAACAGGTACTAAAGAATAATTCAGAAAGAAATGTGTTTTTTATTTTTTATCCATAAAGTAAAAATTCAGTTATTGCTACACTTGAAGTTGTTAAGAGTTTGGAAAGTCTCCCCTGTACACAATGGTGTTTACAAGGTTGCCAAGTAAAATAGCTTGAATGTTAACTAACATTTAAAATGTCCAAAATCACATTTCTAACGCAATAGAACGTTCAGGTATTCTTTGCAAAAGTTTGTGTTGTTTAACTTTCGTGTGATTTGTAAGGGAAAACCTTGAAGTGCACTTTTTTTTCTAAATTTCACGCAATATCGCAGTTTATAAAATTAGTAAATCATAGCTGGAGAAACGCAAGTGTTAATTGAATATTAATTAGTAATACATCAATCTGTTTTTCAGCTTGACGCTGTATCCCGCATATAGCGGGGTAGGTAGAGGGAACCTGGGAACCCTGTTCCGTTCCCCTCTTCCCGCTGAATTCTGGAGGTATTGCCTGTTAAGTAGTGGAACACAATGCCGCGCTTTACCTCCTTACCGGAGCGACGAAATGAAAATATCAAATATTTCTATATATTACAGATGCACCACATGTGCTTTTGCGCCACGATGGCCTCATCTCTACAATTATTTGAAATAAAGAAATTATTATAAATAAACAAATTATCACTCGGATTATAGAAGATACAATATCTTCCGTAATCTCTACTTCCAACTGTGAAAATTCGCAATTCGAGTTTTTTTTCTTAGTGCATCAGTTTTTATTCTAAGTGTAATAAAATCTGAGTAGGAAAAATCTGTCTGTGCATTAAATATTTTTACGAAAGAATAGTAATAAAATATCATTTTATAATTTTTTAAATGTCTGTTTGTTGTTTGTTATTTCTCACGTATGCAGTACCTCTGGAAGAAAATTTCTATTCTTTTCTTTATGTAAGGTTGCATTCAAGTCCGGATGGGCAGGACAAATTGTAAAATTGATATTGAAGACTTCATATAGAACCACAATAGACATAAAATCAGATAAATCACGTTTAAATTGTTTAGTATTATCATAAACAAATAAAAATCATTTGAATACTGAGGTCAACGTGGCGCAGTGGGCCAGCGTCTGATTCCATCTCCACAAGGGAGAACTATTACATTTATATTATTTGCATTTTCCACTACAATAAGGTAACCATAGCATTAAGATATAAAATCTCGAAAAGGTGTTCAGCTTTCTGAGCATATTTATTGACGTGAAAAAGTCAAAGATCCAGAATATCGGATGTGGAACTAAATATTAAGCGCTTTAACCTATAATATAATCATTGAATTAGTATGATGGACATTTCTTACATACTCGTATTTATATAAAAACATAAGTTGGAAGTTCTACGTGGAAAAGTTGATATAATTTTGGGTTCAAGCTTCTATGCACTGCATCTAATCATAAAGAAAACAGACTAGCTGGTCACGGGCAGCAGTAGTAGAGTGAATACTATAAAATAATCAATTTGTCACCGATAAAACCTAAGCAATAATTAAATCCAATTAAATTTAAAATCTCACATCATTAATAAGCTGTATAATATTATAGTTTCAGTTTTACTTGATATAAATTAATAAGGAAAATTAATAAAATCGTTATAAAAAAATGTTTTAGGCACCTCTAATTTTAATCGCGTAGTGTACAGTGACAGCTGCGGCCGACAGAACGTGGAAATGGCTATTTTTACTCCCTAATAAAGCTTAAAGCAGACTTTAGGTTGAAACTTTACGAGCTTTTAAACTGTTATTACGTTTTCGATGAAAGCGGATAGCTATTGTCAAAATCCCATGACATCCTGTGGTATTTCGTCTGCGACTATTAAAGCCCTCGATGTTTATAGACCTATTGTTTTTAAATAAAAATGCAGTATTGTGCCAAATATCAAATATTTATAAAACACATTCGTTATTTAAGAATATTTTTTAAAGGAACCAATGAAAATGGTATAATAATTACAGATGTCTGAGGAAAATTAATTATTTTTTGCATTTTATAATATTATATAAAACGTTAGTATAATAATATAGTTAGTTAGTTAGTAATATCAAATATTTTTACTTTTTTATAAAAGTAATTTAAAAAATATATATATTGCATAATTATAGAAATTAGAAAAAAATACCAACACATATAAATATAATAAATATTTTCGTAAAATAAAATATTACCTCTAAAAGTCACTAGTAAAATAATGATAAGTAAAATATTACCTCTAAAAGTATATAGATTATGAAAAAAGAAGAATAAGATAATAAGAAAATAATCCGACGTGGCTTAGTGGCACAATGATACTGGAAGCACGGTTGTGGATAGGATTCCCTCTCCGTGTAATGAAATGCTTAACACATTCAACTCACAATATCTCTTCAAATTCTATGGAAAGTATCGTACGAAGTTAGCTAAATTTATACGTCGAAAAGTTTTTTGTTTTCCACGTGTCTCGCATGTAGTGAGAAATATATATATATATGTATATAGAAAAAATAAAATAAAAATAAACATATAAAAAATAGTTTTAGTAGTGATTTAATTTTCAGTGGACACTTGAGATTTATCAATTTCATCAAAACAATTAATGATCTATTTGGTACTATATATATCCATACTGCCAAAACTGTTGAAGTTTAAATAAAAAAATTACTTGTATAACATTTAAGTATTTAAAAGAATGCAACGATCAAGGTGTATCGAAAAAGGAGACTAAATTCTAATCCAAGTTTACATTAAAACTAAACAACAACGTCCATAACTTTAAAAAATAAATCAAAATCATAAATAAACTGTAAACAAAAAATCTGACAGTATTTCAAATATTTCAAAACTATTCTACACAACCGCATTTAATATTGAATTAAACAAATATTTGAAATAAAAGAAACCATTTCAAAATCATCATCACGAAAACGAACGTCACCAACAAGCTACTTACCCGAACTTACCGTACCGGCGCGGCGCGTCGCGCGTCGTAGCGCTACGGCGTAGCGGGCGGAGTGCGCGCGGGCCCGCCGCGCCGCTGCAACTGCACTCACCTTGCAACCCTCGCACGAGGTAACCCCGTAGTGGTACCCCGACGCCTTGTCCCCGCACACTTTGCACGGCGCCGCGGCTTTCCCGCTGCCCGCACCTGCGCTGTCCGCTTGTTGCTCTGTAATATTTATAAAAATTTTTTTTAGCGTCACTATGTATCTCGCTCGCAGCAGGGTGTGCAGAGGGAATCTAGTGTTAAGGCACTCCGTTACCCATTTTTCGGACAATTCTGGAGACGTTGCGTGTTGAGTTGTGGAGCTTAACACCAGAACAACGCCAAAAATTTAATATTTTAATGTTTCTCGCTCTGCTCGATATTTAAATGTTTTTTTAAATAAACCAGGGCGAAGAAAATTAAAATATCAATTCCTCGACTGTGAATCGAACCCATAACCTGCCGTGTATTACTTTGTTGTCTTGCGCCACATAAAATTCACATAATATATAAAAAAAACATTTCAAAAACATCGGCGTCATCCTGACGCATTGTACACACAATATATTTTTTATGCCAGCCGCTATTTTCAATTTTAGAATCATTCAAGTAATATTTCACCCCAATTTAAGCCAGCCTTTAGTAATTGTCGTTTATATGACAATTTATTAATTTTATTATCAATTAAAATACACTTTGAACAGCAGAAGTTAGCGTTACGCTGCGTTTATTTAAAAAATGCATAACCTTAAAGTTTATTATTATTATGAAATACAATATCAGAATGCTCTCATCATTTTAATAAAACTTATAAGTATATACTTATACCCCTTTTATCCTCAGTCGAAAAAAAGAAGCAAAGATGTGTTTGTTTGGCATCCAGTTCAAGCCTCTAAGGCATAAAACTGCAAATGTCATTAAAATCTGTCCTGTAGTTTTACAGTTGTGGCGTAAAGCTCTAAAGAGACGCGGTGACATTTCCATTTTATTATATGCTACGGTAAATACTGGCTCTTTCCTGTAGCATCGTGTTAGTGTAAACTCATAGGAACTTCTAGATCATTATTTCATATTAAAAATAATTTCTAACAAAATAATTAGTTACTTCGTTAAAAAACAACGGGAGTCATATGTGTTTATGATAATACGATTTTTTAAATAAAACTTCAATAAATCATCTTAAAAATAAAAAAGGCATGAATAACAAAAGTATGTGGCGTCTAAGAACTCATATTAAAATAAAAAATAATAAAAAAGCAAATAAAAAATAAGTTCATTTTTTATTATTATTGGATATGGTACTGTATTTAAATATTAAAATTATTATTTAAATAATTTTCTATTGGTATAGGACTTTATTATTAAGTATAAATTATTATATTATATTGTTATCTAAACTTATATAACAATAAAAACCCATTCCAACGAACTCAGACAATTAATATCCTATTAGTTTTAATTAAATTATAAGGTAGTACAATATAAAGTACTTGTTAAAATAAATAATTAAAACGGTTTCGACGCTTTGACTCGATTTTCACCTTAAAAGCTTTTGTAAAACGGATGTGAAAGTCAAAGTCGATTATATGCAATATTGCACATATTTGAAAACGAACGGTCTGCGCTTACATTTTTCATCGATAGACTTCCGTTCCGTTAACGTATTAGATATGTGATTATCACAGGTCGAGGTCGAGGCAAGTGTGACTGTGACGCGACCGGTTGTGGGTTCGACTTTCACTCGAGAAAATAAAATATTTATTTAAATTTATATTTCCATTTCTTCGCTCTAGTGTCGAGGCAAAGCGCGGCGTTGAGTTCCACCACTCAACGTGTGGGCAATGTGGGCAACGGTGTGTCTTAAAATTAGGTTCCCTCTGCCTACTTTCCTTTATGCAGGATACAGCGAAAAGGTAAAAAATATAAAATAATTCTTTCTGTTTATGCTAAATGTGGCAGATTTGATAAAGATAAAACAAAATATTATCCTAAATCAATTCTGTAAATTACAGTCATTTGCCGTTACATTTCATCATTTCGGACTCTTACATTTAAATTAATAAGTTTCACTTTGACAGGATATACCGAACGATAAGCCAAACGAACCGTGTGCTTAATAAGGCCCTGAGTTGACTAATAATATTTGAATAGATGGTTTATACAGCCAGATATGTAATACGCTTTGAAGGATATTGGAAACATCGGCTGCTACTACATTTAGGTATAAATCTGTGGCAATAGATAGTTAATGAGCTCTTCTACATGTAGTATTAGCTGACACTGGAGGCTGGAAACTGGTATTTCACTATTATATATAGAACATAGATTATCTATATTAGCATAATGCACACACACATTCTGTTCCCATTAAGACTCTTGCGTTCCCCACTGTACACTGAATTCTTGTGGCACTGCGTGTGGAGTGGCGCCACTCGGTGTTCAATATGGTTATGGCTTTACCGATCTCATTACCAGGGCGGGGAAATGAATATATTAAATATTTTATTGTGAATAGTATAGAATGGGAATCGAACCCAGAACCGTCGCATTTACAGTCGCACGCTTGTGCTCACACAACAAAGGCCTCATTAATTATTATTTTTACCACATAACATATGTGGTAGTAAAAATACCAATTAATGTTTTAACAATTTTTATAAGCTATTTTCACGCCATTTCTTACATGTAACAAAGCCAGGGTTTAAAAGATATCAACGCGTTCCTTAAAGAAAAAAATGAGGTCTTTACGTTTTTTGTTACAATTTTTTTACTGCTTGTCAATTATTATTGTATAAATAATTTAATTTTCTTTTATATATTATTTCTTTTATATCTGAACTCAGTCTACTTTTTATCCATTATTATAATTTTAGCACATATTTAATTAAATACTAATAAATGATAATTTTTACAGTATTTGTACCTAAAATTTTCAAAGTAGGAGTTACCTTGGTTCTGATGGCAGAGAGGGGCATCAATTTGTGCAAGAACAATCTGTTTTAGTATCTGGAGATTAATCTAAATAGTTTCCTATTATATGTATATATATATTTTTTTCAACTTGACGCTATATCCCGCACACAGTAGGTTAGATAGAGGGTACCTAGTGTTAAGACATTCCGTTCTCTCTCTTCATTTTGCGCCGAATTCTGGAGGCTTTGCGTGTTGAGTGGCGAAACCCATCGCCGCGCTACGCTTCAATACCAGAGCGATGAAATAAAAATATTAAATATATAATTTCCTCGAGTGGGGATCGAACCCACAGCCCATTGCGTTTACAGTTACACCCTGCGCCAAGACTGGTCTCTATTATAATATCGTGTAAACAATACAATACCAATACAATACAAACATATATTGATTCGCACACAACGACGTATGATATACGATTGAAAAGTATACGTATCTTTCTTTAATATTTTTTTTCCAGTTATTAGGGTAGGTAGTGAGAATCCAATATAAATAAATTCCACCCATATGTTATTATAATAAATAATAATTTAAAAATATAATTATAATAATATGAAAAACTCGCTTAGGTACCATTTAGCCTTAATAGATGTTAACATATCTTAAATAAACACAAAAACTAAAGTAAATAAATTAGAGCAGATGTTTGGATTGTCTATTTTTATATAAAAATGTACATAACATTCATGTCACGGCGGTTATGGGTTCGATTCCCACTCGGGAGAATGAAATAATTAATATTTTCATTTCCTTGCTTTGGTAATGAGACGTGAATAAGCGTGGCGTTGAGTTCCTCCATTCAACGCGCAATGTGTGTTTCTTAATAGGGATTTTCTTAGCACTAGGTTTCCAGGTTTCCTCTGCCTACTCTACTAGTATGGGATACAGTGTAAAACCAAAAAAATAAATATTAGATAGGTATATATTTCAAGTAAAAACAGAGACTATTAAAATGTTCACGACTGTGAAATAATTAAGAAACCGGAAATAGATACGCTCCTTCTACTGCATTCGAATGGTACAAATTGTTTTGAATATTGTTCAGATAATATTCATGAAATAATACATAAAATTTCCGTCAAACAGAACATATGGGTTTTATATTTTATTTTTTAGCGTCACTCTGTATACTACATACAGTGAGAAGAGGGAACCTCGAGGGAACCATTTCCCACTTTCCGCCAAAATTTCGAGGCATTGCGTGTCGAGTGACGGGGGCGCTCTCTGGTAATAACTTACCAGAGAGCGCCCCTACACGCTGTATAGCAGGGTAGGCAAAAGGAACCTTAAACGTATGCTAAAACACTCCGTTCCCATTTATTATAATTTTATTATTATGATTAAAATATAATTTTATATATTATAAAAGTAAATATTAAAAAAGGTAAGGCTTTGTATAGTCAATCATATTAATTATAATAATATATTGTATTTATGCACTAGATATTTACATAAAGATTTGAATAGATTATGGGAAGTAACTTAAGTAAGCACGTGGACGTGACGTTTCCATGTTATCAGTAATCCCGGGCAGAAACTATCTATAGCTGGAACAGTTTGCTTTGTATTTGTGAACTACGACATTTATTATTTTGATAGCAATAGTCTATTGAAACAGGACACGATTTCAAATGAAAACGTCGGGGAATTTTCTGTGTCACAATTTAAAAAAGTTGTGAAAAGATGTTTGTATGTTAAAAGTTATTACCGAATAAATGATTTATAAATGATAACATGCCTTGGGAACAAAATGCCAGTCTGTGTCAAAGGTATCATTATCACAAATAATTAAATATATATTTCTATAATAAAATTGAATAAAATTTATTAATGCCAGTCGTGGCGCAGCGGCACAAAGTGTGACTTTAATCCGACTGGTTGTGGGTTCGATCCCCACTCGAGGAGATTGAAATATTTACTTCAATTTACATTTTCATTTCTTCGCTCTGGTGTCGAGGCAAAGCGCGGCGTTGAGTTATGCCATTCAACACGCAATGCCTCCAGAATTTGGCAGAAAATGGGAAACGGAGTGTTTTAACAATAGATTCCCTATGTCTACTCTGCATTAAGCGGGATACGGCGTGAAGCTGATTTGATTTATTTTTTTTATTTTTGATATTCACGAACAAACGCCTAAATTTAAAAAATATATTTAATAATTTGAACACTGAACCAAATCCAATATTAGTAGGCGAACAGTCCGTTCGATGGATGTGATTCTAAATCCGGATATCCGGATTGAATAAACAAGTTGAAGCCCCTCCGCGAGCTCTGGCAGTCTGTTTAACTGCAATCTACGTACCGTGAGTTGACCCGTACATTTCTGAATTATAAAATACTATTTATAATTACTGTCTGTTTATATGAAGTAATTAGTTATAAAATGTATATAAAATTATATTGATGAAAAAAGGTAGAAAAACCTACTTAAGGGATAGGTACGAACAAAAAGAATCATTGTAGCTTCACGCTGTATCCCGCACACAGCAGGGTAGGCAGAGGGAACCTAGCGTTCAGATATTCCGTTCCCCACGGACTGCACAATAATTAAGATATTTTATATTGAATGTGGGAACTTCACGCCGCGATTTACCATTTAACATAATGCTTCGAGAATTCGGCAGAAAATGGGAAACAGAAGTGCGTCGGGATATACGTATGCGGGATACAGTATAAAGCTAAATAAAAATTAAAGAAATGCTCTACCGCGTTTGATGCTCGTGACTCTAAATAAAATAACTTAAATGTCTTTTACTCTGAATTGATATATAAACATTTAACAATTCGACTATAACAATATGTTGTTAAATGATCAAAAGGAACTTTTAATTGAAAACTAAAAGAAAATGAAGAGATACTTTAGTATTGATTTTAACTTATAGGCCAGCCTGACAGACTTCGGAGGTTCAATTTAAGCGATGTCATATTTTTATCAGACGATTAGAGTTTTTTGTGAACCATTGCTACACCTTCCTGTAGGGTTGCTAGTTTACGAGATAAAACGCGAAAACTCTTAGCATCCTTTTTTTGTCAAGATGGCGGCCGAGACGAGGTCGGCTATCTCACAAGCTTAAACTGAAGCTTACACTCAATATAAAAAAATAATTGCGTCCTCTAAAAACATACCTACAAATAAAGGAAAAATCTAAAAATATATATATATTCATATTACAGAAGAAAACCATTATAAACTTATGTGTGTAGATCATTTCACGAGTCTAAACATAAGTTAATCAACTTTTATAAGGTGTAGGTACTTCCTTCTTATACTCCAGAAATAGATAAGGTATATAGGGTCAGTAAGCAAATCCAACTCACTTGACCATTTTTATTTTATTTTTATACGCAATATAAGGTGCCATATAGAATATACTGCAACTAAAATACTAAGTTAAATACAAAAAGAATATAATCTCAGGTATTCCTATAGCGTTGAAAATAAAAATATTCGGTAAACATTCATACATAGCCCTATTATTATTTTACTTGAGCCGCGATGGAAAACTAAATTGACTAGCGAGGTTTCCAGGTCAATTCAATCTCGAACTTGCTGTGCTAACGAATTCAGCGAATCTTTCTCGTACAGGAAAGAGAAATGCAGTCTTATCGTACACAAGGAAATCAAACGATTTGAACTGAATATTATAATTGTAGGGCTTCTTAGAGAAACTTTTCTTATGATTTAAAGGATTCTTAAAAACTACCTTAATGCTGATATTAAATAGAATATTATATTTCGAAAATATTAAAAGTTTATGCCATAGAAGCGCAGTGAGGTTGCATCTGACAGCATACGCTATTATTGGATTCTATTCCCACTTGAGGAATGATTAAATTAGTATCAATGCCCTGTTATGGACTAAGTGGATAAGTTCCGCCATCCACATACATTATATCGATTTTGGGCAGAAAGTGAAGGACGAAATGAAAATGAATATTTTGATACTAGATTCCCTTATCTTGCTTTGCAGGATATAACGTGAAACTGTGGAAAATTAATTTCTGTGGTTAATAACCACAGAAATTAATTTTGGCATTGTAATGATTCTTTATTTTATTTTATTCGGCCAAAAGTCGAAAATCTTTACTTATTAAATAAATTTTAGACACTTAGTTTTATATATATACTTTTTGTAGAGAGACAGCGTCTGACTATAAACGTGATGGTTACAGGTTCAATCACTCTCTCTCGATCTCACTCAGGACAATAAATAATTTTCATTGATCTCTGCCGATGCAAAGCGCGACTTTCAACTCGCCTCTCAACAGAAAATGTCTTTGTTTCGGGCGGAATATGGAGAACAGAGTGCCTTGACACTAAGTTCTATCTGTCTACCCTGTCATATGTGAACCTTCACATTGAAAAATAACATAAATAAATATAAGCTATAGACCAATTCTTATTAATCTGCAGTCCGTAACGCGTCATTTTAATAATAGACTGTAGTCAATATTGATTTGCTAATTAAAATACAAAGGTAAATTAGACGAATATTACCAACATGTAAACCTCATTTTGATAAATACCGGTATTAATGTGTAATCAAATTAGTTAGTCGTGTGCATAGCTTAATTATGGAAATGCCTTTTTCCTGGCTTTGAGGCCAGTCGTGGCGCAGCGGCATAAAGTGTGACTGCAAAATCGACTGGTTGTGGGTTCGATCCCCAATCGAGGAGATGAAATATTTATTTTTATTTATATCTTCATTTCAACACACAATGCCTCCAGAACTTGGCGGAAAGTGAGGAACGGAGTGTCTTAACACTAGGTTTCCTCTGCCTACCTTGCTGCGTGTGTGATACAGCGTGAAGCTGATAAAAAAAATATATTGCTTTAAAATATATATAGGTATTGAAACATAATGAAGTCCCATAATTAATAATGAAGGCTCGATGAACAGAAACTTATTATACACTATTGATATTCTTCAAGGGTTGCGTTTTTGTCTTTATCATAGAAAGAATAAAGAATTTTATATGGATAAATAAGAATGATTCAAACATTGACCTAGAACTAAACATGTCACGACAGTATTTTTATGATACACTAGATAATATTTACAAAACGAATAAAATTTTATTGATGTGGACGTAACTCGAACCCGCGCCTCTTAGATTGAAAGCGAGGATAGCTATAATATTAAATATTTTATCTTCCCGAGTGGGAATCGAACCCACAACCATTTACGTGTACAGCCCCGCACGCTTGTACCCCTGCGCCATGATCGGCCTCAAAAATATCATTTCATTAGTAAAGCATTGTAAAAATTACACCTATACCTACTGATGAACACAAAACAATACACGATATACATATATTAAAAGTAATAAAACATTTTATATGAAAAATATTGAAATAAAATGTAGTTTGGAACTAATAATATGTTTAAAACAGATATATATACATGAACATTTTAAATTAATAATTGTCATTTTAAATTATTAATACTTGTACTATGTTCAGTAGTAAGTATCCAATGGATGTAATTACACATATTTAAATACAGAGGTTTATAATAACACTAGTGGCTGCCCTCAATTCCGTTCGCGTGGACATTTTTTTAACATTCGGAACCTGTTTTATAAACAATTAAATCTTCATAAGAAAGACTTGTAATATTAGAATTAATAGGTAACTGATTATTTAAAGAAACGATTCCGACTGGTGAACCTAATGATTATTGAGCTTGTTTCTTTTTCTATTTAGTTTTATGCAGTCAGGTTTTTTGTTAAGTAATAATATTATATTTTTTTAATTTTGCTTAAACACTATAAACCTACCTTAAATGTAAGTAAATAATATTATTTATTCTATAGTAAAATTAAAATATTGCCAATTACATTTATTCTACGGCTTAAACAAATGGCCTAAGATCCCATCGTTTAAAACTGTAGGGATTAGATTTTCTAATGAAACTTATATTTAAGAATGATACATGATAGTAGAATAGATTACACTAGGGTTGCCCAAAAAAATCCTGCCGCAATCACCTTTAATTAATGTTTTTCGTAACTCGTTTTTGGAGAAAATTGCACTCATATGTTTTTTATGTGAATCGCACATCATTTGAAAGAAAATCGCATAAGGAATTGGAAAAACAATGGTTGCCAGCTCTCAGTCTGCCGCAAGTCCAAGGTTGCCTGGTTTAAA
This sequence comes from Heliconius himera, assembly GCA_021202915.1. NCBI lineage: Eukaryota > Metazoa > Arthropoda > Insecta > Lepidoptera > Nymphalidae > Heliconius > Heliconius himera. Next base: position 515,179 of record JAJHJA010000174.1, on the reverse strand, counting down.
GAGGTTACTTAATGTGAATATTTGCACTCATGTGTTTTTTTAATGAATTATATATCAAATTAAAGCTTATTTTTTTGTCATCACTAAAACACATGGTTGCCTGGAAAATGGCTGCCGCAAGCAAAGGTTGCCATCATTCGAAATATTTTATTCTGATTCCATTTGACTGAGAATAGACGATGAAATACTCGATTTGCCTTATGTTTTAAAGTAAAATATTATAAAATAGAAGGTCAATCTTAAAATTAATATTTATTCTAGCTGTTCATCTGTTAAATGATGATTTTAATCATATTAAGTACATACAAAAAACTATTTAAACATGAAATCATCCTTATTTTTCCATTGAAATAATGAGTCTATGATATTAAGTCTTTGTTAAATCTCTTTTCTAGATATTAATATTCGTTTAAATCGTTATTTTAAAAAGACTAAATTATAATCTATATATATAAAACAAGTACCTAACTGACTGAGGTAAGACGCACGCACAGCCGCTGATGGTAGAAACGTGAAATTTGGACAGATGTTTTTTTTTCGTAATCTGGACATCCACTAATAAGGGATTTTAAGAAAATGTAACCCTAAAGGGATAAAATAGGAGCTAAAAGTTTGTATGGGTTTTTTTTTATCGGCACCGATTATTATAATATTTGAAATTCAGACTCCTAAAAATATTTCATTGAACACATGTTTCATGGTTTTTTAGAATTCACCCCGTAAGGGTTCAAATAAGCGGGCGAAGCTGCGCGCGCCCACTAGTATTAAATAAACGTTTACAAATATCGTTCTATTATAAGATATTAATTACATAATGTTTTCATAATATAATGTAGGTTGACAATTATTGCAGATATTTTATTTATTAATCAAGAAAATATGGAAAATTACCTCGTTATAAACTCTCAATCTCTCTCTTCGTCCTCAGAGAAAAATATATAATATTAAACATTAAATTTAATTATACTTATCAAACATTAATTATACTTACGTTTTGCATTAGAAAATAATTGAAAAATAAAAATCAAATCAGATTCACGCTGTATCCCGCATGCAGCAGGGTAGGCAGAGGGAACCTAGTGTTAAGACACTCCGTTCCCCAATCTCTGCCGAATTCTGGAGGCAATGCGTGTTGAATGGCAGAACTCAACGCCGCGCTTTGCTTTGACACCAGAACGAAGAGAAATGAAATATAAATTTAAGTGAATATTTCATCTCCTCGAGTGCGGTTCTTCTTTATATTTTTTTTTACAAAAATGAACTTTTTGTAACAAGTGATAACCGTGCATTGTGTTACTATTTAAGAAAATGTTACTGTATATAAAAATCATTTTTTGGCGAAACAATAACATAATTTTACACTTCAGACTCATTATTAAATTCCACACACATTTTCGCACAAAAAACAGATCTTCATTTTTGTCACGTTAACTAAAAACGTCTTCACTCCAAAACGAAAGGTAAGTAACTAAGTAATATGTTCAAAAACATCTCATTTGGCCATCTGCACTGTTATTGCATTTAGAAACAATACATCTACGAAAATAAAATTATTGCATTTTGTTTGCTTTGTATACCACCGCAAAATGTTTATCTATAGTAAAAAGTAGACAACTAATTGATATTTGCCGACTCCTGGTCATAAACCTTAAATAGCGTTTATTATTCGGCATTACTGTCGAAATTTCTTAGAATTTGTTTGTGATAAATTAATTTTGTTTATTATAATTCTATCATATATATTTCTTTCAATGCAAATTCTTAAAAGTTGCGTGAGAAAAAAAAGATTGCGGCAACCGTTATCAAAAAAAAACGAGAAAAAAAATCATACGAGCAGAGGACAAAGAGAGAGAGAGTATATTGAAATGTTATTTTCCATATTTTCTTAATTAATAAAAAAACTTACGCAATAATTGTCGCCCTTCATTATCTTAAGGAAACATGATGTAATTAATACTTTATAATAGATTGATATTTGTAAGCATTTATTTAATTAGATAATTTAGTCGTTTTAAAATAATAATTTAAATTAGTATTTAGAAAACAGATTTAGCAAAGACTTAATATCATGGGTTCATTATTTCACTTGAAAAATAAGGATGATTTCATATTTAAATAGTTTTTTGTATGTTCTTAATATGATTATAATCATCATTTAACAGGTAAATATTTAGAATAAACATTAATTTTAAGATTGACCTTCTATTATATAATATTTTAATTTAAAACATAAGGCAAATCGCGTATTTCATCGTCTATTCTCAGTCAAACGGAATCAGAATAAAATATTTCGAATGATGGCAACCTTTGCTTGCGGCAGCCATTTTCCAGGCAACCATGTGTTTTAGTGATGACAAAAAAATAAGCTTTAATTTGATATATAATTCATTAAAAAAACACATGAGTGCAAATATTCACATTAAGTAACCTCTTTAAACCAGGCAACCTTGGACTTGCGGCAGACTGAGAGCTGGCAACCATTGTTTTTCCAATTCCTTATGCGATTTTCTTTCAAATGATGTGCGATTCACATAAAAAACATATGAGTGCAATTTTCTCCAAAAACGAGTTACGAGAAACATTAATTAAAGGTGATTGCGGCAGGATTTTTTTGGGCAACCCTAGTGTAATCTATTCTACTATCATGTATCATTCTTAAATATAAGTTTAATTAGAAAATCTAATCCCCACAGTTTTAAACGATGGGATCTCCACCTAAAAGAGAGCCTCACAAGAATGGTCATTAAACAACGTGAGCTATTTCGTATTTCGCTCGTGGGAGGTATATTACTTAACGCTTACATTCATTTTGCATTCAGTTCTATTTACATACACAAATGATAAATCGATTATTAAAAATATTATACGTTATTTTCTTTTCATACATTACATATATTTATGTTAAAAGAGTAATTTCATTACTCTTATTATTGTATAATATATATTATTATTGTGTATAATATATATTCATTACTCTTATACATTACATATATTTATGTTAAAAGAGTAATGAAATTACTCTTTTAACATAAATATATGTAATGTATATTGATAAATTCAAACTCAGCTTCACTCTGTATCATATTCAGCTGTGTTCGGGACACAGCAGGGTAGGCAGAGGAAACTTAGTATTGAGACACTCCGTTCCCCACTTTCTGTCGGATTCTGGAGGCATTGCGTGTTGAGTGGCAGAACTCAACGCCACTCAACTCAACGCTTTTTGCCTCGACACCAGAGCGACGAAATGGAAATATAAATTTAAGTAAATATTTCCTCTCCTCGAGTGGAGATCAAACCCACAACCAGTCGGTTTTACAGTCACACTTTGTGCTACTGCGCCACGACTGGCCTCAATTGATAACTTTGAATAAATAAGACTCAGGGCCAGTTCCACCACTGCCTGACGAAGTCCCGGACAGACTTATCTACCAGACAAGCTATAATTTTTGGTTTCACAGTTCTCGAATAGCAATATCTATAGTAGATTGCATTTGACACATGCATTTCTTTTTTACATAAAATAAAAAAAAATTAAATCAGCTTCACGCTGTATCCCACACACAGCAGGGTGACAGAGGGAACCTAGTGTTAAGACACTCCGTTCCCCACTTTCCGCGGAATTCTGGAGGCACTGCGTGTTGAGTGGCAGAACTCACGCCGCGCTTAGCCTCGACACCAGAGCGAAGAAATGGAAATATAAATTAAAGTAAATATTTCATCTCCTCGCCCCACTCGATCGAACCCACAATCAGTCGATTTTACAGTCACACAGTGCCCCTGCGCCACGACTGGCCTTTACATACTTATTTGTAATTTAAAAATTTAATAAATCGTATAAATTGTTACATACTATTATCGTTTATTAATAAGAAAAATATTATTGAAAATATAAGAAACAGCTAATTTGTATTTCATCCACTGTCTATAAGATAGCATTTATTATTAGATTACTATCTGAAACTTTATTCATAACACGGTGAAACTGGCCCTTAGTGACAAAAATGTTATATCAGTCTCAGTTTGAGGAGTCTTGCGTGGAAATCTCTACCGTTTGGAGTCCAAAAAAGATGAATAGACAGACGAAAGCACTTGACTGGTCGAACTGGTGCACAATAGCACGAAATGAGCAAAAGTTGATGAAATGGAGAAAGTCTTGATCAAAAATAGTTTACCAAATGAAATGTACAGGCTAGTATAATATAATAAAATAAATCTTTTAACAGACGAATTTATAGGTACATAGGTGAAACGAAAACCATTAAAATAAAATTATCAAAAAATATACGCACGTACTATATACCTAATTATATTTCAACATTCCAACAATTTCGACATCATTTACTTATAAATGAGCCTTCTGCGGCTTCTATGTATCTAAAAATAAATGTCTAAGAAATGTTTATTTTAAAATAAAACTTTACTCAGAAATATATTGTTTAGTAACAATTTATAAAATTCACTTTTATATTTGTTTCAACTTAAATACGCCTCGAAGAAAGGAAAGGTCTATTAGTGTTACATAAAGCGAGAATTCAGCGTATATTATTTTTAGCTTGCACTTTGCACTGAGATTATATAACGTGTTTCAAGAAAGTAATGTAGGAGTGCCTTAAGAAAATAAATCTTAAGAGATTGTTTTATCTATTGAAGGAAAGAATATTACAAAAATATTTCTTCTTAATAAATATATTTTTAAAATAACGCTACTATGCTTTTTTTTAGTTTTATGTGAAAAGTTAGATAGGCAGAGAAAATCTAGTCTTACGATATTCTATTCTTCACCTAAGGCCTATATAGAATACGATCGAGTAACGATAAAAGACGGAGTAACCTACCCCTACGCTCCGTCCTACTAAATCGAGAAAATGAAAATAATTTAAATACAACCACTTTCCTGAGTGGATATCAAAGGAGCGTATATAGTCAAAAATTTTGCAATTTTATTTAATTTTATTTGCAATGATAAGCCCTACAAATTAACTATAAATTATAAAGAAATAATTATGAAACTAATTTAAAATAACAATTATCAAACTAATTTACAGTAATATAATCTATATAAGAGTTTATAGTAAAAATGAATACGATTTTTTTTAAATTGAAATATAATAATAAATGCACACGTCCACGTGCGCCTGCGCAATCGCAAGTATAGCGATCGATAAGCGACGGGTTACGTAAGGCACTTTCTTCCGCGAATGCTCTCTCCTGCTCTAAACGCCTGCGCGAGAGAGACACGCGCACGGTCCCGGAGACTGGTGATCAGGGTTGTATTTGACAATATACTTAATTTTAATTTTTTTAATCAATTATAATATTTTAATATCTATATTTAAATTGTATGTAAATCTAAATATCAAAAAATGTCAATATTTAATTCTATAAATATCCAGGTTCTGAAAGTACAGTATTCATTCCATATTACATAGTAATTATGTATAAATTTAAACATTTCAAAATAAAAATTCTTATAGTGTTTATATATGTGAATCTGTACACAAAAGATAATACGGTACTAATACAATAGGTCAGGCAAAGAAAATATTATTGGCGCTATTTACGCGTCATCAATCATAAAGCGAAGAACGAGGTCACAATCGAGACGCAGCATCGGATATTAATTGACGATCAATTGGGTCAGGTAAATAGAAACATGCAGCCATCTGGCTGATTGTTCTTGCAAAGAAAATATGGTATTGTTTTGGTTCATGAAAGGGATTAGATCTACAGGTAAAAGCGATATATATTAAAAAATTGAAATGTTATTTAGACAGTATATACATTTTTTGTATGTTTTTAAATAATTGATTTATATTTTAAATAATAAGAAGATTATGTAAGAATAACATTATAATTGGTGACAGCCCTGACAATTTTCCAAAGCAATGATTGCAGTTCAACAAACTGCGCGTGAGTCGATCGTTGAACCTGCACTAACTGTTACTGCGTCTCGCTCGCACGCGCCTTATTTTACTGTCTAAGTTATCTTTCTCTCTCTAAAACATCGCTTAGCTTCCATAATCGTTTACATCGAATGTGCGGTTCTAAAGAAATATCTTCGGCCATTGCAAAACAACGCAATGTACCTTTAACTATCTAATACTAAGCTCTGTATATAAAAGTAACATGCCCAGAGTTACTCGAGCATTCCTCTCCACTTTCTTGATGTACATATATTTTAGTACCTTATAATTTTTTTTTGAGGTTTTTACGAACTCAAAAAACAAATATTATCTATATTTATAATTCGTTTTTTTTAATTTTATATATGTAACTGCAAGAATATAACTTTTTAAAAACTCATACTAATGACAACAATATAAAATATTATCATTTTCGTATGTTCTGTATAGTAATGTATGTGTGTATGTCTAAGTAATGCATTCATTTTTGAGATAGCCAGTCTTTTACACTAAATACTTTTTTGTTTACTATGATTTACATTATTTTTAGCTCCACACTGTATCTCGAATACGGTAGGGTAGACAGAGGGAACCCTAGCTTCCCTAGTTCCCTGTGCCTACCCTACGGAAAATGGGGAACAGAATGTCTTAACACCAGGAGTTAAGACATTCTGTTCCCCATTTTCCGCCGAATTCTGAAGGCATTGCATGTTGAGTGGCCTATCTAGTCTAGAGTCGAACATAGCGAAGAAATTAAAATATAAAAAAAATCATTTCCTCGAGTAGGAATCGAACTCACAACCTACCCCGCCACGACTGGTCTCACGAAACGATACGATACGATTTAGCAATTATAAAGAACATAGTCACACTTCATTTGTTACTACAAACAAGGGAACGTATATTATGATGTCATTCAAAGCTATTGCAAGAGCTTTGTAAGTATCGCATGCAGCTTTCATACCCGCTACATAGCAATACAGATAGGAAACACAACACTGGCCTTTCGGGTGTGTTGCGTCAAAGAGTTGCATTAAAGTTTGTTTTACAAGATCAGCTTCACGCTGTATCCCGCACACAGCAGGGTAGGCAGAGGGAACCCAGTGTTAAGACACTCCGTTCCCCACTTTCTGCCGAATTCTGGAGGCATTGCGTGTTGAATAAACGTTTGTTTTACGTTACCTTTATATTTCTTTGATATCTTATTATGTGTAAAGCGTCGCGCATTTCACCTAGAACATAATAGGAAAGTGAATGAAGTAATAATAAGTCTATTGATTTGAGGCTAGTCGTGGCGCAGGGGCTCTAGCGTGTGACTCTAATCGCGACAGGTTATTGGTTCGATTCCCACTCGAGGAAATGAAATGTTTAATATGTTCATATCTTCGCTGGAGTCCGAAGTTCCTTCACTCAATACGCTATGCCTCCAGAATTTCGGCGGAAAGTGAGGTGAGTATTGTCTTAACACTAGACTTCCTCTGCCAATCCTCTCATTTTCAAGCCTAGTAAGATTAAAATAAATATATTTGTAAAAACTACCTAATGCAGTTCTTTACCTATTTGTCTGGTCGCGATTGCTTAGATGCTCTTTATATGAATGCTAACAAGTAAGCAAGCCTATTATTGACACGATATTATGTAAAATGGTCACCCGCTACTTCGTTTAGGGACTTTATGACTTTTTTCCATACTACTTTCGTTTATCACCGTTTCAAGTTATCATTGAAATTTAGAGTGAAAACTTCGAAATATTTCTTGTTTTAAGTAGTGATGGAAATCAACGGCGCACAGTAAATAATTTAAATAAAATAAATTCTACTAGAGAAAACTGATTTTACAATAATTTCGTTTTCAGTCAGATGCTGTCACGACAGCTTTAAGTTTCATTTTTTTTTGTTTGTCAACATAAATTCCATGTAAATGCCTAAAGTATCATTTCCTGTTTTCTTAAGCATTAGCTTAGCATTAGACAATAATAGACCTATTATTGTCTTTTGTCAGTAATTTAATTTAGTTGTTAATTTTTTATATGTCAATGAGAAATACCTATCACGCTGAATATCTGAACTATTAGTTAGCAAATAATTTAGCTAAACTAATAGTTCAGATATTCCATCCAGGTCTTATATTTTATGTATGTCAATGAAAATACTTATCAAGCCCGGCAACTCTTGTTAAAGTGAAAATTATTTATAGCCGACATCCAGCCCTTACCTAATAACTATACAATAAAATAAAAAACCGGACAAGCACGAGTCGGGCGTGCCCACCGAGGGTTCAAATTTAAGCTTAGCTTAACGTCTTTTAAGGCTATTATTTTTAGGATTTAACCACACATGTATAGTTTTCTGATTTTTTCTTGAACTAGTATTACCTATAGATACTAGCTGCCAAATTTCATAATTATAGGTTAACCGGAAGTACCATATGAATTTTAATTTCCTTTATAGTGTGGAAAAACGCATTTTTTTACTACAAACAGCCATATCCTTTTTTAAAGTAAATGTAGAAATAGGTTTTTTTATTAGTAAATGGTTTGATTTCCAACTTGATATCTTCCAGCTGATATCTTCTGAGGTAATGGCTGTTGACAGACGGACGGGCAACAAAGTGATCTTATAAGGGTTCCTTTTTCCCTTTAAGGGTACTGAACCCTAAAAATATTGCAATACGTCCAAAAGTTCAGAAGCCGTGCGTTCAATCAGACAAATAGATAAACAATAAAAAATAAATAAAAATGTAAATAAACTTTTTTATATTATATCAGCTTATAAAAAAAATCAGCTTCACGCTGTATCCTGCACAAAGCAGGGTAGGCAGAGAGCACCTAGTGTTGAGACACTTATCTATCAATATTTCTATCTATGTGATACTTATACATATTTTTACGTTTATATAACCTTGAAATAAAAAAAAAACTGATGAAGATTACAACATCCAAGATTTCAGTTTTACTCACGTGAGTTTATAGAAGAGTAACAATACTAAGTTATCAGTTTAGTCCCCTTAGTTAGATAGATAGATCCAGCGAGACCGATGTGCCAAGTAAACCGCTTTTCAATTTACATTTTCATCTTGCATTCCTTTGCTAATCCAACACGTTTCACAAGTGGTTATTAGAATAGTAAGGAAAGTACTATATTTATATGGTAAAAGATGTAATCTAATTGTCAATATGGCGACAGAATCTTCGAATACTGGGTTTATTATAATTGATATCGTATTTGAATTTTATACAGTAAAATCATACTAATGTTATAAATGTGAATGTAAGTTTGTTTGTTACGGAAAGAGTTGTTTGTCGTCTTTCACGCCACGCCACGATTATCATGAAACTCTGTATAGATATTGTTAGAGGTATTAGAAAGTATATAGGATATATTTTAATATAAAATATATATTCAAAAAATATGCTTCGGCTATACTTAATATTAAAATAAATTTAAGAAAAGTGAATCCACGTTTGAATCTCTAGTACTAAATAAATATGGAATTCAACACAATACTAGGTTCTATCCGGATGTGTGCGGGAAAGAAAAGTTCTCGAATCCACTTCACAAAATATATAATGCAATAATTAAAATATTAATCTGAATTATAAATTCTAATAAAAAAACCGACGTCGACCGGATCCCATAATCAGAACCTAACCAAACTACCCTTGAAGCGTCCTTTCCAATAAAAAAAGGAATCGAAATCGGTCGTGATATTGAGTTATTTATCCCTTAAACGCACACATACTAAATGCAAACTTAAGACTAATATAATTTTCTCATGGACAACACTGTCAGAAATGGACCAAAATGAATTCAAAAAGGGACCACACGGGAAGTACCAGCTTTCAAACAAAAAAAGAATCATCAAAATCGGTTCACTCAATCAAAAGTTCAGTCAGCAAAAATACAGTGGAATTGATAACCTGCTCCTTCGGTAATTTAAAAACAACAATTATAAGAAATTATTATAGTACATCCTTATACAACAATATTTGCGTCAGTGGCCCTATATAACCGCATCATCCTGTCCTCGATACAGTGGCCTTAATGCACCTAAACCCTATTTTAACTAGGCCAGGTTATGTTTATATATATTTGAAATATTTTAAGACATACTTCTTTGAGTGACACCTTGCATATTCCGGTGGCAAATCACAGTGACATATACTACGCCTGAATTAAAACTTTTAATATATTTTTTATAAAAAAGAATATGAATTTATTGCACCAAAATATTCAACAACATATTATGTACATAGTATAAATCAGTGCTATATAATTACGATATATTAAAGTACTATTACAAACATATTAAAAAATTAACATTCAAATTGAATACGATTTATTGTGAGATCTATCTGTTTTATAAAAATAAGAGGATCCCATAAAAAAATACTATTTGGTAGCGAACGGTTCGCTTTCAGCGGATCAGTGATTATATAAGATATATTATCAGGTGCTGATTGATCGCGCGGCACTTTCTAATGACTATCACAAAAACATTCTCTTATTTCCGTGCAGTCATTATTCAACTGCATTTTTAATTTACTTTTTAAAATGTATTCATTGTTGTGAAGCTTTTATTAGTTTTTACTCAAAACTCCGACTCCATGACAAGAGACTTACTACAACCAACTTTACCTAGTCGTTAATTTACTGCATATCTAATTTGCGTATGTGCGTGGTCCTAGTAATAGGGGGATGGTGGGGAGGTGGGGGGTCTACCCGGGCCCACCCCAGAATAGTCCGGTGCCCACTCCAGAAATTTAAATAACAAAAAATTTGCTCTGAAAACTTAAAAAATAACGTTTACACGAAGATAGCTCAAACCTACTCCCAAAAATATATCGCAAGATAAGTGCAATATTAAACTGCGAACTAAATACAATAAAAGCAAAAGTGAACTTGACGTGAGCTATATCATATAAAGCATTGTTGCTGTCATTATTTATCACGTAAGAGACAACACAGCACAAGTATTGATTGTACAGGCTGCTTGATTATAGTAATAGCAGTTCAAAACACCATTACGTCAATCAATATTGTGTGAAATAATATTTTTAATTAAAAAAACGTCCGAGGCTGTACGCATTTTGTTAATGACAAATTTTATTTAATAGGTAAAAAAATCAGCGTCACGCTGTATCCCGCACACAGCAGGGTAGGCAGAGGGAACCTAGTGTTAAGACACTCCGTTTCCTTATTTAATAGATGCCTGTTTTTATTATTTGTTGACAAATATAAGGTTGTATTGAATTTTTATAGTATCATAGTTGGTGTATCTACAACAATTACTAACCAGCGTGTTTGTGACACGTCGAGACAATGATGTGAAACTCGCATCATATAAATTTATAGTTTATAAAGTACATTTTCAAATATTGAGCATAATATATATATATTTTTTATTAATCTGTTCATTTGCTTGTAAATGCATGTTTTTTAGGGAAGTATATATTTTTTGCTTCGAATATCTAACATTTCAATAACTTATATGTATGTATAGTAGCAATAGTATTATTTTAATCTACTCTGCTACTGATTCTAATCTTTAAAAACATATATTTTTTTCTTTTAAAGTCTTTGGTATGTTATTAAGGATTTAATTTTATAATTACTCTATGCCGCATATAGCACCATGTTCCCAGAACGATGAAAAAAATATTAATAATTAATCATTCATTCCCCCGAGTGGAAATCGAAATCACTACGCTTGTGAAACACGCTGCGCTTCGATGGTCTCTGCAGTGAATTATGCATAGGCGACATAATTATACATTTAGTGAAATTTTATGGAATTTTCGGGAAAGCTATCTATTTTCTTATTACTAGATTCCCCACCGCGGCTTCGCCCGCGTGATCTATACCAAAATTTTGTGAATATAGGGAAAAATGGTCGATTATTTTAATATGGTTAATTGGTTATATATACTGTTATACACTTAATAAATTTTAATTTAAATCGTTTGAGATTTTATTTAATTTTGCTCTCTAAAAATGTCGTATTTAATAGAAAAATGTTGAATTATTTCATAAGTATATAAATAGGCGGTAAGTAGGCGCACGGCAAACGCCAGCCTTTTTTTTAGGGGTTTTTGTCCGACATCTCAATCCCACGGGAAATAGAATGTAAAGTACAAGAAAAAATAATAACATTTTTTGTTTGTGTTTTAGTATCGTGTAAATAATTGTATGCTCTTGAAGTCACAGACATTCTATTTTTATTTATATGTAAATATATATTTTTTATTCTTACTGACTTAAGCAAGAGTGCTATGAGTTATAATTTAAGATAATATGTTCAGCTGTTTGAATATTATCAGCTCTATTCTAGTTAACAAAACAATTGAGCAACTTCATTTCATCATTATCATCAGCTCATACATGGTAACTTTCATACTACGGTGGTGGAACCTGTAGGTTACCCAACTTCCTCCAATTTACAGCAGAGGTATCGTGTTTGGGCTCATTGGAATAGAAATTCCAGAATCCTTTAGTTGTTAATTTCCGGGTTAAAGACGTGTCAATTGACTAGAACTTCATCCATGGCACGCATAGTAAAAGTAAGTACATAGACATGTAGGAGTAAACTTCCATCAATCAAATATATATCGAGAAAGTTTCACTAAAGGACTAGTTCTATATCAAATAAAAATAGAAAACCTCACTAACGTATGAATTCATTTTAGATATTTGTTTATTTAATTTTAGGCCATCGTGGTGCAGAGGCACAAGGATGTGACTGTAACGCGATTGTAGTGGGTTCAATCCTGACTCTGGGGAAAGTATGAATATTTATTAATATTTTAATTTCTTCGCTCTGGCACCAAGGCATAAGCCCAGCATTGATTTCCGCCACTTAACAAGTAACACCTCAAAAAATTCGGCGGGAACGTAGTGTCTTAACACTGCTATATGCGTGATACAGCGTGAAACTGATTTTTAAATAAACATTGAGTATCATGTGTTAAAACATTCAAATATATATCCTCAACACTCATTCAAAACAATCATTTACGACAAGTGCTAAACGGAATAAGTACTTTTCATTGTCTGTCTCGTACGAAGTGGGAGGGACTCGTGTAACGGAATAAAATTATAACAAACATAAATAAATTATGAATATTCTTTATTCTTGATTTTAATTTCTTAATTCTAAGCGGTGATTATATATGTAAAAATAACGAAGAATAACATAATATAATAACTTTGAGAAAACTTAAAGTTTCACTTAACAAATACTAAAACCATTATTTTTAAATTAGGTTCTTATTTGATTTTAGTGTATTTTAAATAAGTCTTATGTCTATAGTTATAAAATTGTATGTTTTTATGGCAATAAATGTTTTTTATTATTATTATTATTATTATGTTATTTTAAAAAACAGATAATGCTACTATTTTAACACTAACCAACTTAGACTTTTAAATTGGAAAGGAGCTTTTGTCTCACTATACTTGTGTTATCGAGGAGCCTCAACAATCATATGACAACTTTCAAGACAAGCTTAAGTTTGCGGTCGTATGCACTCGTTTTCTATGAATTGAACTACAAATATATGTTTTTTAATTCTTTTTTTTTTTCTAAAATGTAAATGTATATATTACAGTTTTTTTTTCTTTATTTGTATTGTAACTTCTTATTTGTTGCTAAATTTCATAATTGTAGGTCCCTGGGTAAGTACCTTATAGGTTTTGGGGAAAAACGGAGCGTAATCGCTCGTTCGTATCTTTTTATTGCTCTAACTTAGAAAGCTATTTTTTTGTGCTCCAAGAAACTAGACCGGGATATTTCATATAAATATCAGGTTGGATACCTCTAAAAATTATCCTATAAGGGTTACTTTTCTTCTTTTGAGATACTTAAGCCTAAGTAGTTTGAAATTAATATTTAATATAATTTCATTGAAGTTGATTTGTTTGCATATAATAGTTAATATTTTAGTTATTGATAAATTTTTGTCAGTAATAAATTATAATTTGTACTTTTAGGATTCCATACCTCCAAAAGAAAGAACAATATTCTTATAGAATCACTTTGTTGTCCGTCTGTCAAGATCATTTATTTATCTAAAGATCGCGTGGACGTATTGAGCTGATTTTTTAAACATGTTAGTCTTATCTGTAAACAGCTATTTACAGATAAGGCTTACATGTAATTATAAAAAAGACCTGAAATGGTATTGAAGAAGTTACAACTCCGAATTTCCATATTGGCAACTTTATAGTATTTTTCTATTTTTATTTATATATGCTTCTGTTTATTTTTATAATTTAAAATTAATTCAGTACTAATTGTACATGGATTAATAAATTATTATACATTGACAAGAAAAGATTAAATACCGCCCCATCACATTATTTTTACAGCCCTAAAATAACACCCTACAACACAATTGAGCCAATCGGCTTTTCATTCTATTGTTAAACATTTTTATACATTAACACCTTAGATACCTACTCCTACATATTCTTACTCCCACTTGAAGTGATATCGATCAATTCACAGTAAATAATGTTTTTTTTTTATTTATAAACGTAAAAATTACTTTTGCTTTTGAAGTTTGTGGTCATAAATTTCATCTAAGTATACATTTTTGTTTTCTATTATTTTCACGTTGCGTACCACATTTAGCAGAGTAGGCAGATGGACCCTAGTGTTAAGACACTCCGCTCCCCACTTCCCACAAAATTCTGGAGGCTTTATATTATATAAAATACATAATTAAATAATTAATTTCCTCGAGAGGGAATCAAACAAAAAAGGACCTATATATACTTAAAATAAGTAATTTACATTAGGTAGTTACACATTACATTTTTATCAATTTTGGTTTTGCTGATGCTGAGAGGCTAGTTCCGAAATTGCACAACATGCTTTTAACTAAAATATTTAATTATCTATAATATTTTTTAGGTTTATACACTTAGTGGCAGTGAAAAATATATTTTCCAATTATATTAAATGTAGTACTAACCTGAACCATGTATTTAAACAAAAAATTAAAAAAATTAAAACTCTTATTTACTTAGAACAAAAGAAAAAATTGTTCACGAGTGTAAAAAATTTTAACCTTGAACCTGCATCTCTTTTCGTTTTCAAATATTTTCCTTTTCTTATACCGCGAAAAATATAATCAAAACAATATTATTCGTTACTGAAATAATATTATAAAATCAATTTGTCGTCCATCAGGTTAAAATAGATTTAGATTGTAGACTATACTGTCGGGCTAGATGTGCGCTACGGTTGAAACTTAATTTCCCGGTCAACTCAATTATTGGTAAAACAACGTAGGCAATGCTAGGTATAAACCGGGACTAAAACGGAACAACAGTTACCTAACATAATGTCATATCAAAATATTTAATATAATAAACTAAGGCTTACTGTAAAATTATAAATATGTACAAAGAATTTTACAACTTTTTATACATAAAAAAATCAGCTTCACGCTGTATCCCGCACACAGCAGGGTAGGCAGAGGGAACCTAGTGAAAGACATTCTGTTCCCCACTTTCTTCCCGAATTCTGGAGGTATTGCATTTTGAGTAGCAGAACTCGACGCCGCGCTTAGCCTCGAAACAAGAGCGAAGAAATGGAAATATAAATTTAAGTAAATATTTCATCTCCTCGAGTGGGGATTGAACCCACAACCAGTCGGTTTTACAGTATAATCCCTATTCTCAATAGCACTTAAATAATAATTAAAATATTTAATAAAATGACATCCCATCTCTACAATGGCTTTTAGAAATGGTTTTTGGGAAGCGATTTGTAATTAAATTAAATTAATTAAACTGGGGAGTATGCACAATGTTGTAAAAACAAATGTCAAAAATTTCCACGATATTAAATATTACCTATGTAATTATTATTTATTTTTATATAAAATCTTAAAATGTTGTATAGAATAACACTCTATGTTAGATAGGTGAAAAGAAACTAACATTAAAAAATATATTAATAAAAATTTATTATATATAAGTTAAACACTAACAAACCGATCTTAGACAATACTGTTCAAAGTCACATTACTTATGTAAACATTGATTCTACTTTTTATTTACAAACTTGTAATTAATATTTAAATTTTGCCTAAAAACTATTATTTGTATTAGAATATATTACACTAGTTTTTAAATTGTTATTCCACACTTAGAAAGAAAGATACTATACTTATTTAGAAAACGTATAAGAATTTAAGTAGCGGGACTCGAACCCGCACCTCCTGGAAACCGACTAGACGCTCTGACCGCTAAGCCATACGTTCTCTTCAAGCTAAGTCGAAATTTTTATGCGCTTGTTACAACTTATTTATGTTGTTAGCATCTCTGTAGGAAGATTTTTACAAATTTCCGCTACCCAAAGATAATTACTAAGAATTATATCGTCTGGCAAGAGAGAATGCTATTTATTCAATATTTTTAACATTTTTAAACTGTTATTCCACACTTAGGAAAGAAAAATAACACTTAAATAATAATAATAAATATAATATCAAATTGTGATACGTTTTCTAAATAACTATTTTTCTTTGCTAAGTGTGGAATAACATTTTAAAAACGTAAAAAAAAAAGATACTTTTTAGGAAACTTATATCGACTACTTTCTTTATATGTTTTCTATAAAATATCAAAATATAATTTACCATTTTATTTCTTAATATACAACGAAGCAAATTGGCAACAAAATAATTTTTGTATATGACATGCACGTTGTGCTACGTATATTAATTATCACCGCAATATCAATCCCATCACTGCAACTGACATACGCATATAGCTTATTAGTGGAAAGCCGCAGGCTGTATTTAGACAGGCATCGATTGACAATGTGAACATATTTGATATCATATAAATTAATTTTCTTCCCAGTTTACTAATTAGGCCAGGCACAAGCTGTGACTGCGAAATCGCCTGGTTGTGGGTTCGATCCCCATTCAGAGAAATGAAATATTTTTTTTCATTTCTTCGCTCCGGTGTCGAGGCAAAGCGCGGCGTCGAGTTTCGCCACTTGACACGCAATGCCTCTAGAATTCGGCAGAATGTGAGGAACGGACGTGTCTTAACATTAGGTTCCCTCTGCCTACCCTGCTGTGCGCGGGATACAGCGTCAAGCTGATTAACTAATCATATATTTTTTTTCATTTTTGTAATAAAATACGTAGGTACATACGGCTTAATATGTGATCACTTTTGATTCTTAAAATTATTTAATTTTGGTGTTTCGAGCGTGCCAGTTCAGAACAAAATCACTTCCCCAATGTTATTAACCTTTTGACCTGGTGATTTGACTCTTAAATGTCATTTATAAATATACTTTAAAAAATATATATCTTGATATGTAGTTATATATAGTCTAATATATATTGTTTCGTACTGGTAAGCATAGGTAAACTTTTAAAAATGGAAATTACATATTATATAGAGAGGCCTAGAGTTATATTTTCAGTTTCATTGAAAATGTATTACTATTTTACTCAAATAACAGTCAATTATAAAATATCTCTCATTAAATTAATATTATAAAAAATGTATATCAAAATACATATAATAATAATATCATAGTATATTATATACAAATGTTTATGTATAAATATCGATTCAGAGCGTGTAGCTCGTGGCGCTGGTCATCGCTAATTTAACAGGTAATTGTACCTCACTTAATAATCATTTTGTTGCACAGTAACAAATAATTGTATACTAATACACATATTATTTTAATTTAAAATAAACTATATTTAATCTTCTTACGTTATTTAAAATATTTATATTTATTACGTTAGTTAGTAGAGGCCCACTACCCACTAAAACCCAGCGGAAACCTTCTCCACCAATATGAGAGGCCGCAGGATCGTTCATACATACTACTACGACGCCTCAGTGGAAGGCCTGTATAATGCAGGCCACCATCGCCTTTAGGGTTCCCCGGGGTTTCTCCTAGGGTACCCGCCGCCTCGATGACTTGCGGGAGCATCACCATGACCCCCGCAGTAGCTCCTCTAGGGTAGGGGGAGTAGTTAGTAGAGGCCCACCCGCACTACTATATTTCATGTTAATTAGCTTTTTTCATTGACTCTTTTAGCAAATAAGCAAAAATAACAGAGTGTCAAGACACTTCGTTTTCTGCTTTCGAGACCAATTTGACTCACTGGGTGTTGCATTTTATTATTTCTTATAATTTATATGAACTTATATTTCTTCATTGAATATTTCAGATCCCTAATATATATGTTTATAGAAAATATCTAGATTTTTATGGTTCATCATCAGACGTTCCAGGTCTCAAATTTTGTACCCCAATAAAAAAAGCTTATATAAATATATATAATATTTATAAAGACCAATTACACATATTCTAAACAAAAAATCTCAGTGCACTAAGAGCCCAAACTACTTCACTTAAACTTTCTTACCTATACAATAACCGTTGACAGCTCGCAGAGCTTTATTATCAAAGTCTGCTTCCAAATATTAAATATTATAGCTAATATTATTAGTATTAAGTTCGTTATTAGATACGAAACCACCGTCGAGTCTTACCGTTTGACGAGACGAGATGTTCACGTTTAAATTAATATCTTAATTAATAAATAATAATAATACTTTAGAGTATAAGTACCATTTAATTTCTTCTTAAAGTTTTTCTCGTAATACTTATACGTATAGTTTATCGACTTCACGCTATATCCCGCACACTGCAGGGTAGGCAGAGGGAACCTAGTGTTAAGATACTCCGTTCCCCACTTTCCGCCGAATTCTAGTGCATTATATTAGTGCATTGCGTGTCGAGTGGCAGAACTCAACGCTGCGCTTGTCCTCGACACCAAGGCGAAGAAATAGAGATATAAATTTAAGTACATATTTCATCTCCTCGAGTGGTGATCGAACCCACAACCAGTCGGTTTTACAGTCACACTTTGTGTCCCTGCGCCACGAATGGCCTCAATGGTATAATTTATTGTATACATATAAGTAATGGACAAAGAATTAATAACTAGTAACTATTCATTTATTCTTAAATAAATTTTTTATATGATTAATTAAATTTTAAGGGCCAAATTTTGAGGCCAGTCGAGGCACTGGCGTGTGAATGTAAACGTGGTAGCTTGTAGGTTCGATTCCCACTCGAGGTAATAAAACATTTAATATTTTCATTTCCTTCGCTTTGGTAACGAGCAAAGCGCGTCGTTGAGTTTCGCCATTCAACGTGCGGGGTAGAGCATGAAGTAAAAAAATAAATAAATTTTATGTAGTAGATTCGAATGTAATAAAATAAAAAAAGAAAATTTATATTACTGGTCCACATTTTTCGGTACGATTTGATAAGATTCAGCAAGGCATTGAGTTCCGCAACTTGTGCAAGCGCATGTCTTGAATTTGGGGCAAAGTATAGAACGAAGTGCTAACACTGGATTTTCTTTGCCGAACTCTATGCCGCTATTTAGAGCAGAGAGAGAGCTCTCTACTCTAAATAAAGTTATAAAAATATTATTTTACTGGACTTATTTAACAGAACCTTTTTTATACAAACTCTTTAACTTTGTAATTAAGAAATGTTTTTATACTTAACGTGAGAAATTTTCTTGACATTTTTAGGAAGCATGTTATAATAATATTATTATAATTATATAATATTATTTTTCTTTTATAAATATATGAGGTCATACCTAGGTGACGTACATATTTTTATAAGCTTCAATATTCGCGGAAAATCGCGTCGACAGAAATCCTAGTGCATCGGCACAATAAAAGTCTATTTCTCCAAAGGCTTTTATGCTGTGCGAAAATGTAATATATCCAATATATTGCATTTATTGCTATAGAAATCAAGATGTGAGAGAATGCAATACATTGTACTATATGTACACAGTATATAGGTACC
The DNA here is from genome assembly GCA_021202915.1 of Heliconius himera. NCBI lineage: Eukaryota > Metazoa > Arthropoda > Insecta > Lepidoptera > Nymphalidae > Heliconius > Heliconius himera. The sequence goes on along the minus strand of JAJHJA010000174.1, from coordinate 495,392 downwards.
ATTACGATTATTATTAATAGATATATAAAAAAAATGCTGAGGAATTTGCCTTGGTGTCGGAGCGAAGAAGTGATAATATTAATAAATAATAATTCATTCCCTCGAGTGGGGATCGAACCCACAACTGTCGCGTTAGTCTCACCCTTATACCCCTGCGCTACGATGGCCTCAAAAACATATATAATTTTCTTAACAAAAATTGTTATGAAATGCTGAATGTTAAAAACATTTACTTCTATGTGAAATTGTTAAACATACAAATTTGAAGATACCTTGTTATTTGTTCATAATTAATAAATATAGTGACTATAAAAAATGTAGGTTACTAATTTTTATAGATTTAAAAAAAAATAACTCTATAAAAATTTAATGAGGCCAGTCGTGGCACGGCGGCACGAAGCGTGACTGTAAAACCGACAGGTTGTGGGTTCCTATGTGGGTTATATTTCCATTTCTTCGCTCTGGTGTCGAGGCTAAGCGCGGCGTTTAGTTCTGCCACTCAACACGCAATACCTCCAGAATTCGGCAGAAAGTGGGGAACGGAGTGTCTTAACACTAGGTTCCCTCTGCCTACCCTGCTGTGAGCGGGATACAGCGTGAAGCTGATTTAATTTTTGATTTTTAAATAAATTAAGATCAACGAAAAGTATGACTTAGGAAATCGAATCGAATATGAAATGGTTTATGGATTACCTAAAGTATTTAATATAACGGCAAAGTGAGAAACAATGATACGACTACTATTATATTAAAGTTATTATAAATGAATATGTGAAGTACTTTCTTTTTTAAATATTTTGTTTGTATAAGTCCTTTACTGCCTTTTATTGTTAAATAAATTTACTTCGACCCTCATAAACTATTTTATTCCATAATAAAAATAATAAATTTGCTTAAAATATGACGATATTGGTTATTATTTTTAACATTTTATTTAATAATAGCGTGCACAAACACACAGACAAACGAACATAAGTAATAAAAATTATTAATTTGGATTCTTGTACATTTATAAATTTCAAATGGTCTAATAGATTTTCTCATATATATCTTTCATGTACAGACAGCGATTAGTAACCAAAAAATTTTTGTTCTTCTAGTATAAAATTTTATTACTTTCAATTGCTAACAACGACTCGTCTATGTAAGGTACATTTAAGTTAGACGGGATTTTTTCGAATATCTAAAAATCAATAAAATCAGTAAAATCTGAAAATGTTTAAACGAAAATATATTGAATAAAATTAATAAATCAGCGAAACAAATCAATTTTCAATTTCAACACGTCTGAATTATAGAAAGCATTTTGCAGGCATTTTGTGCCTCATAAGTTATTTATGTTTGTTTCGAAGAATAGAAATTCCAGTACGAATATTTTATAACATTGGTTATGTCGATCCTTTCTAAGTTCGTCTTAAGCTACAGTATACACATATGTCAAAGCACAATGCATTGTAGACGTATTGTGTTCCTATATGTTGCAGTGAGCCAGGATAGCTATACCCAGCTATCCCTGGGATGTCTCCGGATAAGGGCAGTAACTATTAATAACTTTCGTACTTGGAAGTGATAGTTTTGATATTTTACTGATAGTCGATTGATTTATTGTGTTAATAGAAATTACATGTTATGCTACTATACTGAGGCCAGTAGTGGGACTGTAAAATCGACTGGTTGTGGGTTCGATCAAGGAATTCCACTCGAGGAATTGATATATTTATTTACATTTATATTTTCATTTCTTCGCTCTAGCTCCAAGACAAAAACCCGGCGTTGAAGTCCGCCACTCAACACGCAATGTCTTCAGGAAAGTGGGGAACGGAGTGTCTGAATACTAGCTTCCCTCTGCCTACCCTGCAGTTTCCGGGATACAGGATAAAGCTGATTTGATTTACTATATTACAAGGTAGGCACGCCCTCAAATTATATAGGGCTTTGTTTATTTTTTTAGTAAATGTTTATATTTAATTTTTTTATTAGCTTCACGCTGCTTTCCAGGTGGCGAGGCTTATCTTTTTATATTAATTATATTTATATTATAATATACCTATGAAAGTCCTTTCTTCAGCTTGTCCCGAAAATCAGGGTAGACAGAGATAATATTTCCGCCTGAATCCAAACATTACGCGTTAAAGCTTCATCGCCGAGCTTTGTAAAACTTTTTTCAAATTTGAATTTAGTTTTTACGTTCTTATTCTTGTAACAAGACAATATGTAATCTTTATTTCCAAATAAGAAGGTAGCGATATAAATTATAACTGATGAATGATAAAAAATATAAAATCAGCTTGACGCTGTATCCCGCACACAGCAGGGTAGGCAGAGGGAATCTAGTGTTAAGACACTCCGTTGCCCACTTTCTGCCGGATTCTGGAGGCATTGCGTGTTGAGTGGCAGAACTCAACGCCGCGCTTTGCCCCGACACCAGAGCGAAGAAATGGAATTATAAATTTAAGTTAATATTTCATCTCCTTGAGTGGGGATCGAACCCACAACCAGTCGGTTTTTCAGTCACACTTTGTGCCGCTGCCCACGACTTTCCTTTAGTACGAGTATTTTAACAAATATCATTCTATCATTTGAATCCGTCAGTAAAGTTGATTTGATTACTCGTATTACTTATATCTCTAAAGTAACGATTCAAAATAATACTTAATTTATAATTCCAATATATAAGTATCCAATATATAAATCCTTTAGATACAATAATGACAAACTAGTCCCTAACCTAAGTTAATGTGAAAGTTAGCTTACAGCGAGTCTTATCGCGGGGCTTGCATAACGCGGTTATTGAACCTAGGTCCAGCCTCGTGATCACGGATTCACTCTCGAACGGGTCAATGAGTTTGTTTAGTCATTTATTTTTATTTTTCTACCTAATTTTTGCGATTTTATGTATATTTAATTGAAATTTCCTATTTAGATAGATCCATGATGTAAATATACCAATCTCTCTCTCTCTCTCTCTCTCTCTATATATACATATATATATATATATATATATATATATATATATATATATATATATAATATAATAAAAATAAAATTATTATCGTTTTCCCGGTTTTATGAGACAAATTGGGACTCAGAGTTTAGTTCGCTCTAAGAATTTACCAAAATTCGTGAAGATAAACAAAATGTCACCATAAATTACAAAAGTGAAGGTAACTCGTAAGATAAAATTTATTAACACTCTTTATATAACTCCGAAAAATGCACATATGCACTTATGCAAACCATCCATGCCTAAATCAAAGTCTTTATCATCATGCAATATTACATTACCTTTACTTAAATAAGTCCTATCCCAATAAATACCCTATATTTATAAATAAATAAAATAAATCAGCTTCACGCTGTATCCCGCACACAGTAGGGTAGGCAGAGGGAACCTCATGCTAAGACACTCCGTTCCCCACTTTCCGCCGAATTCTGGAGGCATTGCGTGCTGAGTGGCGGAACTCAACACTGCGCTTTGCCTCGACACCAGAGCGAAGAAATGAAAATATAAATGTAAATAGATTTCACTTCCTCGAGTGGGGATCGAACCCACGACCAGTCGATTTTACAGTCACACTTTGTGCCTCTGCGCTACGACCGGCCTTTATAAAAACTAAAAAAAGCATCCGAATTTAAAATCGAGCAAAAACTTACTTTTGTATAGTAATATGATTGTATGTTACAAAATACTATTCCAGTTAATAAAGAACTAAATTTAGTCTATGTTTATCTTTTCATATAAGAGATAGAAACAAAGCTAAAAATTTAAGAAAATATTGAAATTAAGCTGAACATCGCCAAATTTTATTCCCGCCAAAATCTTCTCTCTCTTTATTAAATTTAATTCTTCCGGCGTGGATTATTGTTACGTTCATACTTTTCATCTTTTAAGATTTCTTCGTAATTAAGGGAACATGCAGAGCAAAAACAGACAAAAGGATTGGGAACGGAAACCACCATGATGCATGTTTCTTTTAATCAGGGCATCTGAATGCTACATGCATCAAACAAAATTACAGAACTGTATATACAATTTAGTAGATTTTATTTATTATACGTAAAATAAAATTTTAACTTATAATTATTTCAAATGTAATCTCTAAAGTCAGTCGTCACTGTCCTGTGACTGTAAACTCCGCAGGTTGTGGGTTAGATTTCCACTCGAAGAAATTAAATATTAATTTTTCACTCGAAGAAATTAAATATTTTCAGTCTTCGCTCTGGATTCGAGCCAAAGCCGGGCGTAGAGTTCCGCCACTCTCAAAGCCTCTAGAATTCTGCGGAAAATGGAGAACGGTCCTATCACTGGGTTCCCTCTACCTACGGGATGCCTCTGCATGTATCCCACATGAACGTAAAAAAAGTGTAATCTCTATCTCATTACAGTTTTAGCTCTCCCGTTGTTTAACAGAGTATAATTGTGTGTTCTTGAACTATTATGATACTATATAGAGTACTATGTAGAGTCAAAACATATCCTCCACGTTAGATCGTTATATGAATAATATACATTTCCACATAAGATTTATCTTTGATAATCTAAAGGTTATGATAGATTTAATCCATATATTATGTTATTATAATACATGTTACATCAATAGTAGTACCTACATTTCAAACATTTTAAAATTGTTAACATTTCTTTTTAAAATAAATCTTATTTATCTGTTTTTGTGGGTTCTAATAACATATATCCCATCTTACTGTTAAGGTCAACATTATAGCCCTATATATCAACGTTATATTTGGGAAATAGAAATTAGCTTCACGCTGTATCCAGCACTTAGCGGGGTAGGCAGAGGTAACCCAGTGTTAAAACACTCCATTTTCCACTTTCTGCCAAATTTTGGAAGCATTTCGAGTGGAGTGGCGGAACTCAGTGGGGATCGAACCAACAACCATTCATGTTTACAGTCACACTTTGTGGCCCCTGCGCCACGATTAGTCTATTTAAAGGAAATATAGAAAGCTATCTATCTATCTAACTAAGATAACCCTAAACAGTAAAAGATATTTGTGATTACACAAATTGGAACGTAATATATTAAATATGATTACTAAGAAAATTAACATGAAGCTTCTCATGCAAACTACAAGACGAGCTTTGTTGATTAGGATTTAATTAGTTGCGTTTAAGCACTAATTGGACGCTGGCTCTATCTCTATTTGTAAGGTAAGATTTCCGAGATGCTGTAGAGTTTTCAATTAAATAATATATCAATAGATCTAGATCAAAACGAACAGGAAATTCAAGGAATTCAGTTATAAATTATTCAAAATATTCACCAGAATTCAGAAGGTTAGTATTATATATGTACCATTAAATCTGTCACACTACTTATAAATTTAACCTCTTTATTCCGGTAACCAGTACCTTTTTAACGTTTTTTTTTCTATTTTTTTACAAATTAAAGTATTTATTTGTAGCTAACCTAATAATGACAACTGATGTATACATACGTCTCATTTTGTTATTTATAAAAATCAGCTTCACGCTACATCTCGCACACAGTAGGATAGGCAGAGGGAACCTAGTGTTAATACACTCAGTTCTCCACTTTCTGCCGTATTCTGGAGGCATTGCGTGTTGAGTGGCAGAACTTAACGCCGCGCTTTGCTCGACACCAGAGCGAAGAAATGGAAATATAAATTTAAGTAAATAAATTGAAATATTTAAGACAGTATATTTTAACTCATATCATATACTTCGGATATGGAAAAAAATAATTATAATACATAAACGTACTTCGTCTTACTTTTCAATATTTTAAATAAAGACTATATAAAATAAGAAAAATATATCTTAAGCAGAAGATATGTAGGTCTATTGAATAAAGTCTCAAAAAAGGCACGGCATGATACTATTTTCTTAGACAGTCTTCGACACTCGTTATATAATTTCATCTTTGTTTCAATTCAATTTCAAGCACTTAAAGTAACACAAAATATATTATTTAATAGTTGCATATTAAAATTTTACATGAAAAGATAACTTTACATGAATGAACGATGTATGTCAACAGATATTCTTTTAATTACACCACAGAATACGCCATATTACAAATAGTTTACAAATGAAAGAGTGAAACCAGAAACAATAAAATTACTATATACTAATACACTTTTGGATGCCAACGTAGCTCTGTTGGGACTAAGCCGAGGATAGTTTTTATTTTTAAATAATACTTTCTTCTTTAAATAGTTGTAAATGAGAGAAATATAGGAAACGGAATGAGTATTCACTAATTATTTATCTCGAAAAATACGAATAATCTTAAGTTAACTTTAAGCAACATATATATTTAATTATATTGCATAAAGTTAATTATTTTCATAGTTTCAATAGTTTTCATACATAACATTTTTATAATAAATTCATAAAATAAAAACATTCCTACTAATATAATTCATTTGCTAATACCCGATAAGAATAATATTTTCGACGGTGACAATCCACAATAGAATATGGATAGAGCACGCGTCCATATCCCAGTACGAATGCGGAAACAAAAATACATAATCCATTCTCAGAGCGCAAAGTATTAGAAATACCGTGAGGTTTTGGCAAAACGGACGGGCATTCGGCCATTGCTTTTGGAGACATGTAAATTTACGAAACTGGACTTGTGGGGACACTTGATGATCTAACTGTATATTAAACTGACATTGGCCTTTTTATGTGGTTTTAAAATTCTAACAAGACTTTCTTATAATCGGTACATGCTTTTAAATTGTAATATCGATGGAACAATAACTTTTGTTTTTAGATCTTAATATATGTACATATACACAGGAAGTGGCTATCGTTATAGCGTTAAGTTGTTTATTTGATAATAAAAACACCAAATTAAAATTCGTTGGCAAATGAAATATTTTAAAATCTTGTTCTTATTGTTTTTGGTCGACGTCGAGCTTAATGACTAGTAACAGTGCTGCACCGGAAGCCACAGATGATACACAGCATGACCATTGAACTCGGTTAACTATGAGAGGTCAGGGGTTAGAAGAGATCAATATTACTAAGGTACATCATTATTTTCAAACATATTTTCATTTAAAAGTATTCTGCGGCATTGTGTTATTTTTGATAAAAAAATAATTTTATTACACTTAGTTTTGTTATTTCTATTAAAATAATTTTATTCATATAATTTCTATCGTATGCTTACTTACAGCAAATTTTGCTTTAAATAGATTTTTTCCCTAACTACGTTAAGCCTCAATATATCAATTATTCCAAAAAATATATATATTAATCGTTTCATTTAACAAATGCTTCACCTCATTACATATAACAGAAATACATCACTACTATTCACACAACTTATTAACCAAACAGAGCGTAATAAAATAATAAATAATAATTCAAAGCTTGCATAATTAACTGTAAGTTTATATAACTAATACATACAACAACATCGCGTCCTAAAAAAAAATAAAATAAAGTTAAATATGAAAAAAAAGTGAAAACATAGAGATAGATCCAAAAGTCACTGAGCACGTCAATACAAGAAAAGCACAACACACCTTGCTTAAGCTGATGTTCCTTATCGAAGTATATCGAGAACTCGTCGATACTCAGGGGTGGTGCGCGTACGCACGAAGCGGACAGGCTATACACGTCCATATTCCGAGCATGTCGCACAACCACACCGGCCAGCGATACAACGCGCACTGGCCGCTAAGCTCCACTCCAATACTTTTGCTTGCCCACGCGCCGCTTCGGACTTTTTTACTTATAAAATTGCTCTTGACTCGATGGTATTGCGAAGTGTGTGTACGGAAGCTTTTATTTTATTATAATATAAATGTTTTTATAACATTTATTATATGTAACTAGACAAGATGAGGTTATGTTTTTTTTAGAAATATAGACATTTAAATTTTATATTAGAAATATTATATTAGAAATATAAAATTTAAATGTCAGAAATGGCATATGCTAATGCATCGTTTTATGTATTTTTTTCTTTTTTTTTTTAATAGAAAATAAAAGGAAATAAAAAAAAACATTTAGCCTTTCCGTTTTTAACACATTGAAATAAAGCCCGCAGTATAATGCGATATTCTTACAGAGTGCGATGCGTGAACGTAAATAGCCCACTATCTTAATAAATGTACATTCAAATAAGAATATTGATTGTGAAGTTGCAGGCTTAAATAAGGACCAGTAGGTATATACGCCTACAGGTAAAAAACCAAAAATGTATTTTTTTATTTTTTTTGCCTTTTTTTTGGTAAAAATGCAAAAAGTATAATAGCTCGGTTATTTAAAATTTAATATCTAAATCCTCTAGAATAAAACATTTTAAGTGCAAATAATTTAATATAACTTTTCAGCCTTGAGTGTATGAAAAATAGATATTATATGTACCAATATCTCCAACGATGACCCTTACAGATTACAAATATTCTAATCCACAATTAACATTTAATTGAAATTTTATTATAATTAAATCAGTGTAAGCTCTGTAATCATATTTATTTACGTATAAGTAAATAGCTTTAATATAACGGTGTATGTTTATAGCTGACGTCGGGGTGAAACCTTCAAAACACTTATTGAATTTCAAGCTACAATTTGTAATTCTTATAAGAGTTGGTGTCGGTGACGCGGGAGCGGCGCAGGCGCACCGAAATATACAGTTTTTTTTTTCCAATAAATGCGTATGCTTTTATTTTAACTTTTATTCTTTATGTTATTTTCGTTTAACAACTGTCATTTAATAACAATTTATAATTACGTTAAAGTTTCAATAACAAAACTTAATTTAATTAATGAGTCCTATACAGTTTTGTTTCAAACTATTCTTTTTTGTTTACTTATATGTAAACAAGTAGCCACCTTCTAGCTTTAAAATATACTTTACATTTAAATATTGTAGAAAGTTTATTACGTTATAAAGTTAATTTTATTACATGTATTAATAAAACGATCAGAACAGATTTGAAAAAGTGATTTTTCAAGTCATTGATGACGAAACCTAGAATGAAGCATTTCAGCCACTGTACATCAAAAATATATATCTCAAGAGTAAGCTTAATCGGTTTTGTTTAGTTTTCTAACGAGACTTAGTATAAATCAAGAATATATTAAAATAAACATTATTTTAAGACCGTTTAAGTGGGGTATCACTCGATAATAACATGTGAATGGTAAAAAAAAAGTTATTCGATGGCTCTTCAATATTTAAATGCATAATATATTACATAAGATGATGTCTGAAAACCGGCTCAGGAAGGATTATATCCGCAATTAGCGGGCGACGCGAGTGCACTATATATACTATACTCCGATTTGCGTATACATACCTACAATGTCAGTCGCATAATAAGTTGTAAATAATATATAAATCATAGTCAGCTTCCCGCTGTATCCCGCAGACAACAGGGTAGGCAGAGGGAACCTAGTGTTAAGACACTCCGTTCCCCCCTTCCTGCCGAATTCTGGAGGCATTGCGTGTTGAGTGGCAGAACTCAACGCCGCGCTTTGCCTCGACACCAGAGCGAAGAAATGGAAATATAAATTTAAGTAAATATATGAAATATTCCTCCTCCTCGAGTGGGGATCGAACCCACAACCAGTCGATTTACAGTCACACTTTGTGACTTATTAACTGTTTCATTCTGTCTCCAATAATCATTATAATTTTATTGAATTCAATGTTTTGCTTTAAAATTCAATCACAATCACCATCTCATCTGTTTTGTTTAATAATTCTTAGGTGTACAACTTTATATTACGTAAAATAGATTGTAAATTTGTGAAAAATGTCATAATAGTTCATTAATTATTAAATCTATCCATTTTATTCGGATCTATTAGCAACAGTCATTATTTTATCTAATTTTAGTTCTTTAATTACTAAAAAATATTTAAATCTTTAAGATTAATTCAATCACAATCGCTTTCTTTCTATTAATAGGTACTAAAATGTATTTACCAGTAGGTATCAAATAAGAGACAGTACGGGCCTACCTGTAGATGTGTCATGTAAAGTGCACCAGTCTCATGGCGTTTGCGCAGGAAGGAAACCTTTGCTCAGGTCAGCGAACCCGGCATTGCTGTTAGAAAAAGGCGAGCATTTAAAAAATAACCTTATACCGTTCCCATAGGACACAAAATCAATTGGTTTAGATTGAAATGAGTGTTAGCATCTAATCAAACGTGTTGCGAATAAATGCCAATTGAAAATGAAATTTAATTCTTTTGATTTAAAGTTTAAAATTGTTTGTAGTGTGAGTTTGAAGGTTTTGCAAAGTTGTGCCATTAGTGGATAGGCTCGGCTGTCTCATAAGATCTCCTGATAACAAAGATTAAACTCAAAATTAGTACTGGAGGTGGCTCACTTTGGCACTTTCGTTGAGAAATATTTTTTTTATGTAACATAATCACTTTACATACGACAGTTATTAATGTGAATGTTTTTTTTTAAATAAATTATGAGAATTTTTGTGTATAATATGTAAGTAGAAAATCGTCACATGTATTTCTTTTTATTTTTATTTTATTTATTTCAAAAAGGACAACGTTGTTAGCACTAAGGTAACGGTTGAGAGATGATCGTTCTTACCCGATAAACTATATACGTATAAGCTCACTTAGAAATTTGTGAGCTTTAACATTATTTACTGGCAGTAGGTCTTCTCTTCCTACTCCGCTATGCGGTAAACTGCGGAAAGTTGTTTTTTGTCACATAAATACGTTTTTGTCACATAATAGGTTACACTCTCGGATAAAGCTAGGTAAAAATTTCAATACAGTGTCACCTGTTGTGCGGTTGACTACTAGTAGGTCGTGGCATCTTGTCAACCGAATAGTTCAGGTTCAAATCACATTGTTTTTGAAATTATAGTATTATTATTTATTGCAGTATTTTTAATTATCTAATAAATACAATATAACCAGAAGCCGTCGTGTCGCAGGGACACAAGCGCGACTGTAAACCCGACGATTGTGGGTTCGATTTCCACTACTTTGCGGGGAAAAGCTTGAAATTGTTAATATAAAAAAATGTTACATAAAGAATTCTTGCTTTTTTAAACTTACCTACATACGTGTAAAATAACGATGGATATGTATCTTTAAAAGCTTAAGTTAATGTCCGCGATACATTGTTCTTAATCTACAAGTTATAATATTAATCTCAAGAACTACTACTATAATGGTTGATATAGGTATTTAAAGAAACTATAAAAAGTATACCAAAAAGTAAAATCTGTTCAGATATATAATAAGGATAATAATGTGGACTTAATATCAATTGAATATCATGCTGGCTCTCCTATATTCGGCAACAGCCTGCCAATGACTCCAGCAGTGTTCACCAGCTTCGGCACAACTTGAACGAAGTGCGACTTGAATAACCATCGATCATCTAAGATGAGGAAATATTTTAATGGTAGCCCGCACTTCCACTCCAAGAAGATTATAGAACCTTCTCTTTTTTGAAAAAAGAAGCTTTACTTTTTTTTTAACCGATTTCTTTTTTTTAAAAGGAGATGTTTTATATTCGTGTACTATATTGTTTTTATAAATATATTCGTCTATTTCTAAATCATTTGTGAACCGAATAATCTTTTTTTATTTGTAAGAGCGTATTTTTCTATTCGTCCCATTACCACAAAGTTAGGATCTGATGACCGAATCCCATGGAAATCGACGGAAACCCTCGATTTTATTTCGTATAATTATCATATATTTAATTCTTTAATCATTGTCTAATGACAATATAAGCTGATGACGATACTAGCACATAGAACTCCTCAAAGATTAATAGTTAAGTGATAATCTATAAAATATTATAGATACCTATAAATGTCTAATGGCCAATAAAATCAATGATTGTAGGTATAATTCCTTGTATATTAAAGATAAGCTTAATAAATTAACTGAAGGACAATGTGTCGAGGCTAAATTATGTACTTTGGATCGCCAATGAAAATATTAAAATTAACATCGATAACTTAATTTAACCGATTCAAAAATCAACAAAAATAAAATCTAACAAGAACAAGAATAACAAATAGGCTGATGTTGTAATCTATTCTTTAAAAAATTTTCTAATAATAAAAAATAATATTTTTTAAGTAAAAGTAAAAATTATAAAATAACTACTTTTAAATAGTTAAACCGACTTCAAATCTATAGAACTACAACATACATATGCAAACTACTACTACTACTTTTACATATATGTATATGCAAAAATTTAAATAACTAAATTGTAGAAAATACTATTTTAATAGATTACTTTCCTCTGAATTCTGAAGGTATTGCGTGTTGAGCGGCGGAACTTAACACCGCGCCTTGCCTCGTCTGAAGAGCGAAATAATGAAATTATAAAATATTTTATTCCCCCGACTGGGAATCGAATCTGCAACCGTCGCACCCTTGTGCCCCTGCGCCACGACAATCTCAAAGTTGTTAGATTTTTTAATTGTTTATCGCTTTTCTCTTAAATTGGGACTGTACGTAGTACGTACACAAGCAAGTATTTTTTAATGCGGCAGCTTCGTCGTTAAATAATATTAAAAAATTAAAAATTATGTATAAAGTTAAAAGAACTGTCACAAACTAAATCTTCGCAATAAAATATTTAAAGCTTATCCAGAAAATAAAGAGAGTCAGAGACTTGCCTCGTCCTTTGACTAGCGTAAATGGGACCGCGACCTACATTTGAATTAGCAATGCAGTTTAGACCAAATGGATTTATAATTTAATAGAATCTATGATTCAAATTGAATAAGCTCTCATACATTTGCAACTGACAAACCTTCCTTCATCTTCTTCACAAACAAACTGTAACATTTTCTTGTTCGAAAGAAAACTCAGAAAGTCAGAAAATCAGATAGAGGTATTTATATAAGACGAAAAAACTGTTTTTAAACATTTTTAAAAGTGTTACTCCACACTTAGGAAAGAAACTTAGCGTCCCGGAAACCGACTAGGTTTCCAGGAGGCGCGGGTTCGAGTCTCGCTATGTTCAAATTTTTATACGTTTTCTAAATAAATATTTTTCCAAATAACTGTTTTTGTTTATAGTTTAAATGTGAGCAACAACTTGAATATGCATGTAAAGTTAGCCTATAATTGAGACATACTTTATCATTATATTTATAAATATTTGGAAGCTATTGTATTCTTAACTAGAGGGCGCGCGCGGCTTCGCCCGCATATTAGGAGTGAATTCTAAAAAAACACGTTCAATAAAATATTTTTAACAGTCTGAATTTAAATTTTTATAAAATTCGGTGGCAATTTAAAGATTTTTCCATATAAACTTTCAACCCCTTATTTGAACCATTAGGAGGTGAATTTTTAAAAACCATGAAATACGTGTTCAATGAAATATTTTTAAGAGTCTTAATTTCAAATTTTATAAAAATCGGTGCAGATTATTTTTTTTTTCCATACAAACTTTCAACCCCTATTTCATCCCTTTAGGGTTAAAATTTTTAAAATTCCTTCCTCAGTGGATGTCCAGAATATGAAAATAAACATCTGCCCAAGTTTCACGTTTCTACCATCAGCGGTTACGGCTCTGCGTGCGTCTTACCTCAGTCAGTCAGCACAAGTCTTTTTATATATATATAGATATGTAACGTTGGCTTCCTAATAAATAAATAAACAGAGTATAGTACCTTCGTACTTAGTACCATCTAATACTTCCATAATCCAATATGCTTAAAATATATTTACCATTCATTCTATTTTTTTATTATTTTATTCATCCTAAATTTAGTAGACTTTTACAAAAAGTATTATATAATTCGCATAATTGGAAAAACAAAGATTATAAATTATATTATATAATTATATTCGTAGAAATTTAATATTTCTTTTAAAAATAATTGGTAATATCTAACTTACATTATGCATCTTATGCATCATATTAATGTAAAACCATTTCAACTTCCATATATTTGGAAACGCAGAGGTAATTTATCTAATACGCTCAAAAGAGGACCTTACCCTGTCACATACAACGCTACATCCCAACCAGGTCATTTTTATTGTTGAATAATATTAAATAAAAAATATTCTTAAATTAACTTCAAAACTTAATTCATCATATTTGTTTCAAACCGTTTCCCCTTACAAATTTAGAAACACAAAGCTTATTTGTCGAATAAGCTCAAAATATTATAACTATCACTACAGCCCAATCAGGTCATTTTTATTGTTAACTAGCTGTACCCTGCGCGTGCGCACGCTACTACGTCACTATCTAAAATTTATTTGAATTAAAGCCATTACACAAATATTCAATTGATTTTGAGTAATTTTATTAGTCTTGTTCATTTCGAAAAAAAAATGGTTGAATGGTTGAAAAAAAAACTCAGAAACCTTCGTTTGCTCATATAAAACTTTTTTTGGTAAAGATCGTCACATGATCAAATGCATAGTTTACAATTCTATAAAGGACATACAGACAAACATATTTTTTTATATATATATTGTTAATAATATTGAATTAAAAATATTATATAACAATTTGTTTAGTGAGATACCATTATTATGCGGTACGCTATTGCTATAAAGCTCAGCGTACCTTAACAGGAGTCGGCTAGTTTTTCTCTTGTAGTGGTGAATGAACTCGTACATATATGTACATATTATTGCAAAATCACATGCGTGCGATTTTTAATTTTTCTATAATTTAAAATTTAAATACATATATATCAAATAGGATGCCGGTCGTGGCGCAGGGGCACAAAGTGCGACTGTAAACGCGACTGGTTGTGGGTTCGATCCCCACTCAAGGAAATTAAATATTTATTTAAATTCGCTCTGATGTCAAGGCAAAGCTCCGCCACTCAACACGCAATGCCTCCAGAATTCGACGAAACGTGGAGAACACAGTATCTTAACACTAGTTCCCTCTGCCCTGCTGTGTACAGCTATGCTGATTTATGTATCAAATTGGACTATAATAATAAATTCTTTTATTTTTACGTTCTAGTTTTTTATATTAAAATAACTTTAAATTTCTAGAATTTGAGCAATAAAAATATACGCTTAAAAATTAGAGTCAAATTCAATATTATAATAAGTAAAAACATGAAAAATTAATTGGAAAGACCTTTTGATTAGTAAAAAAATCCATAGAAGTGTACCTCGCTCAAATATCATTTATATCTATAAATATTTACTACAATTTTGATAACTTTTTTTTTTAATGGACTTTTAGTTTTTTATGTTGTTTTTGTTTTTTTTTTTTAAGATTAGCCATTTTTAGTAGTAAAATTTTTTATTTTTATTTTTAATTTAAGTATTAACTTTTTTTTTTCTTTTTATAATACTGAAATTGTGTTTATATTATAAGATTAAGTTTATAAGCTTGTTGTTTTTAGTTTAGCTTTTTTTTTTTTAGTTAAAAAGTTATTTTTAAATTTTTTTTTAAATTTTAAAAAAAGTTATTTTTAAAATTTTTAAATTTTTTAAAAAGTTTTTTTTTTTATTAGTTTAGTTGTGAGCAACAACTTGAATACACGTGTAAAGTTAGCCTATAATTGAGACATACTTTGTATCAAAATATTTAAAAATGTTTGTAAATTATTGTGGTCTTAGTATGTAACTTTGGCTTCCTAATAAATAAATAAATAAAAAATGACCGTTTCATTAGTTAAAACAAATAATTCATTAAATAAAATGTATAAAAGTACCTATAGGGTATAGGTACTCCAGATGCTCTCATTTGTACGTTTTAATAATTTTTAAAAATTCTCCATAATCTTTCCTTTTTTATTGTCTGGATCTTCAGGACGAACTAAAATTGTACTTTTTTATGTATTTTGGATATAGTAAAATTGTTGACGTTATTTTAAACATTTTTTTTTTATGAAAAAAGACAAGGCAAACAAGCGTACGGGTCACCTGGTAAGTGATCACCGCCGCCCACGACCCCGTGTTACACCAGAGAAGCTACAGGTGCGTTGCCGGCGTTAAAAGTGGAGATAGACGCGATTCTTGACGACAACGCGATTTTTGACGAAAACAAATTAATCATAAAATTCTAAAAGACAAATAATGCAAAAAAGTGGAAAGGTAATATAATATTTATTAGCTGAAAAATGAATATTATTTAATTATCACTTACCTGGTGAGTTTCCGGACAGTGGAGACTCTGGGTCATCTTTAAACCTGTAATAAATAATAAATAAGTTTTAAAAATACTTTATTGTGGATGCCATAAATATAAGATATTAAGTTAATATTTTTATTTATTAACAAATTTTATCAATTTAATTAATAAATTATTTTTTAACAAAAAGAAAAACCGACTTCAAACAACGAACTAAAAAGTAAAAAATAATTTTACATAATGTAAAACGTAGGTACTTTGATTTTATTAAACAAAAATAATTTAAAAAAGATTTTACAATTTTGAAGTCGGTGACAAAAACAAACAGGCTTGGTAATTCGATATTGTAGTAAGGCTGTTGTAGCATTAACTTGACACTGACTTCAAAATTATAAAATCTTTTTTTAATTATTATTATTATGTTTTTTGTTAAAAAATATTTTATTTTACGATCTTAAGTGATGGGTAGACCTTAAAAGGACTCTACTCAAGTTAGTGGTTCTCCTATATAAACAAATTGATAACCTCTTTTTCTTACAGAAGTATAATATTTGATGAACCTTTAAATAAAATTTCTAAGTATTTTCATAAATTATTTAGAGAAAGTTTAATAAGAATAAGAAAGATTTATTGTATTTAAATCTTCGTTAAAAGGAGCAACCACACATAATATACGTGACGTGTACCTATAGTATATATATATTGTAGTATGTTCTACATTTGGCTATTTGTAACAAAGTTATAAAAGAAAGTATTACAAATAATAATCTTTCAGTAAAATGAAAGTCAAAGTCAAATATTAAAAAGAAAGAAAAATAAAATATACAAAAATAGCCTGCTTTTTTAAAAAAAAAAAAATATTAATTGCTTAAATTTATTTTAAAAAAACTTACTTGAGCCAAGCCTATGACTGATATGTAACGAAACTTAATTATTGTGGGTTGATTCAAAAATATGTTTTATGAACTAATTACTGAAAACTTGTTATCTCTAAATATGAAAAATTAATTACTACGTTTTTAGGTATATTTCCATTCGATTTTAGTTCCGTTCAAGCTTCAACAAAGAAGATATACAATTATCTTGAGTCTTTAGAAATAATAGAGATAGAGAAGAAAAAAAAATAACAGCCAATAAAATCAAATTATACAAAAGCCCTATAAAAAAAATTGAATACGAACATAAAATTTAATATAATCTATTTGCATCACACAGTCAACATGGTAGAGTTTAAAGCCGTAGCGGCGTTATTATATTAGAGCGTATAGCACCCCGTTTGGAAGTGACACGTCAGGGAAATGGGGTCGACCTGCAAAGCCTAAAATTAGATCATTCTGTCAACATGGACCAGCATTTATTATAATTAAATCCTTACTGACCCACAAACGTAGCACAGACAGACCAGTACTGCAGTATTTAATATTTAAATAGTTGAGTACTATGGTTTATTTATATTGTCATGTGTTCAGTAATACTATATATTAGATATACTTTATAATTATTTTAGACACTATTGTGAAATTTTAGTTTTAAAAACAGTATTTACAGAGGCCAGTCGTGGCGCAGCGGCACGAAGCGTGATTGTGAAGCTGACTGGTTGTGGGTTCGTGCCCCACTCGAGGAGATGAAATATTTACTTAAATTTATATTTCCATTTCTTCGCTCTGGTGTCAAGGTTAAGCGCGGCGTCGAGTTCTGCCACTCAACACGCAATGCCTCCAGAATTCGGCAGAAAATGGGGAACAGAGTGTCTTAACACTAGGTTCCTTCTGCCTACCCTGCTGCGTGCGGAATATAGCGTGAACCTGATAAAAAAAACAGTATTTATTCCATCATACCTATACATACTGTAAAAAAAATAATTTATTTCAGTTAGGTTGGTACTTCTATTTTAATAAATGTAAATTCGTAAAATTATTTATTTAATCACCTATACACCGAATCCGTGCCCAAATATTGAAGAACACGGCCAGTAGGTTATTGTCTATACCTTCAAGGACGCGACGGTTTTTATAAAGTTTCTTTACTCCCCGGAGCTGCGACAGGATTCATAATTTGAATTGCAAAGCAAATTGACGAAAAATCACTTATGCATTATACTGTCGATATACTGTCCAACTCGAATTATATTCACAAATTCGTCGGTAACAAAATACAATATATCAATGAAAAAGTATTTGATGTACAGCGTATGCTTTTGAAAAAATATTTTGATCTCTATAATTAGTGATGTACGTAAATAAAATAAATATTTACCTAATCCTAACGAAGTCATAGTTAATATTTATCTGTTAATCAATATTTTATATATTAACTTATAAAAAATAGATAAAACACTTCCACGTACATTATCTATAATTATTTTAAAACGTGAAGTATAAACTATGTAAAGTAGAAGTATAAACTAAGTGAAATATATATAATTGCACAAATTGTGCCCAAAGACGAGTATGAAATTAAACACAGCTATATATAGGAGAAGAAGTGCGGAATCTTAATATTTTGATAAAATTATACATAGAAAATAATATTAAATTAATAAAATAAATATAAAACACGCTACCATATGTTTGACAATACACTATATCATATATTTTAGTTATCAGCTTCATGCTGTATCCCGCACAAAATAGGGTAGACAGAGGCAACCTAGTGTTAAGACACTTTGTTTCCCACTTTCTGCCGAATTCTGGAGGCATTGCGTGTTGTTGCGGGCAGAACTAAACGCCGCAATTAACCTCGACACCAGAACCAAGAAATGGAAATATAAATTTAAGTAAATATGTCATCTCCTCGAGTGAGGATCGAACCCACAACCAGTCGGTTTTGAAGTCACACTTCGTGGGGCTGCGCTACGACAGGCCTTGACAATATACACTTACACGTATCAAAGTGATATATACACTTTGCTATGGCAACGCGTTAATTCGTTCTTCATTATAAATTTATGCATCGCTATGTTTTCCTATCGAGAAAGTAGATTAATTTCATAAACAGGTATCAATGATAGTTTATTTCTGCAAATGATTAAATGAAGTAGTATAGCTTCGAACTGATGTAGATATTATTAGATTTTCCCATATATCTAGAATATTTCTTGGCAATTATTAATTAACACATTATTGGTACCTTTATAACTACATTCATATATATAAAGATTTAATATTGCAATATAGTATGTTTATAAAGACACTGGGACTTGTGAGCTATCGACGGATCAACGGTTATCTATGGAACTTCAGTACCTATCTATTTCACCAACATGTATGTTCAACAATTTTTCGTGTTTCAGCATATATTTGAGAATTTGTGATTTTTTTTCCCTACAGGCCTTTAAATTTTTTGATTAAATTTAGCTTAATAAAAAAACTATTTCTGCTTCGATTTTATTTTCAAGTTCACTGTTGTATGTTAAACTGTTGTATATTAAACAAATATACATATATATATCTCTTTTAGATCCGTGAACTTACTATCTACAACGCAGATTTAAAAAGTGCCACACAGTTACCATGTATCTTATTTTATAAGTACTTGAGCTTACGAAAGTGATTGTTCGAAATAATACAAGCGTTTAAATGAAAAATCATGAAGTGACCGCAACCAAGGAGTAAGAACCATCATTAAAAAAATGAGAAAAGTGCTTCTGTAATCGTCATCCTATAGGTTCTACATTGAACGTGTAGTTATAACCTGGTGGAAGAAATTTTATTCCTTACATAAACAGACCAGAATGAACATCAACAGTAAAAGTTTTTCCTATGAAATTTGATTTCATTTTTTTTTTTCGTTTATTTGAATTGCGTACAAACCCGCCGTCTAAGTCAGTTATCGGATTTCCTTTGTTTGTTTTTTCTATAAGTACTCGGGATGGCCATCTTATTTAGATGACACTATGTTCTGATATTGTTAAGATATTGTGTGTTGTTCAAAATTCTCGATCTTATATTAACTTAAAGTGCAACATAGCGGCTTCACATTATAGTATGTGGTTTTAAAAATATCATTGGTAAAAATATTTTGTATTACATTTCTATTTGTCAATTAAATTGTATTATTTATTTATATAGCCATAACCATACCTCGGCCCCTGCATATCATGATGCGTAATATTTTTCAAATAATACGTTTTTATTCCATACTGAAATACGTATGTTTGGAGCGAGCCGCGGGCAACAACTTATTCATGCGAAATAAATCCGGAGAGTGGTCGTGTCGAGCACATGACATATTTAAACAAAATATTGAACGTCGCACAAAGGGAAATTGAAAAGTGAATACGAATACATTATAAACAGCTTCACTTCAACCTGAATATTTTATACTGGTGAAAAACTATACTACAATAGTAGCATTGAAATTGTTCAAGCTACGACCGGTTATTTCCTTTTTTTTAATTTCTAAAATTAGTCCAGTTCCGACCACAAGCGTGTGATTGTAAACGTGACAGGTTGTGGGTTCTATTTTCATTCGGAGAAATAAAATATTTAATATTTTGATTTCCTCGCACTGGTAACGATACTAAGCGCGGTATTGAATACCGTCAACACGCAATGCCCCAAGAATTCGGAGAAAAATGGGGAATAGAAATGTTTTAATGGCGACCGAAGTGTCTTAACTCTAGGTCAGCAGGTTTCTTATATCAAGCCTGCATAGCAAGCGAGATAAATCGCGTGAAACTAAAAAAAAATTAAAAACGGTTCTCGATCATTACTATTAATGGACACATATTACGTGTCTACAACACATATTTCTAAAGTGCTTATTACTCATAAAAGCTTTATATATTGCACAATTCCTTCAGAAGTAAAACATCTGCTCTTCTTAATATTTTCGGAGAGGGGCTATCACATTTTCTTTTTCAAATTATACTTCAGCAAACTACACCACTATACAGATTTCAATATGAAGAGCACTTGGTATCAATCCTGAATTTTTTTTCGCAATCCAGGATAGAACACCTTCATCTTTTGATTCTTCTGCCAATTCTTAAGCAACGAATATTTATTCACCGTTGACCTTTCCCACAAATAAGCATTGTTACTGAAATCTAAGACTATAAAATCAGATATAAATAGAAAGTAGCATTAACTTAATAAGCGTTAATAATTAAATTATCAAAAATACGTAACTGATTTAAAAAGAACAATTACTATAAGAAAATTTACGTTAAGTGTAGTGAAAGATTCTGGTGTACTCTATGAGCTGTTTCGATATCTGTATAAGCGACTATTATGACATCGAAGAATCTATGAAATAGTTACTTCCGCCTAAATAGTTAGGATATTAAATTAGAATATATGTACTCTATTATAATTTGATATCTTTAAAAATATTAAATATACAGAATGTTTATATTTTTTTTCTGAATGTACCCCATGGTACTATTCTAGGTATTTATACATTTACATAATTATATAATTATGTAAATGTATACCTTAATTAAAAAGGGAGGATTGAATAATTTAATCAGACTCGTAAACACTGTCGTACATTAAAGAAATATACATCATAGGTACATCTATCTGTTTTAGATTCGTGAAATTACTGTAATATTTTGTTAAATAATGTAATTTAAATTTACCTATCTACTTAATTTTGTATAATAAAGCTTAGATAACATTTGTAATATGAAACATAACGCTTTTACCATTTAATGTATGTATATAAAAACTGTTATTGCACTAAGGTTAACTAAAGCTTACCATCTTTTTATTTAGATATTATACGTGCCTATTAAACAATACCAAGGACGTAAAACAGCGCACTTGGCAGTGACCTTGAATCGATTCATAGCAAATTAATAATTGTATGAAGGACGTATGGATGGATGAATATAACAAATCGATCAAACTCTTCAATTAAATACTTTCTTGGAATATGTGAACGAGGGTAAAAACTTACGTGTAGAGATCATCCTCTATGTTAGATGATGTCGCCTCCACCAGCACCGAGCAACTCATAGTAATTGTTTTTATATCACTGTTCACTCAAATCTTTATAGGGCCCCATGGCGGTGATGCCTCGGCCGGTGATGGAGACGAAATAAGAGAATGAGCTGCACTTTTCATTTTACACGGAAGAGAAATTGTTTATGACATTTAGAAGCAGACTTTTCGGATTGAAATCTGAAAAGCCTAGGGCAGAAACTCTACACGATAACGTTGGTGGGACGTAAAGCGTTATATTGAACGCTAACTTTTGCGATTTTCATTAGCGTTGCTAAGAGAAAATGCTGTAACAGTATATTATTTTATAAGTGAAAAAAAGTAATAAAAATGTTCTTCACGCTATATCCCGCAGGGTGGGAAAAGCAGAGGGAACATGGGAACCTAGGGTTACCACACTCAGATTCCATTAAGACACTTCCGTTCCCCACTTTTCATCGAATTTT
This sequence comes from Heliconius himera, assembly GCA_021202915.1. NCBI lineage: Eukaryota > Metazoa > Arthropoda > Insecta > Lepidoptera > Nymphalidae > Heliconius > Heliconius himera. The sequence goes on along the minus strand of JAJHJA010000174.1, from coordinate 472,910 downwards.
GTTGAGTGGCGGAACTCAACGCTGCGCGTTTCCTCGTTACCAGAGCGAGGAACCAAAAATATAAATCCACTAAACAATATTACTTATTAGTATTTAAAATAAAAGACAATTTTCTCACTGTCGTTATTAAAAAAAAAGTAAATCATTACTAATTCACGATTACAACGATTAAATCAAGTCAAAGTCAGTAAGTATTAAAAAATGAAATACAAATGGACGTTCTTACAACGTCACATCATCTTTCTAAGTCCGTACTCCGCATGCGCAACGTTAACCTTGAGAGCACTTCCCGGTTCACGGACGGAATCTGTCACCTGCCTTCTAGGTCAATGTGTTACGCCTACCCCAAAGCGAACTGTGGCGAGTCGATACCGAGCTGGGAGCACCGAGACGAACTATACGACAACAAACATTAAAATCCTGTAAAATTTGTCTATCTATATATAGGTACTTCCTTTGGAAAGTAAAGATTCATATATTGTTTTGTATTTTTGTTAATCATAATATATATTCTTGTTTTATTGAAAATAAATTGTTGATTTTCATTTAAAGTTTTGATCATAATTATGTTTCACTAGACAAAATGTCAATTACTTAGACGTACAGCTAAACAGTTTCAAAAATTAATATATCACGTTAGATTGCTTAACAAATAGTCTACTACTTATACATATATATAAAACTAATATAGGGTTTTTAGTCGTAATAATACTAGGGATATTATTTACCTTCGTCATTTTACAGATTATTTTAAAATAGTGACTTATTTATACATATACAAAATTTCATGAAATATGTGTAAATACCTTCTAATTAGATTATCAATATTGTAGGCTGTAATTAATTAAAACGTAAACAAATTTTCGATTATGCTCAATTCGAGGCCGTTGTCGTCTGTTTTGCTTATTTAATTAACCGCTAAAATTAAGGCTATTGGAGCGACACCTATATAGGACGTTCAGCTGATACTATTTAGTATAACTGGGGTAATGGCTGTCTGATATTAGGATTTATAAAGATTACATTTTTAATAATCAATATTAAGCAAGTACCTACTCTCCAAAACTTACTATCATGGAAGTAAATTTTCAAAATCCAATGAAATAAAAACAAATTTGGTGAATTATTTTTCTCCGTCTAAGTAAAAACAAAATAAAATTTTATAATAACCTTAAAGATAAAATATACCTCACTAATAAATTAAATCAGAGTAGGTGTAAAAATAGGAAATGGCATTAAAATTCTTCCCATTTCCATTTCCCATTTTTACCAAATGTCGAGAAATTGTATTTTGTGATGAAAACCTAGGCATCACTCTCTTTTTACCGGACGAGGAAGATGAGTATAACTTGAATATATCTACTCATCACTTGTATATAGGGGTGGAACGGAACCTACCAACTTTGCGTCTACAGTAAGGTAGGCTTCCCAGCTGTGCCACAACGGTGCATCAGCATACGTAAACAATTACTTATATCTCGAATTAGTAATATTATTATTAATATATATTTTGCACAAAATATAAAGCACGCATTCTCAACACATATTAGTAATAAACACTGCAAAGTCTACTATGTTAATTTAGAACTCACAACTGTCGCCTTACGTGAATATTTATAGTCCCAATTTTCGTTCCCATCTTTATAGTTTCAAAAGTGCACTAAATTGAGGCATGAACACATTACACAACACTTTAGACACACAGCAGCGTGTTTCATCAAATACATTAAATCATAAATGAAGTCACTAATAGTATCTAAGCTCTTCAATTTACCCTCTTAGTTACGGTTATTCTTATTATAAACAAAAAGCGGGTATTTCAGCCTGAATATTAAGAATTCACTTAATAAAAAAGATTTTTGTTACAATCTCGTATAGTCATATAGTTTAACTGATTTTACGAAATTAATAATAATATATATAATTATACAAATTACATTTAGAAAATCTTAAAATAAGTTTGTTCGTAAGTAAAACAATATATTTATATACTTAAAAATTCCACTAATTACACTTAAATTATTGTAGTTATGTTACAAATTAAGTTAAATTGAAACATGGATGCGCACAAAAATTAATTATGGATCCTTGTCCATATAAATTAATATATAATTTATGCTGTTTACGTAGGAGTATTTTGAATTATTTAAATCGGTACATTTTTCTTAAGTATCAAAGTAAAAGTTATTTTATGTAAAATAAAAATAGTCACGATATTTGAGATCTTTTTATGGGATAAGTATTGCTGTAAATAGGATTGTTAGGTTATTTCACTCAAATGTTTACATTTGATTGAAATTAAAAACTCAACAACGAACCAAAATATAATACGACTGAATCAATCTCAGATACTTGAAGAATTAAACCTGATGAAGAATCATAGTAGTACAGTTAAAATATAATAAATAATAAAATCCTGCCTTATCAAAAAAAAAACAGAATAAAAAAGAAGAATATAATAATAGAAGAAAAAGAAGAAGAATAAAAAAGAAGATTCACGCTTTTTCCCGCATAGCTGGGTAGGCAAAGAGAACTAAAGTAGTAAGTGTTAAAGACTTTCCATTCCCCACATTCCAATCAATCATCAAGCCTTTGTGTGATGAATAATGGAACTCGTACTCTTTTTCTATGTATATAATATTTTTATTCAACCGATAAGTGTCACAAAAATGCATTTTAATTTTACTATCATGTGAATTTGATTGCTGGCCGGTATGTGGCTCTGCTGTGACGTCAGTTGGTCTTGTAATGTAAGCAATATATAATTATACAAGTAAAATATCCAATTTGTGACCACCCTCTTGGTAGATCATATATATAAGTAGTTAGTATAGCACATAGATTCATTTTAAGGTAAGATCAAGGCAAACCGCTAGTTTTGTTAACTCTTTTTAATTTAGTAATTTAGTTTAAGTTTTTCAAACCATTTCTTTATTTATGGCTGTTCTGTACTCTATACTTGAGAAATGACATTTGAACATTGACAGATGACATTTGTGACGACACGACTGCGACGGGGTTTTTTAATTTCTTGGAAATGCACATCACAGTACTATGTCATACGATTCTTGTTAGTTTCTATTTGCCATTACTTGTTATGGAACACTAAAAATATTTCCTCCTAATACATTTTTAGTTAGTTTTATAAAATGCTTCCATAATTTTGTTTAATGCAAATCTGTATCGATTCGATATTGAGTGAATATGACAACAGTGTAAATACAAATCGAATATTGATGTCCTCAAAAATTATGGAAACACGGTATTACGAGGGATGTGGACGTGAAGGTCCCATTCGATGTATATTTCTAGGGGAATTTCATCCAGTCGCAGGACCTAAGATTTCATGTCAGGTGAGCTTTTCTTGTAATTTTGTAGTTTATAAATATTTTAAAAACTTAAGTCAAACTATATGCCTATATATATTCAATAGAAGTTGTTCTGAAAAAAATTCAACCAAATGTATGTATAAAAAAATAACTTAGTTTAACTGTAAAATGTTTATTTTTATTGTGTTAAATATTAAAACAGATATCTTAGATATTGAATTGGAAGAGCGGGATCTCCTAATACAGGCATTAGTTGCGTAAAAGGAGACCTCTGTAACAATTATTTCTGTGTAAAATCTGTTGAACAATTTTTTTTAAATAACTATTTGTAACTGGTAGATCATGTTTTCACCATAATATCCCATAAAATAAAAAAAATACATAATTATAAGTTTATGGATAAGACATTCAGCTTATTTCATAAAGATGACTAGACCCTTTGAAAGTTTCACTTACAAATGAGTGGTTATTTTCTGATATTAACTGTTTATAAATGTTTATTCTAGTTTCCAGAAGATTATGTGTCTAAGGAACTTTTTGATGCTATAAGTGCTTATATCATTCCAAAACCTCAAATACAAAAATGTACAATGACAATGTAAGTCATATTTTATTTTTTTTCTTTAAAATTTTAGTTAGATAAAATCATTAACATTCATCACACACAGTTAAACCTTTAATTAGTTGCCATTAAATATAATAAATGATTACAAAAAAAACTTACCTAAGTGAAATCTAATCATTACTATATAAGTCACTCCAGCCAGTCTCACATACACTAATCAAAAGCTTTGCATTATCTCAGAAATGCATTTAAAAAACTTAAGAAAATGAGACAAAAATAAAAATTAAAGAACAGATAATAACATGCAACTGCCTCATCTGGGCATTAAGCTGTTAGTCAAGAGTGAAAGACATTGGCAACATATATTTTGCAAAGCGATCTCTCTAGAGATCCTATTTGATAATGGAAGATCCTGTAAGTGTGGATGAGTGCCTTATTAGATGTTTAGAACTAACTAAACTAACTGCATTCATTAATTTGCAGGCAGTCATTTATATATAGAAATATGATATAAATTTATAAAAAAATATTTATGTTTGTAGAAATGCCCTTGGGCACAAAATAATAGGCTACCCAATCAGAATTGATAACTCAAGATATGAAAGGAATATGTATCTGTTCAATTTATGCTTCGTCTGTGATAGCTGGTCCAAGACTGTGCAATATGAACCTGTGGTCAAGAAACTTGGTGAACATTTGGTAATATTTTTATTAAATTATATTATAAAGTTATGGTATATTAATCTTAAAGGCTATTGTCGTGCACTTGGGCTCCGCTAAATTAATCTGGAAATACGATGGTTGTGGATCCGGATGAATTGAGGCAATTAATTATTTTTATTTACCTGCTCTGATAAGAAGACTGTGGTGTTGAGTTTTACTTCTAAATACGCAATTTGACAGGTTTTCTTTGTCTATTTTGTTATATGCGGCATAGACTGAAGCAACAAAAGCAACTTCACACTTTTTACCGCCAGCAATCAAGACACCGTCTTCCTCACTTTTCGTCTTTTTTTGGAGATATTGCTTCTCGAGTTGCGGAACATAACGTTACGTTTTACTGTGAGGAGATGGACATTCCCCCGAGTGTGACCGACCATAGCCCCTTAACAGCATTAAATAAATTGTATCTAATTATAATTAATTTAGACAATCATGGAAGAAGAAACCCGCTTTGTGTCAAGTGGATCAACTAAGCTGCCAACACTCCTCGCCCATTTGTTACATGATCTTAATACATATAGAAAAGCTACTTTAGTTGGTATGTTTCTATTTAATTTTCTAGTTTGATAAGACATCTTGAAATTATTTCTTTTTATAATTTTTGATAGTTTTACGCTGTATCCAGAACCAGCAGACACTTCGTTCTCCAAGAACCGCCCAATTTGCGAACTATCGCGTGTATAGTGGCGGATTTCAACGCTCTTTGAGTTGTTACCAGAGCAAGAAAATGAAAACTTTTCTTACCACTAACAGGCAATATTAAAACTACTGGGTTTTATTAGTTTTTAGTTATTAATAATGTGTTAAATATAGTAACAAAAATATTATTAAAATATATTTAATTTATTTCTTATAATATGTATAAGTTGTATTAAAAAAACGTAAGTCTTATAATATGTTTTTTCATGTAACTAAAAAGTCAAAAAAGTCCAAGTCAAAATCTGGAAAAATTCTGCGGTGCGCGGGTAAACTAAAAACGCAGGAGTGTTTCAACGCTAGATTCCCTCCGCATACCCTACCAATAACCAAAACAATTCCAATGTTGTTTTTTTATTAATTATTGCCAGAAGGTGACACCGTGATGCATCTAAAAGTGCTTGAGGTTCGTAAAGACCCTTCCCCCGTACACGACTTCGATGTACCTGTACTAGTAGCGTCAGTAGGGTTGCCTCGGCCGGGACGGCCGCCCAGGACCGTCCCGCAGGAGGGCGCTGAGCTTCAGAGCCAAGAACACCTCGACGTAGAGGACGAAGAACCGTTCGAAGTGGACATGGATGCGGACTGGGATCTCACAACACGACAAGTGATTTTTCTTTATATATGCTCTAAAATTAAGTTTTTTGAACATTTGCGCATTTATCATTCAAGAAGACAATAATCAAAAGTAAGAAAAATGCCATCTACAGCTAATTGTAGGGTGGCCACGACTGTCCTTTTTTTTATTATGTGATTAGTACAAAAGTCAATTTATTACACACAAAATTTTGTAAATTAAAATTGTGATACAGAAAGTCTTGAGTCTATAAAAACAAAGAAAATAGTAAATTAAATAAATTATTTTTTTTATTTTATAGTACATTAGGCACTTGTATTAACGTTTTGTAACCTTTTCAGCTTCTACCACATATAAATGGATACAATCACGTGTCAAAAATAGCAGCCGACACTAATGTGGAAAAAACTCTCGTCAAGTCTTGTATACAAAACTTGGTGTATTATGGAGTGGTATGTTTAATGCATTCTTAAAGCAACGTTGCAAAATATATAAGATTTTTTTTCTTAACAAAAAGTTTGTCTATAATTAAAACATACTACCCAGAACAGGAAAATTTATAACTTGTATTATATAAAATATAATAACAGTACCAAGTATATGATAAATATTTTTTAGGCTCACACTGTATTCCACATATGACAGCATTGACAACGGAGACCTAGTTTCTTAACCGAAGTATCTTACTTCCCCCACTGGAAATAAATATAATTAGTTTAATAGTATTTTTTTTTCCATAAATTTCAAAGGTAACATTGATACCAGTGCTGAAGTTCAGCAACATGTACCGCGCCACGCCCAGTCTCAGCAGGTTATTTAGCGATCACGAAATGCAAAAATCATGTCTCGCCTTCATCAATAAAGGCTGTGAGGATAAGGAGAAGGTCTATATACATTTAATTATATTTTTATAGTGTACGGTATGGAGGCCGTCGTGGCGCAGTGGCACAAGCGTGTGACTGTAGACGTGACGGCTGTGATTTTCATTACCATTCGAGAAAATTTAATATTTAATATTTTTATTTATACGCTCTGGTACCAAGGCACTACTCAAAGCCTCGCGCAGTGGTAAGTCGAGAATGGACTTCTAAAACATAAGGATACAGTAGGTTCCCTCTGCCTACCATGCTATATGCGGGATTCACCATGAAAGTGAAAAAAAATGTATGAGGTGTTACGTTCTTTGACCTTTCTATGTAAAAATAGACGTTGTTGTATATCATTCAATTCAATAGTTTTTCTAAAAAAAATTCTGTTTTAAAGTAGAATAACAGTTTAAAAACATAGTATAATAGTTTTGTTGTTTACAGCCGGTACTATCAGATGTGGTCGGTGTGCTCTGCTCCCTCCAGCAAGGCACCACGCTGCGCGCGGTGTGCGAGAGGTACTTCCCGACAGCCGGCGCGCCGTTCGACGTGCGTCGGCTGGTCGTCTTCGCACAGATACATGGCCTCGTCAAATGTTTGAAAAGGTACTTTCCTTTTTTTTTTTGCTTCACGCTGTATCCTGCATATAATGGAATAAAAATTAAAATTCAAAATCAAATCCACTTCACACTGTATCTCCTACACAGCAGGGTAGGCAGAGGGAACCTAGTGTTAAGACACTCCGTTCCCTACTTTCCGCAGAGTTCCGGAGCCGTTGTTTGTTGAGTGACGCAACTCAACGCCGCGCTTTGCCTTGACACCAGAGCGAAGAAATGAAAATATAAATGTAAATTATTTCATTTCCTCTACCTGTTACCCGCTTTCCGTCGATGTATGTCTCTAGACATTACTTGTTGAATAGCTGAACTCTATGGCGTGCATTGATGATTCATTTTACCCGTGGGAATCAAACCCACAACAGTCATGTGTAAGTTAGTTTGACGCTGTGCCGCTGCGCTATGACTATCTCAATAGATAATTTAATTAAATGTCCATATATTTTTTGGGTTTTGTTAATTTTATTTCAACCAATTCATTATTTATTATGTTTAATTAAAAAAGCAAAAGCGAAATCGTTAATAATAGCATAACAAAGCGAATTGCTACAAAATCTGCCAACACTAGCTGCAACAGCGAAATAGCATTTTCTTATGCTTGCGAATTGCTTACATATAAGTAGTTTTAAGACCCAAATGTTAGAATAAAACACAAAATTAAGCTGATACGCCATTTTATTTCAGATATCCAGTGTTTATTCGTAACCAAACGCGGCCGAACGGGTTTAACCCTCGCATGGACACACTGCTCGGCCTCCGGCGGCTCTTCACCGGAAGACACAGTACCGATGAAATATGTTGTCTCGCTAGAGTGGACATGACCACTCTTGAACAAATCATTGAGGATGACCCTAATGTGGCTATAATATGGAGGTAAATGAGGACTATCCATGTATTCAATATATCAAGTATCAAAATTTGTCAATCCATAGTTATAAAAGGAAGAAAATGTTTCTTTGATAGGTAATGCCAAGTATTCATGCTTAAAATATAGGTAATATTTACGTATTTAAATTGTTTATTAACACAATCAAGAATTGTCAATCCATTGTTCTAAAATTGATGACTATTTGTAATTTTATAAATAATAACTTTTTGAACATAGATATTAAATTTGAACTCACTCGAAACTATTAAATTGAGAGGACTTTCAATAAAATATTATAACTATTAATGAACACTGTCAAAAAATTATTTAACAAAAAACAACAAATATTGTTTCAATATTTTCTTAATTCTCTAATTGGCATTGTTGTTTGTTTACATCTAAACAAATAGTATAAAAATACCATCGACCCAGTTACTATATTTTATTTTATTATTTTTATTAACTTTTTTTTTATTTTTAGCAATATTGAAAGATGCTATTCTGATGTTATTACATATATTATATGACTTGTATGTAATGCACAGAACATTAATAATTAATAATTTCACCAGTTGAATATTCTATAAATAAATAAAAATGTTAATTATTATATTATTTTTCCCATGTGTAAACTATTTAAATGTATAATTAAAGCATTTTTAAAGCGATAGTCTGTAGTGCGCGAGGTCTAAGCTGAGCTTTGCTTGTATGTGTGTTGACCTACACTATAGTGTAGGTATGACGTCGGACGTCAAACGCGGCGCGTCTTTTGCTTGGCCTGAACTGGTACTGGTACTGGTAAAACGGTCTACACTGGTTTATAAACGGGCCTATACTGATTTATAATCAATCTCTATCACAACAACCTCTACTGATAGCAACATCATTTCTTGTTGATACAATGGAACGATTCGTTATTAATAATTCAAAGAACACATCAGACGACAGCGAAAATTACGAGGATGCAATGTCCGATGTAGAAGAATTTATGGTGCGGGCTTGTCTTTTAGAGACACTCAAACAAATTGAACAATCCAGCTTAAGCCTCGCGCACTGTACTTGTTACAAGTACTTTAAATACTTTTAACAAAGCATTTTAAATACTTTTCCAGAAAAAAACTTTAAAAAATCTCTACAAAATGAATATGCTTTGAGATTATAAAACTATAAAAGGTCACATACTTAGCTTTCTTTATAGCAACCTAAATCGATGTTTGACTTTCAATTTGCATGCTGAATAAATATATGTAACATGTGTATAATAAATATACATTTGAAATTAAATTTAATTCTGCGGTGCGATTGTATTTTTATATTATCTGTGTGTCACAGCTTTACAGAGACATCTTAAATAAAAAAAATAACAAATCTTTTTAAAAAAAACTGCCCAATAATATCCAAGATTTGTCCAAGTTTAGTTTCTGTTCAAAAATTTAAATTTATATATTTTTTATTTTTACATTTGGGGATTTGTTGTTTTTATGCTATTAGAAATAATTAGAAAAGGTTATTGTTAATTGCCGTAAAAACAAAAACTTTTTTTTTATTATGTCACATTAGAATTACAATTTATTATTTTATTTAACTGATTATGTGTTATCTTCTTTTTTTTACTTTACTTTTATACACAAACAGTATTTAATTGGAACACCCGATATTTATTTATTAAGGTGAATTAATGTCTCGGTCATTATTATTGTATAACAAAGAATATACAAAATAATTGAATGTAAGTTTTAATATATGACATGTTTAGTGATGTTTAGTGACTTTCGATATTTTAAACTTCATTTATTAAATTTATAGAAAACAATAAAAATGGACATTAGCATATTTTGTTTATTTTATTGTAATGTAAGTGGTTGGCTGATACCAGTGAACGCTATTATGAAGTGAGTTATATTCTGTGACAAATAAATCTTGCTAATACAGTATGGTTGACGAGTCGTGGCCGCCCTGAAGTTATGTTTTCTGATCTTTTGCGCATTGCTCAGTAATAAAAGTCCTAAAATAAAATTTGTGCAGCAATCTGCAGTTTACTTCTGGTCGGCCGAGATTCATCGATCGTACTATACTTAAAATTTACTTTGTTTTTTGTCATTTTCATATATAATCGCAATTGACAATTAACCAACAAACTTTTGTGATATTTTTTTTTCGGTAAATTCCAATCAAAATTAAAATACTTCACATATCACTTGACACTTGTTTATTCTAATAGTACATCGAGATTTAACAATATTCTAAATATATTAGATTATAAAGTTGTTAGTGTCCATTTATTCTTAACATAATCTAAATGTATTGTCAGCGATACACATTCTGTAATGTATGGAATTCATATTAAACATAGCAATAATATTGTATTTTGTATAAATATTTGTCGTATGTAAGTCATTTTTATACATAACATTCATGCACATTTTTGATTTTGGCATCCATTGCATAACTAATAATTTAATTATATACTTATTATTATTCCACACACTGCCATATTTTGTGTGAAGGCTTTAGTCAAATTTCTACAAAATTTTGCATGTGAGCGAAGGAAAGATCTCTAGTGATTCATTATTTTTTTGATTTAACAAAACTTTGTCACGTATATATAGTATTTCTTTCGCCTTGCGGTCGCTGGACGACGTTTTTTTATATATAGTACAATCGATACGTGCCTTTTAATTGTAAAGGTTGTTATCCAGTGAAGTAACATGTTGTAGCTGTGTGCTTGTTTTATTACAAACCGATTTGGCGAAGTACTAAAGCTTTTCATATATTTTTTTTTACGTATTTTAAAAATATGCAATCAATGCTTTAGCAAGTTGACACGAACTTTGAAACAATAAATGTAGAGTTTTATGCGTTTCCAATATTATATTAACTCGTGACAAATTAAATAATCGAAATTGAAACTAACATAAATATATTGTTATGATTAAAAATATGTCAAACTTGCTATAGTATTCGGCATTACTGAAACTAAAATTATATAATAAAATAAGTTCCTTTCTATATTCAAAAACGTTTTAAATATAACAGAACTTAACGCGAACACTCGCGTCGTGCAGTATTATTGTATTTAGGGTTTTTCTTCGAATTTATGATAAGATAGCACGCAGTTTGTCATTATAATTTAGCATCTTTTCATTTGAACGTCCACGTCATTTCACTTTTATTATATTTGATTTTGAAATAATTCCCACTTCATTGTAATACTTTTATTTATTTATTTTTAAATTATATGAAGAGTATTTTTTTTATATGACAGACTGTGTGCACTCATGTAGACTGTTGTGTACTTATCGATCGTTTAAGTATTTATTTTTAGTACAAAATAGTTGAAGCATCTAGTATGTAGTAATTGTCTTGTGTTTATTTTAGAGGTATGTCTGGAACCGCTTTCAAATTATTATTTTCAATAGAATTCACGTAAATGATTGTTATAAGGGTCTTACGTTATTTGTTTGTATCGGTTGGTATCATGGAATAAAATTTTTATAATAAATGCATTTTAGTTTTCCTTCCATCATATTCATTTATAGTATAGTATTTATGCGCCTCGTGATTTTGCAGTCACACCTCGTGCCGCTGCGCCAGTCGTGGCGCAGCGGCACGAGGTGTGACTGCAAAATCGACTGGTTGTGGGTTCGATCCACACTCGAGGAGATGAAATATTTACTTAAATTTATATTTCCATTTCTTCGCTCTGGCGTCGAGGTTAAGCGCGGCGTTGAGTACTGCCCCACAACACGCAGTGCCTCCAGAATTCGGCAGAAAGTGGTGAATCGAGTGTCTTAACACTAGGTTCCCTCTGCCTACCCTGCTGTGTGCGGTATACAGCGTGAAGCTGATTTATTTATTTATTTATAGTATTTATTATAGAACTTACTACTATTTATTATAAGTGTATTTATTTTTTATAGATACATATATTTTTTTCTTACCTGATAAAAACAACACAAAAACTAGAATACAATAGTGAAAACAGCATTTAAATAGGTTAAGCCGTTTCTGTAATTCGTGTTTAAAAATTAAAAAAAACGTTTTAGGTTCTATAACTCTATTAACACTTCCCCTGCCTACCCTGCTACGCTCTATGAAGCTTTAAAGTCAAAGTCATCCTGCTCTGTGAAATGACTGCTTTGGCGACAGTAATTAGAGTATTTCACTAATTGTAATTCAAGCTCACAGATATTCACCGACAAGGAGAAGTAGAACTCAACACCGACTCGGTGTAGAACTCAACACCGACTCGGTGTAGAACTCAACACCGAGCTTTATCTATTCACCAGAACTAACTTGAATTGAAGGTGGAAATTAAAATAATTCACTACATATATTTTTCAATAAATTATTTTCATTTTCCTGGTTTGATTAGACAAAGTCATGATATTATTATATTTCTTACTAGCGGCCCACCCACGGCTTATTTATTATATTATGTATATATTTTTGTAACATTACGTTCTTTTTACCTATGTTATGTTTTTTAAAGCTCTGTTACTGATGATGCTGATATCACTTAATAATATAATGTACTGCTTTAGAAACTTTGATTTTGATGAACCAAACTTTAATAGTTAAATTTAGTTAAAACAGAGCAATTGGTGAAACTTTTAAGTAAATCGGTTCAGTACTTTCAGAGAAAAATGTGGACATACATATCGACAGACAGACAGACAAGAAATTTTGAAAAAATATTTTTGCTTTCTATTATTCTTTTTAAGCGTCCCTCTATCCATTTCAGTCAAAATTACTAAATATACAGATAAAATATTTTTACTATCTTATTATATATAGATAGAGATTATTTTAATAATTAGATACATGAATAAAAGTAAACAATACCATCCGTAAAATATAACCAAGTAAAACATATTTTATTTAACTTGCAAGAAGGTATTAAATTATTTAAAAAAAACACACACCAAGACATATCTAAATAATTTATTTTCAACATTGACACTAGTAGTAGTAGTAGTCCTAGTTGAATTGAGAAAAAATATTTTTTAATGGAGTACAATTGACAAATAAGTCAATCACTTTATACAAATCCGACCAAAGAAACATTGAGTGCTGGGATCACAACTGTAACAATTATATACAGTTTACAGATTTTTTCAGTATATCAATAATTTTGTTAATATATAAATAAAAAAAATACACATTGCATGCAGTCTGTACTGATGAAACCAAAATAAGCTAAGACAGTTTGTCCCACTCTACAGGGTGGAAGTGTCAGTACCACTTTAAATGAAACCACAGTTTTAACTACTCTATAAAAGCCTAATACAATTTTTAAAAAATCCAAAAACGATTGTTTCTAACAAAATGAATACGCGCCATTTACGCTATCAAATGGAAACCGCCGCACCCCTCATTCCGAAATCGAGTCATAGGTATACATCTAAATTGTTGAGCCATCTTAATCATTTTTTTAGGTATGGGTTTAAAATATTTTACCCTATATTCCCGTAAAAGGAGCGCTGATACTTCCACCTTTTATATCGTTTACTTCTTAAATATAGAATAACGCGAACATCGCGCCCGTACAGCATTAGTGAGCGCACTCATTGAACTTTTCAGCTTTTCCTTTGAATATTAACTTCATTTCACTGTAACTTACTCACTTTACACAGATCACAAATCTTGACTATTTTACAAATTCATCAAACTTGACAAATACATGATAGGATAATTACATACAAGTGTATCTGGAGTGATTGATGATCATCTCATATAGTGTACATACAATCATTTGAAAATACTGTTGATCTTATAATACAACATGCAACAGTGACAGTACCTAACTTTATACTATTATTACTTAATGTCTTCAATTTTTTATATACTTTAGTTATAATATACATATATCTCGCATATAGCAAGTTCAGATAGGAAAACCTATTTAATAGTATCGAGACTGCATTTTACAGTTTCTGCTAGAATTCGAGTATGGCGGGACCTAACGCCACAGTTTGTCTTTTCAGTAGTGGAGATAGAATCCACAACCATAGAGTTTGCAGTCAGCCACTCCCTCGCTGCGCCACAAAGGCGTTTTAATTGTTGACATATACTTAAAATTCATTCTAAATTTGTTATGTCCTATATACAAATGTTTAAGGAATAATATTGAAAATATTTGATTAGTACATGAGAAAATCAAACGCAGCATAATGCACTGCTAGCTGTGTTTAATTAAAGAAGCAAAAATAAAGATGATATAATATGTAACAATAAAAGAAAACAACAATCAAAATATAAGATATTAAAATTCATTTCAAAATGTATGATTACAAAAGTTACGACTAAATATCTGATATGATTAGAAATTTACTACTAGATTCACTTTAAGCAACACATTTTGTCATAAACAAAGTATTTCACATTTATTGGGGTGACCCAGCACTTCATTCAACGAAATCCAAATTAAAAATATCATATATTTACTTATCAGTTACTTTACAGTTGACAAAATTATAATATTGCAGCACGCATAAATTTCGGATAGTTCATATATACGTAGCTCATTTGGTACAATAATGACGTAATTGCACTTTTTTAAAACCGAGTTAGTAGTTTAATGTTACCGTCGTGACGCAGCGGGGACAGTTTGTGAAAACGCGACGGTTGTGGGTTCGATTTCCACATAGCGGAATAAATTATCTTTATTGCTCCACTCTGGTAAGAAGATAAAGCGCGATATAAAATTCCGCCATTCAACACGCTATATCTCAAAAATAGGAAGATGTAGAATACAGTGTCTTAACACTAGATCCCCTCCGCCTAACCTGGTACATGCAGGACACAACGTGGAACTGAAAAATAAGACAAAAATATGTCAATTTATATGAATAGACTATTTACAAACTTTGATTGCGTCTCCATCAATGTTTGAAAAAGTGCAAATACTTAAATTTTACACCAAATGAGATGATATACAAAAGAAGTCACTTTGAGATATTACGTTATATAAGTATATTTATATTTTCTCTTGTATGAAGGGGTGGGCCAGGCAGTGGTTGACGGAGGCTCTTTTCGCCGGATCTAACATAAGCATTCTCTCCAGCAAGTCTTTAAGTTGCGTGATCTTTTTGGCCTCAGGGGCTGGTAGCCGGTGGTGTGGTGGTGCCAGTTCTGTTTGCAAGTCACGTGTCGCTTTTATGCTCGACATTATCACAATTTTTTCCTGTAATTAGAAAAACAAATCTAAATATTTTATTAAATGGAAACCAAAAATGTATTGTAACTATTAAGAATACAGTGATGTATTATGTTGATAGAATTTACCCTATTATAAATTATGTTTTAATGTTGAAATGGTTATTTTTTTAAATATTCAGCAGTGACATTTGATGTTCAGTAAAGAAATGAATTTATACAGTTATTTATTAGTACATAATTTTATACAGTTTGGTATATAATGTATGTGGATGTAAAATTTACATATAAAATATTATGTCAATTTAATAAATTTCTTAATTTATCAAAGTAATATAATATGTTATATATATTTTGACTTAAACGGATTTACAATAATTCTAAATATGTGTATATTTAATAATTTACCCTCTCCGTAATTTTATCTAGCTCGTGGTACAAAAAGTTGCAGTTGCCGTCGAAATGCTGCTCTTTGAAATGGCCCTTTTTAACAATTTTATTTGGTATCTTCCCTTTTAGGTCCATGAAATATTTCAGCATTTCATTATTTGACTTGCCGCTGAACATGATTTTTCCAGTGGACAGTTCGTATATAGTACAAGCAGTGGACCACATGTCTATGCCATAGTCATAAGGCACCCCTAGTATTATCTCGGGGGCTCGATAGAACCTGGACACCAGGTAGGGAGTTATTTCATTGTCTGAGATGTGGGAAGCAGCGCCAAAGTCACAAAGTTTCAACATCAATTTACTGTCATTCACTAGTATATTATCTGGTTTTATATCTGCAAGTAGATAATTGAATAAAAATAAATATTAACTTTAAAAACATATAAGAATTAAGTTATTATAAAGCAATTGTAATATAACATAATGCAAATTTAAAATATAAAACAAATTTCCTATTTAAACTAAACCTTCTCAGAAACGACTGACTTTCGCACACTGTTTCTATATTATCTACTACTATGTCTAAAAACTGTATAGAATTTATAAAAAAACAAACCAATGATAACTAAATAAACATACAAACATATTCGTTCAAGATGAAAGTGTTTGCTGTATAATCATTGTATATAAATATATATCATTCTAATATATGATTACATGTATTTTTTATGTAATTGATTATTTAAAGATATATGGGAGAACATTTACGATAAGGAAATCACTATTTGTATATGTTCTCACATATATCTTATATTATATAGTTAACAGGATAATAGGAAAATAGTATTTTATGATAAGATAAGATTTGAAACCTAATGATTAATATTAAAAAGATATTTTAATATTAAAAAATAAATTAATCATTAAGTATCAAAGCTTTACAAGTATGTCTTCTGAGGCAACAAAAAAGACAACAATTGTTTAAGAATTCAACGCATGTTAATATATTAACAAACTAGTGTAATTAACTTAAACAAGTTCACATCCAACTCACCAGCATGGAGGATTCCAGTCTTTTTCAATAATTTCAATGCCAATAGCATTTGCTGAGTATAGCTTCTAACGGCTTTCACGTGGATGCCACTGTTTTTTCCATACTTTTTGAGAACCTCCCTCAAATTCATAGAAAGTGGTTCCAAAACCATGCAAAGATGGCGTTTATGGAAAAAGTGGCGGAAGAGTCGTAAGCAATGGAACTTGTCCTCCGAATCGGCATCGTTTAATCGTTTTAGAACTTCCAATTCTCTCAAACCCGTTTTATGCCTATATATTAAACAAAAAAAATGTGTGAAATCATCCAATATCTTCAGATACTTCAATTAATGTTTATTCGCCATGATATTTAGGTAGAGATGATGGTAAGTTGGACAATGATGATGTAGAGGTAGAACTTATATGATAAGAGCTCTTCGTGGCGCAGACATATGTTGTCGCGCCTGACTATAAACGCGACTATTGTGGCAATTCCAACTCGGTTTCATTCGAAAATGAATTATTTTTAATTTATCGCTTTGGTAACAAGCGTATGTTCAATTTCGCCACTCAACACGCAATAGAGAACAGACTGACTTACCACAAAGATCCCTCTATCGTCCCTGCTATACGGTGCGTAACTAACTAAACTAAACGCCAACACTTACATGATCTCATTGTTCCTTATGATCTTGACGGCTACGTCGGTGTTCCCGCGGGCCTGGTCGCGCGCGCGCACCACGTTTGAGAACACGCCCTGGCCGGTGTAGCCGTACACTGAGTACCGATTGTCTAACGTCTCCCCTATTCGTACTCTGTGCTCGAACATCAAATAAAATAATAATTTAAAAAAAAACTTCAAACTTAAAGTATATATATTCACAAGAAAAGCAAGTTGCAATCAAAACATCTATAGAGCTTACATTTTCTAATAGTAAGCAACGTTTTGTTTTTTACATAACAATCCATGTTTTAAATTTAAATATTAATACACACCTATAGTATCCTTCAGCGTCGTCCCAATTGTCAGTTAGTGATGGATTTTCATTAGCATTTTTACTTCTTTGCTTACCAGCTGTTGGTGTCTGTGAATTACATTTAATAAAAAATGTCAGAAAATCGAAAGAGATTTTTTTTTCTTTAACAAAATGTCGGTAATGCTCGGGGCATCACATATGAATTAATATTAGACTATGTTATAACGAAAAAAAATAAGACAAAGAAATTGTGTGTATACCTACAGTTTTCGCAGTTCTATGAATAATTATTACATAGATATAATCTCAGAATCACATAAAAAGACTTTTTGTGAATTATACAATTTAACGCGAATGATAGGGAGGTTTGTGTAAAAGTTGATAGTTTCACTTTTACAAATGTCTATCTAAATCCAGCTCTGATTATTACATGAACCAAGTCGCAAGCAGACACATGTTATAAAAGATAAACGTCGCACAACAAACTTAACAAATAATAATATTACTTTAATCAATTGCCATCCTAATATATAAAAGACAATGTATAAAAGTAACAACTTTTATACATTGTGCACTATATGAGCAGCAGTATAGCAAAAATTTTAACGTTCCCTTTGCATGCCGCATGTGGCAGCGTAGACAGAGGGAACCTAGTTTTTGAACACTCTGCTCCCCACGCACCGCTTTGTCTTCTTACCAAAACGAACAAATGAAATTAATTGGTTCTCCCCCAGCGATAATTGAATCCACAACCCGTTGTGCCACTGTGTCACGACGGCCTCAAAGACATCATAAAAAACATAATGCATAACTCACATCTACATTATCGAAGTTGTCCTGATCTGCAAACATATCCCATTCGCTGCCCCTGAGCGACTTATCCAGCTTTGCTTTGGACTCAATTTCCACATTCTTCACCAGTCCCGCGATTTTATCTGACTTGGTATCGACATCATGGTCCGACTTGTGCGTTTGGGTTTTGACGACTTCAACTTCGGCCGCTTTAGTGTCAGTACTCCTTACGTTTGTGGCGGCGTTGGTGTCATTAGTCTCCGCGTGAGCACTGTTACTACACCCTAGCCTCTGTAAAGTGACCTCTTTATTTATATCAAATGCGTAAACAACAGATTTCCTCTCTCGATAGTTCATCGCTTACCCATAGTGTTCGTTGATCTCGTTGCTACTATGGTTATTTCTGTTGTAAGTATGTAGTTTAACATTTTTAATTTTAACTGAGATGATTTATACTTTTACATCAAATTAAACACATACACACAATAAGGGGTGGCCAAGATGAGCTTACAATATCAAGTTTAAGGCACAGAACCTTAAAACAAATATTTAAGTATCTATATTTATATTATATAATAATTATATTAAGTCTTATAATAAATAAAATATTGTGAATATATAATAATAATATAATATACAGTAAAAATATTATAATTGTTGTATATGATAATCAATATATATTATATTACCAATAATGTACCTAACTACCTACATAGGTTTGTTATAATATAACATTTAAGTAGTCTATTGATTTAAATAGTATCTATAATATTTATTTCTTAGCATATAAAAAAAATACAATAATTGAGAAATAAGTTTCACCTTTCACTTACTATAATATTAATAATACGTCAGTGGTGAAATAAGATGAATAATATATGTCAGTATCTTTTTTTTCAGCTTCACGCTGTATCCCGCATGTAGCAGGTTAGGCAGAGGGAGCCTAATGTTAAGACACACCGCTCCTGATTTCCGCCGAATTCTGGAGGCACTGCATATTGAATGGCGGAACTCAACGCCGCGCTTTGCTTCGACACTAGAGCGAAGAAAATGAAAATATTTAATATTTCAGTTCCTCGAGTGGGAATTGAACCCACAACCTTTCGCGTTTACAGTTACACGCGTGTGCCTCAGCGCCACGACTGGCCTCAATGTATCAATATCTGAATTTACATAATATATTAAAATTTCCTAATTTCGATTTTTTTGTTTTATTTATTTCATAAGAAAAATACCTATTGTTTATAAATATAGTTAACGTTTCATGTCTTTTACAATGTACAAAATCATTTCACCACCAGCATAAGATATACTTTAGTTATCAAATACAAAAAAAACATACGCAAATACGTTGTAATAACACAGAAACAAAATATTTACCTTTAAAAGTTGCTCTCTTTGCTTTCGTCTTTTTTCAATTATCTGTTCTTCAGTTTCCTCCTCGTCGTCTGTGTTAATAGATATATCAAGTTCTTCATCACTAGAACTAGCAACTTCTTGAGACTGTGCCTCTTGGGTTGAATTCTATAAAAAAAAAGTAAATATATAATTTTCTTTCATTATCTTTATGTAAATGCGTCTCACACTCACGGCATATGATAATTTAAGTCATAAACTAAAATCACCTTTATCGCTTTAAGCATTATTGGCAATAAGGTAATGTAATATTTATATAATACATAGAGAAGTTTAAAGACATAATAATGATCTTTTAGTACACAACAACCTCCACACATATACAAAAAAGGCATGATAATAGATTTTTAAGAACTGTTCTATAATGTTGAGAAAAATATTATAATTTAAAATGAAATTCAATATCGTATATAAAGATACCTGTCATCATGCCTAGTTAACCAAATATCATAATATATTAAGACACAGTTTATAAGGACGCACCTTTCTTTTATCTTTTTCGTCAGATTTATGGTTTTTATCCCTGGAGCGAGCCGCGTGCCTGTCCTTGCTGCGGTCGCGTGACCTACGTTCGCGGTCAGAGTGCCGCCTGTCGCGTCGTGCGATTGAGGAGCGATCTCTCGATCGTCTGCCGTGATCCCTGTCACGACGTCTCAATTCGGAGGTGCGGTGCTCCCTATCTCTATCTCGCTCGCGATCCCTGTCTCGTTTCAATCGATCCTTGTCTCTGTCACGTTCTCTCTCCCTGTCCCGCTCCCTGTCTCTCTCACGTTCTCTCTCCTTGTTCCGTTCTCTTATTTTATCTCTGTCTTTTTCTCGTTCGCGTTCTCTTTCTTTTTCCCGCTCCCGTTCTTTATCTCTGTCAAATTCAGCTTTACGTCGTTCGCGTTCTTTGCGTTCCCGATATTCTTTTTCTTCAATTTTTTTATCAAACTCTTTTTTACTTTCTCGATTAATAGTCACTCTTAAATCTTCTTCATGACGTTTGGACTTATGTTTTTCTTTCTCTGAAGATCGTTCCTTGCCTAATTTGTGTCTACTACTTCTTTTGTGTTCATTATCATAATCTCGTTTTTCTTTCCTGTAACTCGGGCTCCTCATTTCACTACCTACACAGTGAATGTCCTCCTTCGAAAGCTTTACAGCATAATCATCTTCGCTATTCTCTGAATCATACGCAACCAGGCGAGCTTGTATTAGCTCCTTTTGTTTCATTAAATCCTCAAGATTCAGGTCGTCTTCGATTATGGTTATCTCAGGACTGGCACAATCGTCTTGGTAATTTTCTGCTTCAGAATTGGACGATACTATTTCCAGTGTATCCACTGGTCTTGTGTGCGTGTTACGACTACTGCTACGTGATTCTATAAGATGATCGCTTCCATTCTTAGGATTAGTCACCTTTAAAGTATCAATTAAAGGAGTATCTAACGACGAGGACGTTTTAGCCGTGGTTTTACATCGCCTCGATTTCTTAATTAGTTCCTCTACATCAGACAATGATGTTTCACTTTCTTGTTTTGGGCTTTTATATTTTTCTTTTTTAGCTTTTTTTCTTTTCTTGTTTGTTTTTTCCTCATGCTCCTCCCACGTAGATTTTTTATGCTTCTTATGTTTTTTACTTCTTTTCTTTTTCTTACTCTCGTCATCTTGACTGTCTCCATTTAAAGATTTCTCTAAATCATGTGTCTTACTGAAACAAAAAAATAAACACAAGGCATACTCACAATGTTTTGTTTAAAATTCTCTCTTTTCTTGCTTTTGCTTATAAAACATTGTATAATTCTGTAACATTGTAAACAAATAAAATACAACTCAACGTCATTACGAATTTATATTGTCACTGTAACATACCGGTTTTTTGTATTGTTTTGGGTAAGCTCTATGGATAAATCTAAAGAGTAATTTATATAGCTCATGATGTTAATATTTGAAGGTATATAAAGAACACAACATTTACATATTTAGATTTTATAAATGACAAGTATTCTCTATTCAGTATCTGAGTAGTTGTATCACAACTGACAATGATAAAGTCAATATAACAAAAAGTTTATATATATATATATATATATATATATATATATATATATATATATATATATATATATATATATATATATATATATGCAAAAATAGACTACTTTATAAAATTATTGATGTGAGCAAATATATGGACTTCAAAAAGTAAAATCACTTAGTGATTCATATTTTTTTAAATTATCAGATTAAAAACAGAACAAATATACATGATATAAAATAATATTTTTTTATACAACTATAAGGTATTAACTCATTCTGTTATCCTATATATTACAGTAGACTAGACAAAGGAAACTTATTTTAAGGGCACTCCAATTCCCATGTACCACACAGTCTTTAAGACATTGCATATTGATGTTCGGAACAAAATGCCAAGCTTTATCTTGTTACCAAAGTAAAGAAAAAAAAAAGGATTTTCCAAAGTGAACAATATTTTGAGGATTGTTTATTATGTTACTTATAAAATGCTGTCATGTTGTGCAATTTTTTTTTTGTATCAGTAACCCAAGTTTAATATGTGAACATAGAATTATTAGATGTACAACTTACTCTTTTCCCATGTCTTCTATGATCACAATTTACAGCAATATCTGAAAACACAATGTATAAACATAATATTACATACATATAATATGTTCTTGTATTATCATTCTCCATCATAAGTAGTCAGATACAAATTAGTTATGATCACCTTTCCCATGTAATCCTAATATGTGAATTAAAGGGGTTTCAAAAACCAATTCATTTTAGTGAAATATAAAAAAATAACAACTTAGATTTCAGTTTATATATGATTATGGTCCAAGTAGCACATTGACAATAAAATATAAATTGATATGTATAGTAGGCAAACAAATGTGTAAGATATACAAATCACGCTTTATAATAACTATCTAAATTGAAAAATACCACTCTTTTCTATGTATTTACTTTTTTAGCAATTTTTTTTTTGTTTATTATTTCAAGTATCCCTTACAAACTGATTATGGGAAGTAAAACAGTTTTTGCTTTAATTTTTAAACAAGTCATATACATAGAAACAAATTTCAATATGCAAAGTGAAAATATGTTATTTTTTATATTTGTTCTATATAATGTATTAAAACACAATAATAAACAAGTATTCTGAATATGATATAATTTATAACACAAGGATGAGTTAGAAAATGTAAGCCTACCCTATTATATAGAAACAAAAAGCAATTTGTAACCTTAAAAACGCAAGCTTGTATTGTGTATTGCATCTGCACAAATGTTTCCATTTAAACCTGGTATCATAAGTTAAAAAAAAATCTACTATACAGAATTATAGAACATTTCTTTGACTTTAGAGATGGATCAAGCGATGGACCATTCTATGAATAATATATTATTACATTATCGTATCATACAAATAGCATTTATATTTCATATCACAAAACTAAAATGATCATAATATCACATCCCTTAACGTCCTCTAAGACATTAAACATATTTTTTAAATTCATTTATTTTATTCTCTCTTGGGCACTTAACGCCTCGTAATCAATATTGCATTTTTTTACCAAACATTACTCTGAAGATATTATGAAGCAAAATTTACCGAAATATTAGTTGGGTGTTGTCTAATATAACATTACATTGGCACTAAGACTATATTATGTATTTATTATATTAAGGAGCATCAAATTGATACATATATCTACTGACCGACGGTAAATATATTGATTTTAAGTAATTAAAAACGATGTAATTGGTTTTTAATTCAACGTGACATTACCGATCAAACCTCCATATCTAGGGAATAGAGTAGCCCAATGCCCATAGAATAGACAATATTATTACATCGATAATATATTATCTATGATACTATAGACTTAAAGGTACCGTACGGTATCTAGCAAAATAGATAGGATAAACGCACAATTGTCTTATTTAAAAAGTTATTGACTGGTAAGAAGTTTTTAAATTATATAAATCTATCTTTAGCAATTTGAACTTTCACGTTGTATAATAGCCGAACAGAAAAAAATGAAATCAAGTTTGAATGGTCATGCAAAGTATTAAAATCAAGCTTTAAAGTGTACGCAATCAATAGACACGAGCAATTATGCATAGTTTCTGCTACGTTTTGTAGGAAATAAAATTTAACAAAGTAAAATATTTATTAATTTAACACAATATAAAATTTATAGTTAAATTTCATACAAAAATATCATCACAATCTTATAATTGTAGTTCATTTCGTACAAAATGTATGCATACGCCCATGAAATTTAGTTCTATAAGTTGTACTTCGTACGGAATCCTCGGCAGGGAAGCCTAAATCACACTTCACCGTTTTTTTTATTCAAGTACAATTTTGTTCATAACCAAGAATCGATGTCATCATTAATAAAATCGATTCATCTGACATCTTCATTATAAGATGGCGACATCGTATTCCATCATCCATGGAGTTATACATTTATAATTTATATATTGTTTGTAAAATAACAATTTTATAAAACCACTGTAAAACTGGTGTGTTTCACGATTATATAAGTGTTTTCTAGTGCAAATATCTTATTTCCGCCTCTTATGACAGTCATAAATTCTTATACGGATTACGGTTGCAGATTGCGTGCATGCTGTTGAAAGTTTGCATCATTTTGAGGAAAATAAAGTAGATAATTAAAAGTTCAATGGCAAAATTAAAAAGATTTTGTTGTGATACCGAGACCGTGAAATTATTACCTACAATATTAACGAAGAAACAGGAGAGCCACAGTGATACATAAAATTCCTTCAATATACGCAGGAAAGAAGTTACGAAAAAACAAAAAATTTGCAAAATTTCCTGATGGTTATATGAGCAAGACAAAAAAATTCCAGGACTTAAAAGCAAAAATTTTAGATGGAGCAAATACTACAAGCCCTAGATTATTTTTATTTATACCTACTTTGATGTTTTTCCCCAGTTTGATTTGTGTAATGCTTACGTTGCTTGAATTAATTTTACATATAAGATGTCATAAATACAATAGAAATTTGAAAGATCCTCAATTATACTACCGAAGTCCTTTTCACATCATAACTAGCAACTTTTGTGGCTTATGTAGAGAATGTGATATATCTTCAAAAGTAGGCCAGCTCCAAGACAAAAGAAGATATCGACATGATTATCTCAGGAGAATAGCAATTTAATGAGTCAATTTTTGTGTAATTAAATTTAATATAACTATACTTTGTAGAATTACAACTAAGAATTGTTACAAATATCATTAAAATTCAGGGTGTTTATTGTTTATGCTTTATTCAGTGGTAATGGCCTAGTATAGATACTATATAGTTACTGTTTTTCTCCTCAAAGGCAGATATATAACAGGATTAATTAATGTGATAACTACTTAGATATATAGATGTGTAATATCTTACATATCTAATCATTTTGTTTCAAAAGTAATTATTTTTGTATATTTTTAAATGATTCAGTTATGATTATTAGTATACTTTGTATGTATTATATTATAATTTAATGTAGTAGAAGACTTTACATCTTCAAAAAGATGGTTTATTAAGGATATTGAGAAAAACTTTAATATTCTTATTATTTAAAAAAAAATGTTTTATATTATATAATCCCCATGTCTTGTTGGTGTTGGTATTTTATGAATATATAAGTCACTTAAATTATCAATGTAGCAGTTCTTTTTAATACTAACTTGTTTTTGGTTAATATTTTTCATATTTATATAACGAAGAATCTCACATTTATTAAATATTAAAATTGCAATTATATTGATTTATAATGTGAATCCTTTTGTTGTCCTTGTTTTCAATATTTTTAAATGATGTTACTAATTGTTATGTTCACTCTGGTGTCGAGGACAAGCGCTGCGTTGAGTTCTGCTACTCATCATGCAATGCCTCCAGATTCAGCAGAAAGTAGGGAACGGTCTTAACACTAGATTCCCTCACCCTGCAGTGTGCAGGATACAGTGTGAAGCTGTTAAAAAATGTTACTAATTTAATACCATATTTTTTTATCTACATTACATATTAAAGATATTGGTTAAGAGGTTGAAATAGATATAAATATCTCCCGCATTCATGCTGTGATTAGAGTAACACGTTTGACATAATTGGTTAACAGGTATTGAACAATTATCTAGTATCTAGTTGGATACCAGATATTTGTTACATATAATATGGAATCCTGTAATAATATCATGAATTTGCTTGTTCTATATGTTCACTTTTCCTTTATTAAATAGGAAATGGTATAGATATGATGGTGATGGATTTTTTTTTAAATTTACTGTTTTAAATAAACCATATTTGTATAATTTTGTTGTTGCATCTTTTCATTTTTCACTTCGTAAGATTTAAAGATTTAACCTTAAGATTTTATGTTATACATTTGATCAATATATTAAAAATATAGTACGAGTTGTCAATATATAAAGTTGTGGTAAAATTTATGAATTGGGTCAAAATTTTTGTCCTCCACCTTTCCTCCATCATAAGATAAAATGTCATTAGACTAACTTATATTGAATGTTTTCAATTTAATAACAAAATAATAAATTTTCGTCAATTTTGTGACAAACTAAAACATTATCGAATTATATAAATACTAGCGGACACGGACGCGGCTTCGCCCGCTTGAACTATGCGAATATTTATTAAATATATTTATGTAATTATTTTCACTTTTCAATAGGATTGGTAAGAAAATATAAGCCTAAATAATCAAAATAAACCGAAAAAGAAAAAGTAGAGAAAATTGTTATTATTATATTAGAAAAAATACGTTATATATATATTTTGATAACGCTAGTTTCATGTTAAATATCAAATTAAACTAATTATAAATTGACAACAAGAAATATTAGAAAAGATAAAGCAATGGTGGTGCAGCAAGACGACTGCGTCCTCCGTTGAGATAGAGCATGCACTTCCGTCACTCAAAACTGAGGTCCAATAAACCTTCCTTGGGAAGATTGAATTTGAACAATGGACCAAACGGTAATATCGTGGGTATTGGAACCCGACTTTTGCATTCGCAAGTCCGCGGTAATACCACTTAGCAGTAGGCTGCTTTCCGCATAATAAATACTAAAATATAGAAGTACAGTACGGTCAACATGTCGTGGCCGCCCTGAAGTTAGCTGTATTTTAGATTTATTTCTTACTTATGAATATTTTCTTTTCAAGTGAACAATGCACAAAAGTTCAAAAACCCTCACTTCATTATGGCCACGACTTTGTTGTACACTTTATTACGAATAGATTGATGTAAGAATCATCAAAAAACCGAATGATCTATCTCTGCAACGCCACATGGGAAGACATTATTCTCCTTTGCGTCGCACAGTCCATTAATAAAAATTAAGAAAATAAACACGAACTAACGATTATAACTTCATATAACGTTTTGGTTACTATTTGTAATGAAAAACAACAGGTTCATATTTTTTCCCCGCATGGCAAGCGATCGAACAGTACATTTCCGCTCAATTGGGTGAAACACAACGCCGTGTTTTGTCTACTAAAAGTGGTAAAAATGAAAATAATTTAAATATAATTTCCTCGGTTGGGCATTGAACTCAAAAACCCATCACATTTACAAACAGGCGATTATGATTTTTTTTAAATGTAAGAGTGCTGTTATAAACTATCACTATTTGATCATTAAAATGTCGTTATATTTAATTTTGTATATGGGTTTCCACTTTGTTAATTTGTGTTGGTAAAATGTAAATTTCACTAAATCCAGCAGTTTGATAGAATATTTATTTCAAAACATTCTTTATATATGAATACACATACATATATCAAATTCTAAAGATACGTACATAGAACAGGTTCAATAATAAGTTGCAGTGAGACGTTAATTCAATTCAACTACTATCATATCATTGTTTCACTGGATCAAAATATGAACATATTAAACGCAATTTCAATATCAATTAAGAAACATAACTGAAAGTATAGGTGATAACAGGAAAAAGTTGTGGCTATAACTAAGTAATTTATGTATACTGATGTTAGTTATTTAATATTGAAATAAATGTAGAAATAATTTTGATCTAAATATCCTAAAATAAAATTTACCAATTCCATTGTTAAAGAAAATAAATAAATTTACGCACTTCTTCCGTCAGTCACATATAGGTGTCTTAAAAAAGTAAGTTAATTAGTTCCAAACATTTTCTATAAATAAAAAGAATAGCAGCAAATATTTTTAATATGTCTTATAGTTTGATATTATTGTATCTAAACAATTTATTTTCTCTTTAAACAAAAATACCCTTAGAGTATCAACAATGGTAATGAAGAACAAAAATATTTTTAATATTGAAAAATAAATTCTTTAAACTTAATAATTTTCAACTCGGTTATCTAAAAATGAATAAATATAGCTAAATATTAGATGTTCAACATGCATAATTATAGAATTTCTCATAATGGCTATTGATAGATTAGTCACACAAAAGTGAATATTGTTATTATTATCCAAAATTCATTTCATTTAACAATAATAAATATAAAAGCTTACCAATCATCTAAATAAAATGTTGATGACATGACACATCTAACTGACACATCCCATGAAATAGTTACCACCGATAATAGCATCACCATTTGGTGTAATTTCTACTTATTAATATTTTATTTGGATATATATTAAGTTATTATGATTTTAACATTACTGCTTGGTAAGGGATAAGTGCATATATTTTTTTAGTATTCATTCACCTGTGTTAGGAAATTGAATGTGCTATGTAAATTGACTTTGATACTTGTATTATAAAGCAAAATATAAGATTTTTTTATTGTAAACAAGTACCAATACGTTTGTCGTACATGAGAAATGCAAATTTTAAAAATATTGGACTCGCATAAATATACATACTTACTTACATTAGCAATCTTAACACAAGTTTACAAGCTAACTTTTCATGTATATTTCTAGTCTAACAGTTTGATGTTGTACTGTCAAAATATGTATGAAAAAAAAAACAGTTTAATATAAATATACATATAAAGAATATTCAACATTTTATGTTGCCTCGTTTTTATATATTATAAATCCTTAATAGCCATTATTACACTATCACATAAGATAACATTAGTACAAATCAAAGGCATAATTTTTTTACCAATATGTGACTTATTAAAATTGGTGACATGATTTAACCATCTTTAGAATTAAGGTATTAGGAAAATATAATTCCACATTACATCTCAATATATTCTACAAACAGGTTCAGAGGTGTCATTTTTTTACCTATAAACATTTCCTTAATTTTGCTATACTTTTGAATACTAATAAATTATATAATTATGCTAAAGCCATAGTAATAGTCATTAGTTAACAATTATATGCACTGTGAGAAAAAAAATTGCAAGTTATATGTTTTGGTTGCTTTAAATATATTTGTTAAAGGACAAAACATAACGAGTTAAGAAAAATATGTTTTTATGTTTTTAATTAAAGAAGACATAATAGAATTGTTGTAGAAAATATTTAATGATAACTAAAGCAGCTGCATGTATAGTTAGAATCAGTTGCATTTTTATAAAATACAAACACATCTATAAACTAAAAGCTATAACGTTAAAATATGCTCTTGGGCCATACAAAAAGAGACTCAATGATTGTACAATTATAAAACAAATGTTCTGTTTCGAGAGCTTTTACAAAAATTGAATTCATTAACAGAATTAATTATCAATTCATTTTCTAAATTTTAATAGATTTTCACAAATTTATGTAAATAATATATTTCATTGATAAGAAAACAATTATGAACCAAATTTGAAGGTCGTAGGTACTTGTGCAGGAACAGTGAATGAATAACCTGCAACAATAGAGAATTACATATAAGTAATAAATATAATATAGTCGGATTGTTTTTTTAATTGGGGAATAAATAATTTTCGATTTCCTGCACTGGTAGAAAGACAAAACGCGGCGTTTAGTATCCCCACACGATACGTAATGTCTCGAAAATTGAGCGGTGCATGGAGAATGCAGTGTCTTAATACAAGGGCCTTTTTAACTATCTCATTATATGCAAAGTTATTAATTATGTTCGTTATTTTTCCATAACACAATACATTTATTATCCAAATTTTTATGAGTCTCAATCAACAATATTATATGGGAATAATATTATTTTATAAACCACTAACAAATTGAAATAAATTTAATAATTCAAATATAAATACAACCTGCGAATGATGATTGAAGAGATTGAAAATATCTAGTTAGTTAAGTAGAGTAATGAGTGGGCCTTAAAATATACAAAATTAAGAATAAATCTTAATAATGATTAATTTAACTTCACAAATACTTTAATCTATGGCAATTAAACTGGGGGTGGCCAACTTATTATAACTATTATTCTGTAAATTCACTTGAATTGATTGTATCATTGCAACAATTTGTATTAGAAGCATGGAGTTATCAAAATGTACTCTGAAATAAATTATTTATTTTTCTCTGGTCAAAAGCAGAATTTCGTTTGTTTGAAAAACAATAATCTATGGCTATACCAAGTGCATTTACACTGAAATTATTATTTTTTCTCCAAAAACTGAAATTAGTACATTTCCGCAAGGAACGGCTGACATAATCGTTATATAATAAACATACCGCCGCTTTGTTCAATCCGTTTACTATCTTGTTGCGCTTTCCGTTGGTCTGCTAATATAAACACGGCATTCAATTGCTTTTGTTGCTCCTCTGACAACACACTGGTCAACAGCGTGATATAGTCCTGGCTCACTACTTGATAAAGCTGAAAAAATATAAAAAAATTGTAATTAGTAAGTAAATGCCAATATAATCAAATAAATATATTATTTACTTTGTATATTTACCTGACAATGTGTTTTTAAATTTAATATATTCGTCGACTGGGCAATCCTTTTCATCGAGTGGTGTTGTGTAACATTCGATGGCAGTCTCGTCTGGTTCAAAATCATCATCATCCTACACGCGTTACATAAATTTTGTTATATTAATAGCATTTAAATGAAATAATATAAAATTATAAATGTATCAGAAAATTATATTACAAAAATTAATTTTGTATAATTAAAATTGTAACTCACTTCATCACTTTCGTATTCTTCAATTTTTGCGCTTAGATTGATGCCTTGTTGGGCACTATTTTTAGTCGCTAGTCTTGCCAGGTTTTCTAGATATTCATTATTCATCTGGTCAATATCGTCATCGTCACTAGAGAGCACCTCTGTAATTATATTATTTAATTAAAATACAAAAATTCAGCCTTTTCTGGTTGACAAATGTTATCCACAATTTTCACGTCGTAGTTGTTCAATAACCAATAATAGCTATGGTAAAAACCGCTCATTTTGTTATATATATAAGTAAAAGTTGTATTCTACATGAAATATTTACTTAAATTTATATTTCCATTTCTTCGCTCTGGTGTCGAGGACAAGCGCGGCGGTGAGTCCTGCCACTCAACACGCAATGCCTCCAGAATTCAGCAGAAAGTGGGGAATGGAGTGTCTTAACACTAGGTTCCCTCTACCTTGCAGTGTGCGGGAAACAGCATGAAGCTGTTTTTTTTTGTATTCTACATGAAGTCTATATATCTTACGTGTTTTCTCCATACAACAGCGAATTCAGCAAAGTGACTTGTACTATCTTTGACTTACCTTCATCTTCATCGCCCGAATCTTCTTCTGATGACGTGTCTTCGTCAGCTTCGGCTCTCGCTTCGTATGCACGTTTCAATCCATCGAACAAAACCAGACATGAAGGCAGGAGTTTAGGTAGTATTTCTTCTAAGTTCGGTCTTTGAGGACCCATCTCCAACAGAGTGCAGATACCCAGTACGCATAATTTTCTATCGTGCAGTCTAAAGCAAAATACATTTTTTATGTCAATCATTTATGTAAATATTAAGTCAATTATTAAAATATAGAATAAAAAGAAATAAATTATAATATATTTTTTTAAATAATCATGTCTTACCCCATAAAGCAATCGGTATCATGTATCCATTGTTTAATAAAATGTTGTGTGATTGATGCATTGGGTACAGACTCTTGTAGTTTGTCGAGAATTGTGAATAATAGGTGAGGATTGCAATATAAGACTGCAATTAATACCTATAGATAAAAAATAAAAATAATTAAGACTGAAAATAAAGAAACCGGTTAAGTGCAAGTCAGACTCGCCCACCGTGACACCCGTACCAATTTCAACTTGTATGGGCTCATTTTGTTTGTAATGGAAATACAAATATAAATTTGTAATATTTTTTTCTATGAAATACTTATAAATTGTATTGTAAGTTTCCACTTTGTATCGAATTTCATAACTACCGACCTGTGGGAAGTACCCCTTTAGGTTTTGATTACTTGACTAATTTCATACAAAATGCAACAAATGTGATGCGTAAATGCTCGTATCTTTTGATTGCGCTGATTTAGAAGCTTAATTTTATAGATCTATAGATCTAAATATTTGATATTAATTTCAATTTGATATAAATAATTACGAGATAGTCTTAAGGATTCCGTTTTTACCATTTGAGGTACAGAACCCTAAAACATATACTGTTACTATTTTCATATATTCAAAGATTTTTTGTGAATTATAATTAAATTTTTATTAAATAATCTAAAACTTTTACCTGTAACAACATAGTCCTAAGTTCTGATGTTTTAACTTTTCTGGTTAATCTACTAAGAACTAATTCAACAAATGAGGGTAGACAATTATCTATTTTGCCTGAACACTGTAACACTATAACTTCAAGAAGCTTTGCTGCATATACCTCGGACTCATCTTCTGCATCAGAATTAAGCACCTAGTCAAGAATAAAAACTACTATTAGTATTTAAAAATATTTATATATAAAATAAACTTGAATTATAAACTCTAATATATATCAAAATAAAAACTGAATCAAAGAGGACGCCAGCCATTGATTACAATATACAACATTATCATAAGATATTTCACCAGCGGCATCTTAATGCATAGGTTATTAAAAAAAATGTATTTAGTTTTTTTCCAGCTTTATCCTGCATCCCGCATGTAACAGAGTAGGCAGAGGGGGTCTAGTATTAAGACACTCTACCACTAATATTTGTTTAAAATGTAATAAATGATATTTAATAACAGTATTCTAACTGATATGATTTAAGAAAAGTAGTGTCTGAATTATAAATACATAATAATCTATCTAAACTTCCATTACAGGGTGAAAAAATACAGAATATAAATGAAAATGTGGTAAGCAAGTGCCTTGAGGAATTTTACTTTGGAAGTGGCAAACTACAATTTTTTTCTATTAATATGCTGGTAAATTTTTATATAGCAGCATAGATTTTTATTTCTTGAAGTCCAAAGTACAATATCGCAATTAACTCGACATGAACAAAACTCAGTATTTAAGTATTGTGTACATGTTATTACATTTTTTTATATCTTTACGGATTTCTCACATTTACCATGGTAAGCAAATAGTTATAATTTTGAGCTTAGTCTTCCAGATCAAAAAATGAAAAGAATTAGAATATAAACATTCTCCTTAATAACAATCAAACCGACAACTATCGTATTATTTATCGTGTCATATCGTAACCATTAAAAATTCGTAGAAATAACATTAAAAAGTATATGTTTTATATTAATATATTGCTAAGAAATATTTTCTTAGACTATCAATTGGTATTTGACTGGGCGATCAAATTAGTAAAAACACATAAAAATTTGTATTTATTTCAAGTATGTTAGTTACACAAAGATTTGTTTCTAATTGTGTTTATATAGTCTGTGTCTGTAGACATATGATATAGACGCATTGAACTAATAATATAACAAATTTCTTGACATTCGCTAGGCATCTATGCTTTGCACTCGTTTTATACATTGTATGATAATGAAATAAAAAATATTTTTGTGAAATATAAAAAATATAGTTAATTATTCATTAAATATTTTATTAAAATATTATTTAAGTTCAGTATCAATAGTAGGGTTAAAGGTTGATTTATGTGTTATAAATAATTGTTGAAAATTATTATTTCAGATATAAGTGCCCTGGTTATCACTGGGGCATTAAGCACAATGCCAGTGTGAAAGATCAACATTTCTAATATGCATGCATAAAGCATAAACAATGGTGATGTTGCGCTCTCTAGAATTTTTCGCCTTGCACATTCAGTTTTATAAATGTAAAATATAAATTTATATAGATATATTTTTATATTTTTAACTAAGATTGTAAAAAAATGGAATTATTTATTTGTTTGGTAGATGATAAAAACTTCGCTATGCGCATTTTGACAAAAAAAAATTATAAACAAATAAAGCTTACCACTTTGGCCATATTAAACATTGCTAAAATGTGATTTTCATTAGACAGGAATGCATTGGTGTCTACTGTTATGTAATTGTGAAGAACTGGCATCATATCTGTGAAGTAGTCAAAGCCTTCTTTTTCGAACACCTGGTACAACATTTCTAGAACTTTCCACATGTCTTCTGATATTGTTTTGGCAGTTAAATTACATAATAAAGTCATCGCTTCTTCATAGTATTCTGAAATTATTTTAGTTTATTATTTATATTGTGTTACAGATATAATATAAATATCAATACTGTATATATATTGATATTAATATTTAGGTAATTATATCATATGTACCTATGATATTGTGATGCAGAATATGTCCCACAACACGCAAAACAGTCTTTTCGAGTTGCGCCATTATTTCAGGATTGTCCTCCATGACATTTAGTACTGTCTGCATGGTGTTGAGGAGACCCATGGCGGTAATGGCCTTTTCGTCTGTTCCAGAGTCGGTCTCTATTACTTTGCTAAATGTTGTCGCTAAGTGATCTGTTATTTCGTATGCCATGGGCATTAACTGTTCAGTATACAATGGTACTATTTTTTGCAATACATTTGCAATATTATCATTTTCAGTTTCACGTATTACTTGAAGCAGTTCTGTGGTAACCGGTTTGACTTGTGGTTCTAAAAGTTTATGGACTTTCTCCTGGGATGTTAGTAGCATTTGCAAAGCAATTGCTGCTTCTACTTTAACTGGCAATTCCGTGTCAGTGAGAAGAGCATTAACTGTAAGACGGACTGCTTCAATCAATAGGGGTTCACTCTTAAAGCGCACACTAGCAAAGCAATGCAGAACCCAGCAGGCTCTGGCTCTCATATAACCCAGTTGGTTGTGAAATTGTGGGAAAACATATTGGCTGAGAAGAGAATCTATTTCTTCTTTGTAGAATTTTTTCTTTATAAGGATGTCATTCAAAGTTCCCACCATGTGCAACGCTCCATCTCTTTGCCGAGGCCCATACTCCCCACTTTGGCTTGTTAAAATTTGCATGCAAAGGTGCATTGTACGCTCTAGCATATCTTTTCGTTTTTTACAACAGGAGACGAGTAAAGTCTGTGCTGCTGTTACAGGTGACACAAAGTCTTCAAATATATCTAAAAAGAAAAGTAATATTATATATTTACATGTACATAGAAAAGAGTTGAAAATAGAAATATAAAATATATCATTGCTACTAACCGAATTTAATACGAATATATTCGTGGGGATCAGTAAACCATAATTCTTCATCAGCCTCAGAATAAGACATAAGTGGGAAAAGGACATCTTGTACAATTGCAAACATATGTGGTTTCAGCAACTTCCAAGAGTGTGCATGGCTGACACTAAACAGAAAAAAAGTAGATATTTCATTGATATATAAAACAATCATGTAGAGCATCTAAGCAAGTTTTAAATTTTTGCTAATATGGCTCCAAAAAGTGTATAAAGTTTTAGGTTTTGAATTACTATTAGATGGTAGTTCTGCTGAACTCAACAGTTGTTATTGTTATATTCATACAAGTTAACAATAACCTGAGATCTCTTCAGTAATTTGAATCAAATTGTTTTTTTTTTGTATTATAAAGTTTTCATTTAATTGATTGAATATTAATGTATAATGTGTGCTCACATTAATAAATTTATACATACCACTGGTCGATGTAGCTAATGGTTTGTTGCAACACTCTAGGTGATACATATACTTTGTTTCTATATTGATCCAGCACTCTCAGCAGTACTTCCAAGATACCTCCAGTGAATGTGGATAAGTACCACTCGGCAAATTGAACATATTCATCTCTTGCATTTACTGGGCTTCCATACCTACAATTAAATGCAAAATTGCATTATATAATATGCACAAGATTACTTTATTATAAAATGTGGTAAGGTATTTTCAGTTAGTAGACAAATTTCATAAGCAAATTATATATTATAACTTTTATTTTTGAGGTCAGTGTGGTACAGTGAAGCTAAAAAAATAATACCTTTCAAATAAACGGTATAGGGTGTGCACTGCCCATTTTTTGCATTTCCACCAAGGTAGTTCCATGCGCTCATCTTCATCCACTTCTAATGTATGATCTGGTACAGGTTGCTCCATAACCAATCTCAGTACCTCCATCCATTTTGTAAATATATCTTTAGTGATCAAGTCCAGGGGTAAAAAGTACTGTGAAATTGAAATTATTTACAATTATGTTAAACTGTACAAAGAGCCATTGTGGTGCAGCAACAGTGTGTGGGAAATAGTAAACAGATATGGATTCAATTCATATTCAAGGGAATAATTCATATTTAATGAATAATTTTCATTTACTTGCTTTGAAGATAAAGTTTGGCATTGAGTTCCACCACTTAATATGTAATGTATCAAAAATTGGGAACACAGTATTTCAGATACACTAGGTTTTCCTAGGTTACCTTGCTATATACTGGATAGTATGTATGCTTTTTATACAATATTTTTTACCTTTATTAAGCCATAAAAACATTTGAGTATTTGTTTCTGTATAAGCACAGATTCAACAGACTGATCAGCTTGGAGATTGACAATGAGGTTGTACATCATAGGCAGCAACAAGTTCATCGCTTCAATAAGGGGAACTCGTTTTTCAGCAGCATGGTACTCATAACTTTTGATTAACTGATATAGGCAAAGAAGAGCTCCCATCCAACTATTTGGTTCATGATTTTGCAAGTATATATGTATTTTGTCAACAATTTGTGTCCATCTTGCTGGAAAATCATTTTTTATAATAGTTTTGAGACAAACACACAGTTGTACTCTTATAATATCAGGTGCCTGAATAATAGCATCCACAATCATATCCCTGATCATTGCACGATCTTGTTCATGAATACTAAATGGTATTGGTTCTCCATCCTCTGCCTCTTTTTCTTGCCATCCTGATGTCACCAAGTTTTTTAGATAAACTACACCAGCTTGTCTTATTGGTATGGAAACATCATGTAACATAACACTCTGAAGCAATGAAGGAGCAAATCCAATAATTTTATGGATCTGAAATTAATTAAAATAATTAAGTATTAGGTTCATTTAAATCAAATTTACTTGAAGATACGATTCATTTCCTTTATGGTATGAATAGTTATTCTATTTATAGATTCTTTGTAAAGTAATATAAAGTTGTTAGAAATATGTAAAGTTTGCGTGCGGTTAGTTTTTGTTTTACTACATATTCATAAAATATCAAATGTAAAGTATATCAAATAAAGACTTTTCCAGGTTATGTGTAAAGCACAATAAAACAAATATTATTTTTATTCTAAAATATGAAAACAGGTATTTGAGAAGTAGACCAGCACGGTAACTTTTTATCCTAGAAAATTATGAAAACATAAATACAATGATATTACATAGTCATTATTGAACTGTGCAAATTGGTCGCATTGTAAATTTGTCGAGCATGTGGATGACAATATGCAATTTACCTGAGCTAGTTGCTCTTCCGCTTGCTGTCTCTGATTTGGATCAATTGTAGCGCGCAATATTTCCGTCAGCTTTCTGGTGTCCATGATTTCGTTATTAACATTAAATTTTATACTAAATTAGAATTCAACAGAGGACATGAGCCGCTACCGCCGGGCGTGGATAGAAAAGACAGTTTGTCTGTGGTCGATTTAGAACTTGGGTCACGTGACCAAAATGTACTATTCGTGAAGTCCTACACACAAGGACTTAGTTTAGTATCTTTATTATGAAAAAATTCCTAGTAATTGAATATATTTATTTTTTTGGAAATATTTGAACTTGATGTTTGAGATATATAAAAAGATTTATTTAAGAAGTTACCAAACTTTTCGATTGAGATTTACAAATGTTGATAAAGCTTTATAAGCTTTATCAACATTTGTAAATCTCAATTATCCGCTTATACGCTTCCGAAAGTTTACCGAATATCTGCAAACATCAACGTGTAAATACCCCGTAAGTACCGCCGTCTGTCATAGTTTCAAGGTTTCTGATGGCTTGCAAGAGCTTGTTCGATCCGGCCAAACTTCGGTTTTTGAACACAAATCAAAGGGAAATTCCGGGAAGCGCTAGTAAGGTGTTTACAAATTGGCGCATATTGTCTCACTCATGAGTTCGTGCTGAACAAATGTGATTTGCTGTGTGATGATTAAAACAATTAAGTAATAGAAAATTGCACTACTTATTAATAGTAATAAAAATAAAAAAAAACATTTATACATTACGGATGGTAAATAAGCGAATACATAATGATGAAACATTATTCTTAGTATATGATGATGAAACATTATTCTTGGCATATTGTTCATTGTTAATTTTGAATAAATAATAAATTAAAATCATAAATATATTTCAATTTGTTTCATATTTAACACAGTAATATATAAGTATTACTTCTATCATGCTTTTCTAACTAATATTAAACTGCAATTGATTGTTTTTCTGCCGAAAATATAGTTTGCTTTGTTTTTTTTATAATATATAAATACGTCAATACTAACGCAAAAGCTGAAATAACTGCAACATCCACGTCATGCTTGCATGCTAGGAACATACTAACGCGCTATAACAAGCGTATAAATGGAAACCAAACGTTTGTGAAGGCTTGGAGCTTGTGGGTGTTTGCCTATTAAAAGTTAAAAAAGGACCTTATGTATCTAATATGTACTGTATGTAAAGCAAAACTTCGAAATTAAACATTAAATTTTATTAAGTCAAATTATCTTCTTCTTAAGCCCTGGTCTTTGTTTTGTAATCATATAAAAAAAATTTGCATGGGATGTGGAACTAGAAGCTTATTACTGATACATAGTTACATAGATATTACCTCAAATAATATACTGGTGTACCTATTTTTTTGCCCTTATAAAGTACCGCAATAATACAATGCAGGGCTAACACTGCAGCAACGTAATTTGTATTAAATGTAAAGAATTAAAGAAGATTCATATGTCAGTAAAATATACTGTACTGTAACAAAATAGTTCTTGATATAAGACATGGAATCATCGACACGATCTACTGTCTACATTGAAAAAAAATATATAGGATTCATTTTTTATCTTTTTAGTCATAAAATTTTTTCAAAGGCATATGTCAAAGTCATACATGATCTGTTTGTGACTCTGTCACTTGTTCGTTTAAGCCTTTGCTTTGCTTCTGAAAAATATGTGATTTCGATAAGTACTGTGTAATACATTTTCTTTTAACAAATATTAATTTATCATAATAGTTACATTTTAATTATATCTATATATAATGGCATAGTCGATTATATTGTAGCAAAAGTCATGTAATGTTACGAATTCTTTTTATATTACTAAAACTAAACCATAAAAATATATTAATATGTAACTGACATTTAAAAGGGTGTTGTTTATCATTGCAAAACAAATGTAATCTAGTAATTTTAAAAATGAGATTTAATAAACAAGAGCTAGCCGCATTAGCTTCTCAAACTCCTCACAATTTCGATCGTGAAGGCGTAATGGTGCTGAAAGAAAAACAAGACGGATTTTTTCGCCGATCTGAAGGTAAATAATTCAAAATAGTTATACAAAGCCATATATAAAGCCATATCGTTCTTTTCATGCATCTCCCTTATTTGCGTGCTGGAGACAAGCATGATGTGAAAAGTGGCATAATATCCTAAATATAGGATATAGGATATAATAATAATAGAAATGCTAAACAAACATTTTTTTTAGGTTGTTGTATACGTTGGTTTCGACTTAGAGGCAATCTTCTGTTTTATCTAAAAGGACCTGATCCTTGGCATGAGCCTGTTGGTGTAATAATCTTAGGTCAGCACCAAATTAAGGTCCAGAATCAGGATGAAAATGGATACTGGCCTTTTCATATAGGTATAATTATTTACAACTTTTATTAATTTTTAAATTATAAAATATCTAATTAATTATTATCATTTTTTTTTATTATTTAAAATTTGTAAAATTTCTAACTAATTATTTGCTTTAGTGTGGGACAATGGTGTGTGCTACAGAATGGCAGCATTTCATGAAGCCGAGCGAAGTCTTTGGTTAAAGGCCATAGAGATGGCACCATTTGATGCTATTAGTACACAAATTGTTGAACTTAAGGAAAGACTTAACCGAATAAGAGCAACAACTGATATATCGACTTATAGATTACAAAAGGGAATAGTGCTGGGTAAGAAATTGATAATCATATATTACATTATTTTAAAATTCAAGATTGGTTAGAAGCATACTACCGATGGACTGTTATAGTTCTAAAAAATGTGTATGTTCTGTGCAAATTGTAGACCTAACTTAAAAATTCAAATTATAATTGTAGTATACTAGATTATTGGATGTTTATTTATTGTATTGATTATACATAATTATGTGTTTTTATGTTTACAGATATGAATGAAGTACCATTATGTGAGTTGGCTCTTTCTTGTGATAACTTATTGTGTGATGCATATGGCCGCCCTCCTTCACCACTTATAGTTATTTATGTTAAGTACTCTAAAGGACTTTGCATTAAGTATGGAACTACAGAGATTGTGGAAGTAAGTATTATTATAATTAAAGAAAAAATTAAAAATTAGTATAATCAAAAGGAAAACTAATAAAATACACTTTGTGATTTATAAAATATATTATTTCTAGAATTGCAGTAATCCTTCATTTTCTAAGACAATATTGTTTCGAGCAAGTGATGGTTTAGCAAGAAATGCTACAGTTAGCATAGTTGTGTATGATGTCAGAGAAAAGTTCTCTGAAACTGCAGTGCCAATGGGATTTACTTCCATGCAGTTAAGTACTATACAGGTGAGTGTTCTGGTTGTAAGTTATGATATCATGATATACCTACCTACCTACCTATTTTCTAATAATATATTTTTAGCCATAGTATACTTTTATATAAGAGACATGTTTTGTTACATTGAATCTCAGCAGTATTTTTTTTATTGCAGTAGCTATAGGCGCTTGTACCAATGTCAAACAGATGGATGCACATATTCAAATACTGTTACGCTCAAAGCTTTATAAAGAATTTATTAATTATTTTTTTGGCTTCTCGCTGTATCCCACGCATAACAAAGTAGGCAGAGGGAACCTGGAAACCTAGTGTAAAGACACTTTCGTTCCCTGTTGCCGCCGAATTCTGGTTGCGCTTTGCTTCGCCCCCTGCGCCTCATGGAATTTAATTTTAATCAGCTTCACGCTGTATCCCGCAGACAGCAGGGTAGACGTAGGGAACCTAACGTTAAAACAGTACGTTCTCGATTTTCCGCCGAAATCTGGAGTCCTTGTGTGTTGAGTGGCGGAACTCAACGCCGGGCTTTGCCTTGACACCAGAGCGAAGAAATGAAAATATAAATTTAAATAAATATTTCATTTCCTCGAGTGGGGTCGAACCCACAACCAGTCGCGTGTATAGTCACACAATTGTACGCCACGAATATCCTCTAATTTTAATCATATTTTATATTAAAAATGAATACTTAAAGTAAATCAATGCACTTATAAGGTTTTGAGGTTATGCCACTTGTTACTATTATAGTAATATTTAAACAAAGTAATATTTTTTTCATTCGAACAGGAAGCCCAAAGATTGCGCGTAGCTCTTGTTACGCGTGAAAATAAAACTGTAGGTTTTGTGACCGTGAATGGTTGGAGTCTGGAACCTTCCTACATAGGAACAAGCCCTAGTCACACAAACGATAGAAACTGTATTGATATTCCACAAAAGGTGTTATGCCACCGTCGTTCACAGTCTCTGCCCCCTAGACTAGGCCTCAAATTAAAATTTCCGTCATACGGAAGTCTGTTGAAACAGAATTTCGTGAATAGTCATCAAGTTACATACAGGTTCCACTCGGGCCTTGGTGGTGATATAACAGTTCATGAAATAATGGCTGAACCTAAATTGTGTTACCAAATGCCAATGCAACTTTTGTAAGTATTTATGATAATATATTTTTGTAATTTAGTATTTTTGTGGTATATATGTAGATATACTGGCCACCCAAACGCGGCTTCGCCCGCTTAAATTTCTTGTTAAATTATAGTGAAATTACGTATATAAAATCTTTACATTGTAGCCTATTGTGTTTGTTATACTTGTATATATACTATGTTACTGTACTGTCCAAATCCGTTCAGGAGTTTTTGCTTGTATGTGGAACAAACATCCATTCTCACAAACTTTCATATTTATAATATTAGTAAGATGGTGTATAGTATTATAGAACTATAGTTTTTTTTTGTTGGCCCTCAGAGAAATATACATTCAAAGAGATAAGGAACTTTTAGAAGAGTTGTTGTCGGTTGGTGATTTAAATGGTCATTGGCAAGCTCGACAGCTAGAACTGGCTAGTACTCATATATCGCTTTTAAAACATTATAGCCACTCTAAAAGGTGTTTGCATCAAGCCGAACATGCGTATTTTAAAGCCAGCAGCAAAAAAGGTAACTTTCATGTTATATTTATCAGTTCTTTGATTAAAATTTTACTTTAACTAATAACTCATTTATCGATTTTTAAGTTAACCAAGTTAGTGTATGGTCTACGAGGTCTAAGCTGAGGTTTGCTGTGACTTGCGAGTGTTCACATATAATCACTTGTGTCGTCGGGTGTCAAGCTTGTGCAACCTAAACCAGTTTAAATTGTTTTTGACAACCAGCCTACCCTTCTTGTACCGATAGCAGCATCACACACTTATTTCTTACTATTTTATTTTTGTGTTCGATTTATTAAAAGTGAAAAATAAAGTTGGTATTCATTGAGCAATAAGTAAAAAAAAAATTAAGTACATAACTCTGTTCTTGATGACATAACGGAACGATTCATTATGAAATCAATAGACACATCAGGCATAATGGAAAATTACGAGGATGCAATGTTCGCTGTTGACTTTACTTTTAGAGACACTCGCACAAATGCACGGCTCAGTTACTCCTCGTTATCTGTAATTACATAGTATATTCTATATTAAACATTATTAACAGACCTGACTAATGTTAAGCGTTGAAAATAGCATCAGATTGTCACAATTAATATAAAAATATAATTATGACAATAATTTTTCTTAATAAATTCACAGATGATTCTAGTTTAGAATTTGCACCAATTAACTTGCATTTACAACGGATGTGGGTTTACAATGATACGCTGAACAAAACGGGTTTCCATGACGTCATCACTGCTGGTGCCTTCGCGGCGCATTCGCAGAAGTCTGAACTCTCTGGTGGGCTCATACGGTGAGTTATAACATTATTATACTTATTTAGAATTCCTAAGTGTGGAATAACACTTTAAAAATGTTTAAAAACATTATTATAATTCGATCGCCCTGATGAGTGGCAAGCATCGGCTGCTACATCTTAAATATGCCGTCGACGAGGGGGTGGGTTCATACCAGCAACTCCATACCGGCCCAGTCGACGGCAACGAGCGGTTTCATATCAGATTTTATTATTTTTTTTATATCATTATCAAGCCGTGTGATCCCGGCCTAGAATAGGATCATCCTGGTACTGGTGGTGTCGTAAGAGGCGACTAAAGTACGTGTGGTAGAGTCACGTCGCCAGCAATGGCAACACGCATGGGCAGACTCGACCGGATCATTACCACTCCCGGCATTTAAAACCGGCATGAAGTAGTGGCTTTATGCCACTGCGTTTCGCATCAGGTAATGCCGGGCTCCGGCGCCCAATCTACCTTAAAGGCAGGCAACGCACCTGCAGCTCCTCTGGTGTTACACGGGGCCGTCGGCGGCGGTGATCATTTACTATCAGGTGATCTGAACGCTCGTTTGCCTTGTCTTTTCCATAAAAAAATATCAAGATTAAAATAATAATACACTATTTTAGCTTAGTTCAACAAGTGAAGGACATAAGTAGCACAAAAGCAGCATTAAACTATGCCACGGCTAACAAAATACAGGCTGAGTACGATAACATTATGGCTCTAATACGATTACGAGATGAAATTGTTACAAGTATGGAGAGACTCGTGGTTTTGCTGCAGGCGAATCAATTAACTGAAATAATACATAGTACAGAAGGTATGCACGTATAATTTAAATATATATTTATTATTTATTTATTAGTTTTAGGTGCTTAATTTGTTATTAATTATTATTTTCTTGTTATTTCTTATTTTT
Organism: Heliconius himera; assembly: GCA_021202915.1. Lineage (NCBI taxonomy): Eukaryota > Metazoa > Arthropoda > Insecta > Lepidoptera > Nymphalidae > Heliconius > Heliconius himera. The sequence goes on along the minus strand of JAJHJA010000174.1, from coordinate 428,368 downwards.
AAATATTTACCTATTTCCCTATATATGTATACTCTTTTTATCTAAATATATGCTATGTTTGTGTGTGTGTACTATAAAGTTTGTTACCAGTTCGAAGTTCAGTTTATTAACTTCATGTAAAACTGTCTAGCAACTTAGTAGGGTAACCTATCCTCCTTCCATTCTTTCCCTTAGGTACTTAGAATTCTGTTCTTATCGCAGTTTAAGCCAATTCTTTCGTGTATTCGAGATCAATGGCTATTTCATAAAATTTGGAGATATCCGTCATATTTTTTAACTTTTAATATATATTTTTTATTTTTAGTTATTAAAGGGAAGGTGAAAAGTATGCTTGCGTTGTGGGAACCACCTGTAGTGGAAGAATCCTTGGCAATTGTTGGTTGGCCAACACGCAATCGCAATGATACAGAAAATCAAGTATGTATTTCTACAAACTCTTGTTAAAAAAATATGTGTATTTTTATTAAAGAGAAGTATTAAAAAAGATTGTACGATGAGCTTAAAATTTTTGAACTTTAATTTGAACATATATAAAAAAAAAAAAATTAATAAATTACAGGTAGCTTCAATGGTACTTCGTATAACGGAACAGTTGAATATATTTGATAATTCCGATTGCGACACATTCGAGGCTTCCTCCAGCTCCAGCTCCAAGGAAACATCACCAATGGTAGACAGTGCCATATTCCCATCGAGCTCTTTCTCATCGAACTGCAAGAGTAAAGACTCAAAGAGTGAACTACAATTTTTCAACGATTATTTCAACAGTGAGGAGAGGAATCGGCTCAATCATTCGTTCAGATCAGTTCGTTCACCAACAAAGCCTAAACTGGATGACGTGCACAGTTTTTCATTCGATTCCAAAAGGCTAAGGCATGGTAGTTTGCGCCACGATTTTAAAAGTACTGCGTCGTTGGAACAAGTGTCTTATAGGTGTGTTATGGAAAGTCTCAGTGGGATTGATAAAAAAAAGGTATATTATTTAATAAACGATTTGTGTTAATTTTTTTTAATATTGGTTGATGTTGATTATGTATTAACATGTTATCATTTATGTCTACTATATGAAATTTAATTTCATGCATTTTGCGATTTTGCTACACACAGTTATTCATAATATCTGTAGTACTTTACAAGTTTTCTTAATTATCCTTTGACATTTTTTTGTTCTTTTATATATTTTGGTATTAGCACTAAAGATTGCCCTTCTCCTCTTGGAAATCTATACATAAATATTAGAAAGATTTTTGAATAACTTAGTTTTGTTATAGTAGATGCTTACATCACAACAGCTATTGTATGTAGATTTTTTTCAAACGTTATTATTACAAGTTTGTCAATGTGATTTTTTTTAAAGCCAATTTTTGATAATAATATTTAATTATAATCTTTCAAAATTAATAATGCAGTATTGTAGTGCTAAATTAATAATGTTGGCGGCAAAGCGATTTTAGTGATTGATTTTTAAACGTAAATTACGCTTAAGTATATCTCTAAAATGTTTTTTACATATTCTATGTAGTTTTATGTTAAACAGCTCTGCGAATTAAACTTTAAATTTCTGAGCTTCCATTAGATTGCGAAATCTTTTCATAATATTTAATTAAAATAAAACTTTCTTAAATAAAAATGTTTTGTCTAAAACAAAATATGAAATATGTAAAATAAATTATATGTTATATATTTTGTGGTAATTATAGTCTAATTATTTTCAGAATACCGATTTGGGGAAAGATTCGATTTCCCTCCCGAGCATCGGGCAGGTAGATTCCGCTACTCGAGAAAGTAACTTGGCTTTTTTAAAGAGTGTAGGCTCTGATGTGGAAACAGCTATGACGATTGTGATAGACAACGTACTTAAATTAACTGATCGATGCGAAGGTAAACTCTTTTTCATATATTCTTTACCTTTTTTTCAGATAACATAATAGATGAGGCTATTATGGCGCAGGGCGGCCAAAACGCGATTATTGGGAATTTTGATCCCCACCCAGTGGATTATGAAATATTTTATATTTTCCCAATCTATTTTCCAGATCTATCTTGAATTCAATTGGCACAAAGTGTGACTGTAAATCGACTGGTTGTGGGTTCGATGCCCACTGGAGGAGATGAAATATTTACTTAAATTTATATTTTCATTTCTTCGCTCTGGTGACGAGGCAAAGCGCGGCGTTGAGTTCTGCCACTCAACACGCAATGCTTCCAGAAATCGGCAGAAAGTGGGGAACGGGTGTCTTAACACTAGGTTCCCTCTGCCTACCCTGCTGTGTGCGGGATACAGCGTGAAGCTGATTTATTTATTTTATTTATGAAGATCGTTATTTTTAGACGTAAATGAAGAAAAACTCGAAATGTTAAAAATCGTGACAGATGAGTTTAAAGTGGCAACAGAGTCTTTAGTGCGCTGGGTTCGAGTGTCGCACGCCGCTCTGAGACTGAGATGCGAGTCCCCGACTTGGGCCAAAGAGAACGCGGCCTTGCAAACTCGTCGGGATATATGTTTTTCGCAGGCGGTAAGATTTTTTAAATTGTTGTAAAATATAATCTACATTTTAAAACAATTAACATTTTTTTATAGTCTTAAGTTATTAATTTCAAGATGAAAAATAGAAAATGAATAAATATCTTCAATTGTACAGCTCAATTTTTTTGTTCATTATAAACAAACAGCCGTCACGTCCATGTATCCAGGCAAGGCACGTTGAAAAAAATAAATTATAATTTATGACTTTCAGATTACCATTAGATAAATGAAAGCAGTATTTAAATTTTTATTTAAATATTTTCACTTTACTATACTGTACTTGTGCGCGCACTGATCCACACGGATTAGCCAAAAAAGATACAGTTTCAATTCCACTAAGGACACATTACATCACTTTATAATTTTTTTTTGATTCCAAATCTTATATGAAAAGATTATTTGTTATTACTATTAAGAATTATTATTATTATTAATATTAAGAATATTGTTAATTTTACGTCAATTTTCCAGTTAACAACACTAACGGCTGGTTTGCTTTGCTGGTTTTGTTCCGTGCCCTCTGACTTAGTGTTTAAAGTGTTGACTTCCGATCTCGGGCCCTTGTGTGCATTTGAAGGCTTGCTGAGTCTGTATTCAATGGAGAAGTCCTTGTGGGGCGACATGGTGGTGGCGGTTGAGGATCTACAAACTGTTGTATTTACTTTAACTAAAGTTGGTCACAGGTATGATTATAAAATATTTTTTTTTAATTATGAAATTAAAAATTAGACCTGTGTAGAACAGTGGGACAGCGTTCTTTCTGATCACCGTTCATATGAGAGAGATGCTGAAAGTAAAGAAAATATACGTTTTTGTAATGCTAAATGTAAAATATTTTTCTAGCTTCCATTAAATAGATTTAATTTTCCATAAAGTAGGCCAACAGCGTCCAATTTCGTTCGAAATGGAGACCATGTATGTGTATTACAACTAGAACGAGGAGATGAAAATATTGTAATTAATAAGGTTACATTTTTAAAATTATAACAGTAATGTTTAATTAATTATTTATGTATGGCTTAATAATGTCAATTTTAATATGTTAAAAAGTGGGTATATCATACTATAATCTTTTATCTTTTACATCAACTTCACGCTGTATCCCGCACGCAGCAGGGTCGGCAGAGGGAACCTAGTGTTAAGACACTCCGTTCCCCACTTTCCGCCGAGTTCTAAAGGCATTACGTGTTGAGTGGCGGAACTCAACGTCGCGTTTTGCCTCGACACCAGAGCGAAGAAAAGAAAATATAAATGTAAATAAATATTTTATTTCTTCGAGTGGGGATCGAACCCACAACCAGTCGATTTTACAGTCACACTTTGTGCCCCTGCGCCACGACTGGCCTCATCTTTTACATGGCATCTATTATTACTTTGTGTGCTTATTGTAAGTTGATTTATTAAGAATATTTTAATTTTTCTAATGAGAAATCTGAGGAAGCTTCTAAATTTATGAAGTTACATCATTTTCGGATATAAAGATTAATCAAAGTAAATATAATGGCATTAATGTATTTTTTTATTGTATGTTAGTATAATATATTCGATTTAATTAATAAAAGAGTCAGGAGGCCGTGACCTATATCATTCCTTGATAAATAACTATTATAAACATTTATATTGAAACGATAGTATACTTCCGCTATATAAAGGTATGCTTGTGAATAATTTAATATTAAATAAATTTCATTTAATATAATTGGCTTTTATGTTACCTTATTTTTCATATAAGTAAAAAAACAACGAACAACTTTTGCATATATTTTCATTTACTAAACAAATATTACGAAATTGTTTGTCTTTTAGCAAGCCACTGTGGCGCAGTTTGATCGTGTCTGACTGTGAATCCAATCGTTGTGGGTTCGCTTTCCACTCGGAGAAATGATTAACTTTTAATTATTTTCATATCCTCGCGCTGGTACACTACATTTCCTCTATTTTACCCTAGTATGCGGAAACAGTGAAAGCTATTTATTTTTTTAGTAATATAGAATATTGTGTAGTTAAGATATTCACATATTTTCAGCAATATGGCCTTGCCACAAGTTTGCGGTACGAGAGGCGCGATAACCGTGTATATACCTGTGTCAGATTCGTTGTACAACAAATTTACCAACAAGCAGGTAATAAAATGTATATTTATATCTCATAAAACTGTCTCTACTTTATATTTAAAGGACTTAAATAATTAAGATATTTATAATTAACTAGAGGACCCGGACGCGGCTTCGCCCGCTTAAATTATACGAATGTTTATTAGATATATTTAGGAAATTGTTTTTGAAAATTTGTAACTAATTTAAATGAAAAAAATTATAAGTAAACATAACCAAAGTAAAATAAATATTTAAAAGAATTAAAATTAAATATGTTGTGCTATGTTTTTGCAAGTGCATGTGGTTATTTAAAAAATATATATTTTTTGTCTCTGTCTGTCTTTCTATTTTCCCGAGCTAATATCCAGAATAACTGAACTGATTATCATTGGACTTTCAGTGATCGATTTTACTGATTTACCCGGGAAAAATCTTTTTACAAGTTTTCCTTGCGCGTGTACATAGATACTATATGAAATAACTAAAGTTCTACATAAATATAAGTTGTGCGAGCAATATCAAATAAAATCCCAAAAAACTAAAGTTATAATTTATTAAGTGTATAACAACGGTATAGATTACCATCCAACCGAGATGATATAAACAACAATTCTTTCCTTAATACTTAAATAATATTATGCCGATGCCGCGCAGGGCCGCAACTTACACCACACCAAGAAATTAATGAAATGAAAGCGAAGAACCAAAGAAAAGTATAAATTAATTATAAACAGCAAATAATTACATAAAAATTAACAGTTGTTCGAAAATGTCTGAAAATTTACAAAACCGTCAAAGTCATCTGCCCGTTCACGTCGGTCATACTTTGCCGCTCGTAGGCTAGGTCATTTCGGATCAGTGACATCTCCTTAATTATTTATTAGAATGTTATACAGTAAACTATAATTTCAATCTACATGAAATGCTAAAAGTGCCTATTATATTCATTTTCATAAAGATCAATATCAAATTATAAAAAATACATACAACAAAAACTCGATAAATATAAAGTAAATTAATTAAAATGGTTACTTTTGCTCAACCTTCAGAGATAAACATGGTATGTGTATCGCGGACTCTTTTAAACATTATTTAAAGAACAATGTTTTTGTAAAACATTGTTTTTATGTATCTCATAAGGTTGAGTCGGCGCACGCCATGTATGCGTTAAGCAAGCTCATTTTGGGTGACGTTTTCTTATAACAACAAATAAACTTTGCAAACCGTTGCTTAGCAATAGTCGGTTGTTATTAAGATGGCAGAATAAATTGCCTGTCAAATTAAAAAGTATTTTAATATATTAGTATATGTCGACAATATTACAAATATGAGAAAAAAAATTAACCTATGTTCATCCAAAGATCCTCAAGTATCTCTATATAAGTATTTTATCACAATTGAATTAGCGGTTTGGCCCTGATTGCGTAAAAGACAGACAGGCAGACAGACAGACAGACAGAGTTACTTTCGAATTTATAATATAGGTATGGATTCTGATATAACATATTTTTATCTATACTTATACTTTTCAATCTAATACACTGTAATATAAAAATACTTTATTTACTATAACAAAATAAATAAAATTATTTTCTAAAAATTTAATTAATATATTAATTTTATTTACAGCATTTAAGTTTCACGATAACAGCAGTTTTCTTTAACATCGGTATAAACGAGAAGGCGACGCTCGCCGAAGCTTTAGGAGAAACGGTACCACAGTATCATTCAAACAATGATAATCTAGACAGATTATACAAATATTATCACAAATATAATAAAATATTTCCAGCTGACCCCATGGCCCCCAGTAGAGGTAAGTTTGTTAGTTAATTAAGAGTCATCCATAAATTACGTCATAAGAATTTCATAATTTTATGGACCTTCTCTCCATCCTTGTTCTGGCTAATCACATTAGGGAGAACATGTACCCTTCCCCGATTCTCAAAATTTAATTGCGTGGTCTAGACAAAATTAAATTTAAAAATGATAACTCGTTTGTAATGTATAAGACAATTATGTAGCAATTATTCCTATAACTCATACATTAAAAAAAAAATAATAAACTATTGGGTATATATTAGATATTTTAATTAATATTTAATACCACTTTTAATTATACAGCGTCGTCGAGAACCAAGCCCTTAGAGGAAGTGATGGAAAACTTACGGATAGCAGTTCACAAGAAAGTGCAAAAGAATGTCGAAGTCCTTCATTTAGCCGCACTCGCAACGAGACTTATGAACGGTGAGTTAAATATTTAATTAATATAATAAAAAAAAATCTCTAATCAAATAAAAATATACATTTTGGTAGCGTTCAGTAAATGTGTTCTGATCTATACTCGTATATAATTTATTTGATTCACTGTTTTTCGAATATGATTATGTCTGTATTGAATTATTTTGCAATCTTTTTATTTGTGATGATATCTATTTACTGTTGAAACTTGGATAATGACAAAATCTATGCCCAGGGGTACTGTAAAATATTTTGGATCTCCTTCCTAGATAAATAAGTTAAAATTATTTTTTATGCATTTATTGGTCAACTCAATGGAACTTTTAACGCAATGTCCTTCTAGACTATCAGGGACATAAAATAAAATATAAAAGCAAGCAGGAACATAAAATGTAAAAGTATGTTTACAGTTTCTCTATTGTTCTCATCTGGACCTAGATTTTTTCTTAAGTTTTCCTTATAACGTCGTCAACTTATATCAAAAATAGGAGAGAAGGAAACTTTCTTACTTTATTGCTCATTACATTTTTTTTATATATGAATCTGGTTAGTACTAAATTGTTAACATTAAAAAATCTTTTGTCTTCATTTGCTCTGAATTTAATCTAATTTGAATTCGTAAGTAATTTATCGCACTTCTTTCAGGTATAAGATTCACATCGTGCAAAAGTGCTAAGGATAGGACTGGCATGTCGGTAACATTAGAGCAATGTTCCATACTCGCGTCTGAGTACCACCTCGCTGAACACGAAATGAAAAAAGCTCTAAGCATTATGAGGAGGTTCGTTTTGATTGAGTTTTAGTTCTTTTTTTCTCGAGCCCATTGGGGTAAAGCGGCACAGCGTCTGACTTTAAACACGGCGGTTGTGAGTTTTGTTCCCGAGTAGGAAATCAAATGATAGGGATATTTACACATGTACGAAAAGTTCTTGAATACATTGAGGTACGTTTCAACAGCGTCACAAGACGGTAAACATCAGACTTAATTCCATAATTTTTAATGCTTAGACTTTCGAAACATAATAGGATCATTCTGTAGTCCGTCTGTCTGTCTGCCTGATTCTCGTTTGTCAAGACCATTTTTGTTAAGAATCTGTGGAAGTATCAAGCTGAAATGAATATCAAACATTCAGGTCTATAATTCCTTGGAGCGAAAAAAAAAAATACTTCTACGGCAATGCAATAAAATCTTTTATGCCGCATATAAATTTTAATTAATGTATAAAATATAAGAAATTCGATTACAAAAACACAACATAATGTTCCAGTGAGGGGTGTCGTCGTGAGAACACGTACAAAAACATTGGGGTGCGGAAGTACGCCTTCTCCAAGAAGCAGGTTCTATCTTTACCACTAGACTACCGCCCACCGACAGGCTCCTACGGATCATCACAAACTTAACTGTAGTCAAGAAATGAAAAACACTTGATCTGATTATTTGTACTTATATTATAATTAAGAGACCTCGTCAAGGCAGGTAATGTCAAGGGAAGAAATAGTTTTGTTTATATAATTTTTTTATTGCATATATATTTTTTTTATATTTAAGAATAACAGTTGCTTATTCTATTAATATTTAATGAAACTCTCTTCAACTCATCAACAGTACTTACAAAATTAAGACGAAATTTCATTTTTGAATTTCGGTTGTGTGTGATATTCGAAGATTCTCATATAATTAGAACATGTACTTATTTTCGTACACCCAACGCATGTTTTATCAATAAAAACTAAAAATAATCTCTACATCACAGAGTTAATTATACAAATATTATAGTTTAAAAATTTATTTTATTTATATTAACTTTAAGAAAATTAAACACTTTCTTCCATACAGTCAGTATGCAGTCGATTGTGGTTGTTTAGATGATTATTTACATTCCAAATAAAAAATATGATTATATAAAAATATAAAGAAAAATTATAACATTATATTTTGTTACATATTTACCTTATTTTGAGTTACTTTTTTATAATTCGTTTACTACACTGATTGACAGATATACAATTTTATAAACAACAGTTTTGTTACTGATATTTTTGAGTTTGTTAATTTCATTGACTTGCTATCATTATTTTTAAATTATTTAGTAATTTTCAAGTTGAAATTCAACACACTATCCTTCGCATTTTTATACGTCTTCAGTACTTCTATGGAGCCATAAATGCAAAGATGTGGACATCTTCATGTTGCATTTCAAGATCTGGTGGAGGATTTTGACTGTGTGCTTCGTAATTGTATTTGATGTTATCCAAATCCTAGAGGCTTACCAACCAAAATTAATTATTTGTCTAAACGTAAACTCAATTCTATACTTAACACATCTGAGTCTTCTTGATTACAGTCGCGCTCTTAGACCGTTACGTTCAATATAATGCCAGATAGTGCCTCTACAGCTGGTGATGTACGCCTATGACTTGCTCTGAAGAGTGATTCTAAAATAAATGCAACATCTTTTCTACATCAGCCAGCCTTTAAAAAGTTCTAGTAAAGTCGAAATAGTAACTACACTGGGCCAAAAGCTACTGCCGTAGTGACCGCAATTTACGGGCAGTATTTCGCAGCGGTGACAGATGGTACTAACAGATGGTTGACCTTATTGTGTCAAGTTAGTGAGTATTATACATACTGTCTTAACTACATGTTAGACTAATAGTCCTCAAAATTTCAGCTTTGCTAAAATGATGAAGGTCTGGCGGCCTTGGCATATTGGGCTATATGTCGGTGCCCGATGATCAGAATATCAATTTATTAATAAAGCCAATACTGTGGTATATTTAAAATGTTATTTTGAATCTGAAAATAAAGTGTGGAAAATTAATATAATATAAGAATACTTCATATTTTCAACTTTTGTCCCATATTGTAGTCAGTTACACTGTTTACTAAGTACGCCAAATATTAATAAAACTTTATACATTTTGTACCAAACTGCCGCTCAAGACTATCCTATAAATATTTTTAATAACCCTATTATTTAAAATATTTTATTAATTATGTGCTTTATTTTGTTCTATTTCTTAATTTTTTAAGTGACCACAATATATAAACACACATATTATAAACTATTAATATATTTTTTTTATACTTTATATTATTTATTTTATAGTGTATTGATAAAGGACACATTTGATAAAACTTTATCGATAATATTTAATACGATAAACTAGTGTATATGTAGGTACTTACTTGGAATAAAAACTATATTTAAGTTTAATTTATTATTATTATATGTTGGATAATAACATAAAAATTGTAGGGAACTATACAAATATTGTATTTAGAATTCTTAATTACAAGTATCTTCCAATGTGTATGCCAAGAATTTAGAACGTACGTACACGTACAACCATACATTGTAGATGTGTAATATAATATAGAAACAACGCTTAGTATATTAAGGAGTGTGGTGCAACAGAATTTGGACGTAAAGTATTTACTGTGTATGGTAAATACAAATGTACTGATATAATGTAAGGTTATATTGACGGAAATACTTTTTGTAATATGTATTTAAATTTTGAAATTGACTGCGAAAAATATGTAAAAGACTCGATTTAGATTCTTAAATAAAGATTGTAATGTGTAAAGCGAACTCCCGCTGGTATCGATAAAAATACAAGTATAATTTAGTTCATATTCGTTTAATCTTATAAAATTGTAAACGGTGACCTAATACATTTAAAAATATGTATTTCTTACATACATAATAATATGTTTCAATTAAAAGCAATAATTTATCTATTTTTTACATTATTTCAACATTTCCAGAAAATAAATATATTTTTAAAATCTATATTTACATTTTTTTATGAGACATAAATAACTTTTAACCTTTGAAAGGTTAATAGAAGTATTAGTTCATTACAATGCTATACTTCAATGTATTATTCCGGTTCTTCCATATTATACATAGTTGTGCCAAATTATTATTTTTGGTAAATGTAAAGTGTTGCAGGTGAAATATCATGTAAACTAAATTTTGTTAACTATTTTGTGTATTGTCAAAATAACTAAATATATTTTATATTTTATTATATTTTAATTCACCCTTGACTACAATATTGTCATTATCGTCAAATATTTTAGATTAACATTGCTGATGACTCCAGCTTTATGTTTGACAGTTCATAGATTTATTATTTATTTATTTTCAATTCTCATTATTTTTTATAAATTTATAAAAAGATTACTTTCGTTTTTACAATTTTTTTTAATTTATGTTACACTTATATTGTAATATTATAATTTTGTACATATAGCTTTTTTAATATGTAACTGTACTCTGTCATAAATTTTTATCTTCTATTTTCTCTTTATTGTAAATTTGAAATATTTCTCAATAATTAGTAGTCAAAATTACAGTATACGCACCTAAAATAAATGTGACATTTTCTATTAAGCACTTACACTGTAATAAAAAATATATTTATTTTGGTTAATAGTTAAATTGGTAGTGTGATTGGTTTTGATAATTTATATAATTCTTGTGACTTGTTTCATTGTGGTTAATACAGAATACTAAATAATAAAAAATCGGGATTTTGTAAATATATTTGTAGATATGATCATGTATAATAAGAATCAAGTTGTAGAAAAAGTTGTTTATTGATTAAAATATGTTCTAAATGCCAATTTGCGAAGCCATAATAATTGTACTTATTTCTACTTATATTATGTTAATGTTAGCTGTTTAGTAGTAGTTTATTATTTTGAATTGGTTAATTTGTTTTAAAAAAATATTTTCCTTCTTTTTTTTGATCTGTAAATTAATCTCTGCCATTAAACCGAGTGCTATATTTTAAAAATTCTTTAAATTGAAAAAAATATTATCATATAATGAGTAAGTTACTAAGTTTGTGAGCATATGTAGAACTTAAGTTATTGTGGGCACTATATTTTGCCAAAAATGAATTAATTCAGGATGATGTATACCTTATGCTCTATGGGTCAACAGGGGCCCAGGGGTGGTGGATCTCAATATATTTCAGTTCAAATCCAATTGTTCATCGACATTCTATGGTTCAGATGATATCGGGAATTTATAATTTTAAGATTAATATACAGGCCAGTCGTGACGCAGGGGTACAAAATATGCCTGTAAACGGACTGGTTGTGAGTTCGATCGCCGAGAGGGGATCGAACCCACAACCAGTCGTGTTAAATAGCAAACGAAATGAAATATTTATTTAAATTTATATTTTCACTTCTTCGCTCTGGTGTCGAGGCCGTTCAACACTCAATGCCTCCATATTTCGACAGAAAGTGGGAAACGGAGTGTCTTAATAGTGTTAAGACACTCCGGTTTCCTGTCTTATCCCATTGTATCAAGTAAAATATTTTAGCATTTTGTTATTGAATTGAAACCTTCCCCTAGACACTAGTTTATCCATCGAGATAGAGTCATCCTGTATAAATAAATATATATTCTATAAGAGGGTATTATAGGAAGGGACTTAAGAAGAAAGTATTGCTTAATTTTAAGATGAGAACTTTTTGTTACTTATTATTATAATTTAATATTGTACTGTTTAGGTGTTTACGAATCTGTTACTAGTCACTGTGTCTTATACGTTTTCTAAAGTGATTTATAAAAGTTGTATGATAATTGAAAAACATAAATATTAATTTAATTATTATCACAATTAAAATGTTAAATCAGCTTCACGTTGTATCCCGCACACAGCAGGGTAGGCAGAGGGAACCTAGTGTTAAGACACTCCGTTCCCCACTTTCTGCCGTATTCTGGAGGCATTGCGTGTTGAGTGGTATAACTCAACTCCGCGCTTGTCCTCGACACCAGAGCGAAGAAATGGAAATATAAATTTAAGTAAATATTTCACCTCCTCGAGTGGGGATCGAACCCACAACCAGTCGGTTTATAGTCACACTTTGTGCCGCTGCGCCACGACTAGCCTCAACTTAAACTTAAACTTATAAGACACAGTGTAATGTAAACCTTTTTTTATATTTCCGCATTGTCTTCCTCGGTAACCACATCGAACTTCCAGATACCTAACTTGTTTAAGTTGAATCGTATTTTTTCTTTTTTTTTTCATATTAGGCTGTGAGTAACCTGTATATTTAACAAGAGGTTGTTAGAAAATATTAAATTATTACTTTGCTTTTCCTCATTGTTGTTTTATTTACTTCGGTTATTTCTGACATTTTTTTATTAAAAAAAATATTGAGGGGTTTATACTTATATAATAATGAATGTAAGCATCGATTAAAATCATTGTAATTTTTTTTTTAAGAATTTATTGACAAAATAAATATCTGATTGTTATCAAATTTCATTATAAATACGATTTTAATATTTCATCATATATATTTAAAATAACGGTTTTTTTTAATAACAAACATAGTATTGTCCTGTCACTATTGGTTTTCCATTTTTGAATATGGCTGTCATTTTCAATTAATACGACACTGTCAATTAATCAAATTATTGTAATGTGGTGCTGTCTTTAATTTAGAAAACAAAAACGATGGTTATAAAACTTTTAGCACTTGATAAATGGTCGCGTCTAGTGAAGATTATAATACACAACGGCGGCCCCTTCAAAGCCTTCTTCAAACTATGGCGTACTGACACCTTGAAAGTAGGTAAAGTGTTATTAAAGTAAAATATATTTTTTATAGATACATATAAGTAGGTTGGTAGTTAGACGTAGGGCTGTCGTAAATTAGAAGAAATTGTGAATTAATTTTTTGTTTGGATGTAGTTAATATACCACCAAAAATATACTTAAAAAAATAGTAACAGTTTACGATTATTGTTTATGGATGGATTACCTTATAATAGACTAGAAGTCTTTACCTCCCTACCTCCTTCACTTTAATTCGTTCGGTAGCCCCTCCAGCTTCCCACGTGAAATGATAAAAAAATGCACGACAACGATGTAGGCATTTTTTATACCATTATCATCAGGGCTTCTTCGTACAAGATATTGGTGATATAATATAAAAACTCACTTAACTTATTGAAATGGGTAGATAATGTATACAATATATATATATATATATATATATATATATATATATATATATATATATATATATATATATATATATAATAAGTCCAGCCTCCCACCTCCCAAAAAATGTCTAGATACGTCCACGTTCCTTGGTATACATGATAATCACAGTAGTTTTAATCAATCAACAGAGGCCAGCCGTAACGCAGGGGCATAAAATGTGACTGTAAAATCGATGGGTTGTGGATTTGATCCCCACTCGATGAAATGAAATATTTACTTACATTTATATTTTATTTTCTACGTTCTGGTGTCAAGGCAAAGCGCGGCGTTGAGTTCCGCCGAAAGTGGGGATCGGTGTATCTTAACACTAGGTTCCCCTCTACCTACCCTGCTGTGTGCGGGATATAGCGTGAAGCTGATTTGATTTGATTCAACAGATTGGCCAGTGGATGGGCAGTGACAGTTTTGGAAACAATTATTACCAGAGCGACTATTACATGCTGGGACGCAGTCGGTGGGTTGAGTACGCTCCGACCGTGAAGTGGCTATATGATGCGAGTCAAGTTAGTCTTAGTATGACACTAGTTTATGGCAATACTAGTCACCCACAGTCTTTTTTTGTGTTCCTTGCCATTATAATCGATAAATTATCGGCTTAAAATTTACCGATCTTTGATTTTTCGATATCAACAAACAAGATCTTTGTGTGTATATCAACAAAAACTTTGAATGGCTTCAGTTAAGGCGATATTTCTTTATTTCATAGTTATAGTTTAGCTGGTCAATTAATCATGTTTTTACATCATGAGATTAGCGTGTACAAAGAGAAAATCGCCTTACGACATCTAGATATATACCTACTTATATCAAATAAGAAATCTCTGATTTGGCAAAAGTTATAAAACTTATAGGTAAATGTATTTTTTTTCCGAAATATATGTGTATGTAGATACCTATTCAATGTACACATGTATTAAAACGTATTTTTTAAATGATATATAATTATTTATAGTCATCATATCTCTGTATATACTGTCTACTATACTCGTACTATTTCAAAACTAAGTGTTTTGTTGAGGTCAATCGTGGCGCAGGGCATACGCGTGTGAACAAATGCGACGAATTGTGGGTTCGAATCCCACTCTAGGTAATGAAATGTTTTAAATTTTCGTCTCTTCGCTCTGATGTCGAGGCAAAGCGCGGCGTTGAGTTGTACCAGTCAACACGCAATGCCTCCACAATTCGGCAAGTAGGGAGCGGAGTGGCTTAACACTAGGCTCCCTCTGCCTAACCTGGTAATTATAATATTATTGTGTAAGTAAATCTTACTTATCTGTAAAATTTATCTTTTTTTTTCTGTAATATCCAATCCACATTTAATGACATATTCAAAAGCGTATTTAAAAATTCATGCATAAGTATACAATTGAGAATAGGATTTGAATATTATATCTTTTAATAAAAACCAATAAATTTCAACTATTTTATAGGTAACCCCAGAGTGGTACGGTTGGTTACACTACAAAACCGACCGCACCCCGTGTGAGGATTGCGCAAAGTACTGCCTTATGAGTTCTTGTTACGCATGCAAGTGGCTTCTACCACACGTGGAAAATGTTTCAGGAACTGATCAAGCATTTTATCCATATAGCACTACCAGAGCGCGTATCGAACCTTGGGATGGTATGCGTATGAAAATATTTTATTTTTCTACAACGTCTGTTTCCAGGCTATCGTGGCACATTGTGGGTATAATGGTGACCATAGTCAAACTTATCGCCAGTTTCTTACTGGTTATTCAAAATACGCCAGATGGCAGGGCAATTCTCCTCTTATTCAGTCAAGAATTTGTTATTTTGACCCGAATTTTTTTTTAAAAGCTGCGTGTAAAGCTGAAATTTTGCTGTGCGATGTAAGCTTGGATGAACTACATACATATCAATAAAAATGTATTATTACGGACTACAACAATTATTAAGAATATTCATAAGCATTTGAAGGACAATGATATGTATAGGTAAAGACGTGAAATTAAATACTTACTTAGCTCCACGTTGTATCCCTAGCGGAGTAATCAGAGATAACGGAGCGCCAAGTGCTACGGTCTCTGCATACCTCTTTCTCCTCGTCCACTGTCCGGAGGGTCCTTATACTTTTTACGTGACCTTTCTACAGTATCTTTGATACTGTGTTTTCGCAGGTCAACCTAGGTCTCCCCCTACGTCTCTTACCGTTGATTTTTCCTTCATAAGTCTTTTTTGCTATTCTTTCATCACTCATCCATTCGGACGTTCTTCTTCATTCTCATTGTGAAATGTATTAGAAAGTAAGATTGAAATTTTCCTTGTGGATCAGTATATTCAAGGTCAAGTTATGGGCACGCGAGTGCTTAGGATGCTGTTATGGGAACAGACCAATATGTAGTTGTTTCTAGAACACGGGGTCTTTTAAATTTGAGGCAACCGTAGGAGGCGTCCAAAATTCAACTTGAAGTCGAATTATCGCATAAAAAGCTAGAAGTTGTAAAATGCATCGATCAGAGAGGAATAATAAAAGTGCTTCCAAAATATTAGACACCGGTGAAACAATAGATGGAAACGTTGAAGTATGCTTTGCCAATATACTTAAGAATTACAGTAGAGAAGCAGCGACAGAAATATGTTGTAAATGAAAACGAAGCTGCAACAAAAATCACGACAAATGGTGGGATGATAAAGTAAAAGACACTGTAGGGAGAAAGAAGAAAGCATGTTAGGATCATATGGATATAGCATATGATCTTGGATAAATCTTTTTAGAAAAGAAAAAGAATGATCTATAAAAGCACCAAAAAACTACTGATAAAGGTGAAGCGCGAAAATTCAGAGAAAGAAAGGAATAAAATATTAAGGAGCAACTTCCGGGAAAAAAAACCAATTAGCAGATATGAGACATGAGGGATTTCGAGGGGATGGCTCTTAGCTCCGCACCATGTCTACCTAGGATATATAAGCGTTACGTTGATGACATTTTTAGAATTTCACCTACGGACAATATCTATATAATCCTAAAGCACCTCAATTTTGTTAATAGTAATATTCAATACTCCTTAATATAATAATACCAATAGATACTTCTATAGTAAATCTCACCACCATCCTACACATTTTTCTGCCATTGGCAAATCTTTATTTCAAAGAGTTTACCAACTCTGCGAAGCTGGGACGAGCTTTGATAGGTGAAGATTGCCCTTCATCAGAACAAGATGCCTCCATTGTCAGAAGACCAACAAGTCATTCGAAATAGAAAGGCAACCGGCACTTCTACCAAATGTAAAGGGGGAAACAGACGGGATTGGCGACATTTTAAGAAAAGCTTCCATTAAAACTATATTTAAGTCTAACAAGAAAGTAAACAAATTCTTAAGATCAAAAAAAGTTATATTAAAGAGCGCACAAACCCAAACATTACATCAGGTCTTATAAATTCCAAACCCTACCTAACTAGAAGAACAGATATATTCGAAGAATGATCTGCAAAGCTAACGAAATACATAGATATCTTAAGTAGAAAAGTGAGTTGGGAATTTTTTACCACCAGAAATTGGGAGAATTCGGTTACCCTCAGGGAATATAATATCGATGATAAAGGAGAAAGAGAAAAATATGAGCCATAGCATATATAAAGAGATTGACGAGTGGTGACAGTGAACTAAACAGTTAATTTTGTACTGTTATGCATGGAAGATACAGTAATAATAATTATAATCACACTGAAACAAAATGCCATGGAAGTTATATAGCATGAAGATTTAGAAGAATAGAAACCGAGAAGAGTTTACGGACAAAATTTAGAAATTAGGTACATTTTTTAATTTTAACTGCTTTAAACATGAAAATATCCGTGTTTGTATCTATTAGAAAAAGGTCTAATATTCAGGACTACAATCTCAGGTGAGATCCATTCATCTAGTATAAAAGCTAATAATCATTATTCTCCTTGATTGTCTTCAACCAGCGTCATTGGCTTTTTTGATTGATGAATTATGAGAACGATGATTAGGAGAATGCAATTTAAGACTCATCGAAGTATATGTAGCTATACCTAAATTATAAGCAATTTTTTTATTAAAAGCTTTAAGTATAGACTAATTTTATATTAAAAGTAGCAAAAAATATGAATATAGTTTAATAACGAATATTTTTTAAAAGAAAATAGCTAAGAATACATCAAAACAACCCGTAAGATATTAAATATTGTGAAAGTCTTTTTTAAAATATATTTTTGTTAAAACTTAATCATTAAACTTGTCTAGACTACTTGCTTATTATTTAATTAGGTATTTAATATGATATTCATTTTCTTAAAATAATTTACTATTAAAGAGTAAACATAAGGAACTTGAACTTTGTGTTTCGGAGAACTACTCCTCACATCACATCACATTCAAAAAAAGGTAAAGTCAAAGAAGTACGACGTTTCGACCATAGATGGCAGCCATGAATTCAAAATTATCTTTACGAGCCATTGATAATACTACTTTTAAATTTATTTTTCATTGTATTTATTTTTGTTTCTCAACTTTTTATAATTTTAGTTATATCAGATATATTGTCAATATATCTACTACGTATTACTATGTTTATTTATCACGCCTTCCATATCTACATGGGCGTAGGAAGGGGGCAGCCAAGTGGGCTATGCCCACCGCAGAAATTTTACTAACATTAAATTTGCCCCGAAAAATAAATAAAAAACAACGTTTACACGATCATATCTGTTCAAAGGTCCCCCCTCCCCCCAGAAAATATCTCTAGATACGCTAATGCATATTTATGGAGCCATGGAGCCTATCTTATAGGCTAGTAAACATTCCTTATTGTGGATAATAAATTGCCATATAAAAAATATGATGTTTTTTAAAATAAATTTTCTGAATAATAAATTATAAGATTAATAATGTACGTAATAGATATTTATTATAACATGTTTACATTTATTTTTTATTATAATCTAGGTATATTAAGTACCAGATATTATAGTATCTACCTATATAGGTAGGTACGTAAAGTAATGAGGCAAAGGGAGAAAATAAATATATTTTAATAGCTGCTGAATTAAATAGCTTTGACGAACGCCATAAAACAGTGTTCTTTTTATGTTTATTTATTTGCCAATATATTTCGAAGACAACGTTCAATTTATTAAAATAAAATGTATATATAAAAAAGATGTAAGTTATGTAATATTTTTTTTATTTATTAAAAAATAGGCACGCAAGTATAGAAAATATTATGAATGGTATCTTCTAATAGATTCCTATGGTAATTATAATACAACTAAGTAGTTTTTAACATTTTTAAAGTGTTATTCCACACTTAGGAGGCGCGGGCTAAAAAATTTATACGTTTTCTTAACAAATTTTTAGTAATTAGGTATATCTAAGTAATTTGTGATTTAAAAAATTTTTACTCTTTATTACAGGTAAAAGCAAATGTTCTCGATCTTAACAAATATTATAAATACTGGACTTATAATAAAATTGTTGTTAAATATTACGTTGTTTTTATTGAAAAAAAAAACCACTCTGTGAATAAAGCGACATTATTTTTTTGACAAACAAACAAACAAAAAAGATTATTCTTTAAATAATGGAATTAAGCTCCTTTTCAACGCAACTCAATAATACTTAATTAGGCTTGCATATTATTTGTTCCATATTGCATAAATATGGAACAAATAATTGCATAAGGTTAAAGCTTTAAAAAGTTTTCAAAACAATATATATTTTGCTCATAGGTCATGGGATCTTGGTAGCATATGAGATTTTCGTTGCTTATTATATATAGTTATCTGTATGTATCCTTTTTGGATACCTATAGTAAGGTATCTAAACTATCCGCTCTTAAAATTAACTAAAGGCCACAAGGTCCTAAATTTTGACGAAAGTATCTACTTTTTTTATTTTTTACAACAGCTGTTTAGTAGAGTGTAGGTAGTTATAATGTGCGTATAAAATCAGTCAAATTTTAAGTAATATTATGTCGTCAGACACTTTGTAAATCGACTTTTTTTACTCATTTTATATTTTGACTGTAAGCGTGACAAGTTGTGGGTTTGATTTCCGTTTGAAAATAAAATAAATGGTACTTGTTTAGTGTTCGCTCTAATTAATAGGCGAAGCTTCGCCTTGAGTTCTGCCAATCGACACGCAATGAACTCCAGAATTCGGCGGAAAGCGGAACCGAAGTGTAACTCGACGACGAGCTTTGCCTCGACACCAGAGCGAAGAAAATGAAAATATTAAATATTTCATTTACTCGAGTGGGAATTGAACCAACTACCTGTCGTTGTGACAGTCACACACACGTGCAATATTTTATCCATATAAATATATTACTTACCTATCTTTGATAATAAATGAAATTATTTGGTTATTTACAATTGAAAAACATCTCCAATAATAATTAAGTAGGTAAGTGTCAATTAATTGTACAACAATATATATATGAAACCAGAGTTTATTGGTAGTACTTACTAGTACCTACTTATTTTATCATATGAGATTTTTCTGTTATGTTGATCAGCACTCGTAAGCTAAGTAAAAAATAACTTTTTTTAATTCAATAAAGATATATATTTTTTCCTGTACTTTTCTCAATATTTTCAACTTGCAAGTCCAACATTAAGCTACGACCGATCATATCAACGAATAACTAGAAAAAGAAATCAATATACCAACCAGCATACAGCGCGAACACTCGATCGGTCGCACTAAAACTATTTGGAGTGAGCCACTTGTGCCGCAATTCGTTACAAATTTGCAAAAAAAAGTTGCGTCAAAAATTCAATAACAACTTTATGAAAAAAAGTCGGCTCGTGTCCGCATCGACCGCGCCGGGTGGAGCGGCAGCGGGAGCGGGAGCGGGGGCGGGAGCGGGGGCGGCGCCGGGGGCGGGGCCGGGCCTCCCCCGAGGGCGCCCAGGCCGCCGGGCGCGAGCCGGGCCGGCAGCGCGCACAGTCTCAGTCGCTCGCCCGCCGCGACGCGCCGCGCACGGTATGCCCGCGTGTGAGTGCTCAGTGTAGTGGGGCAGAGGCCCATACCTTCGAAAATACAAAACGGAAAAATTGACCCCCAGATGGGAGTGTACGAAGAGAGGGGGGCGATGCACTGGGTGAGACTCTAATAACTCTCTTGTTATCTCTGTGTTATTTATGAGTTGTAACTTTCGTTACCAGCTTAAAAGTTTAGTACTAAAAAAATCAGCGTAGTCAATAAATGTTTAATATTTTAGTTTGTTGTAATAATTGTATTAACAATAAGAAATTACTATAGTGTAAATAATGGAGATATTTTTTTTGACAATCTTATTATAAGTAGAATAGTTTTAAATTATAAGTGAATATTGGATTTGAAAAATAATAAACCGTAGAGAGTATATTTCTGTTTACTTAAACCTTATATTAAATATTTCGTATTACTTGAGCACATTACATATAGCTAATTATAACGAATCTTTCAATACTCAAAAATTATAATATTATCGAAAAATAAAATAAAAAAATAAAATATTTTTTGATTTATTTAAATAAAAGATATAATAAGCTAAACTTTTCTTGTTTAAATCAGGTAATAAATAATACGATTGTACTAGTTTTATAACATAGAGTTAAATAGAGCTAGCATAAAAATGTTACGGTCAGGAAGATATCGTTGAAATCTTTTGAAGGTTGATAGTAAAATGACTATATAGCAATACAACGTTATGATGTGCTACTATGACTAGTATGGTGTGAAATAAACAAAAACATTATTTAAATTTCCATTTTCTATATATGATATTACTACAAACAAAATTATATTTATTCGGTAGAGTCAGTTTAGTTAATATATTTCTTTAAATACTACCAAAAGTATTTTTTGTCCTTACATTAATTTTTTTTATTATATATATACATCCATATACAAATAACAGTTTCGTTATATTTATATATAGATATGTATATAGTTGTTAAATTGCCCATTACGATTTTAGCAAGTAGCGTCGATAAAATTTAAAAACCTAGTGTGGGTACTATAAAATTTAAAAAAGGAAAACTTTAAGACATAAGAATTCAATTTGGTTCAAGTTTTTTATCACCATTTGGTTGATAATTAACCTTTTGCCGACGGCTTCGCTAACCATATACACACTAACTCATTTATTTATTTAACTTTTATTTATAGTACCTAAACATAAATAAATCACAAACAACACGCTTAACTTCTTAATTACAGACATTAGTTTTATTTATTGACTTTTATTATGATAAAAGAGAAAAAAAAATTTGGGAATTTTAAATTAATTCGAATGAAGTAAATGTATTGTGGGTGTACTTTTGGATTTTCTTTTTTTAAGCTATAAATAAATATTTTGCTAAATACAAATTTACTTGAATAATTTTAAACTGTTGTTTGAAGTAACAGGAGTGCTTAATATAAGCTTTATTTTGAAATAACTGTTCAGTTTTTAATGAAAAAGTTTGTAATTTATTTTTGCTACTTCATTCTAAAGTTTATCTATGAATATTTTTTTTAATATATAATATATAGAGAAAAATAATTAAAATAAGCTCCTATTTTTGGTAAATTAAAATTTTTATTTCACATTTAGGTGCTTCTATCGGTTTAATTAGTTCCAAACAAGGTAACCTACCTTGTATACAACAATGTTATAAGATAGATTTATTAGACTATCTGACGATAAAGACATTTTTATGATTTACTAAACCTTCGATTTTATTGAATAAGAAGTAAAATCATAAAATGTCAAATGATTCAATTTGATTTTTAAGATGTATCTTTATTAACGACGAATAGACAGACGATCTACTGCTGACATAAAAAATATAATTTTATAGTATTAATTAAGATTATATTAAATCTTATAGTTATAACCCACCTTCTGTTTCGATATAATTTTTCAACTATTGTCATTTATTACTAGCGACCCGCTGCCGGCTTGGCTCGCTTTTACTACAAAATAAATTCTTATTTCCTCCGAATTAGTTACATGACCTAATAACATTATCATTGAAAAGACAATATCCATATACTGAAAACTAAAGTTTCAGCCAATTCAATAAAACATTCATTCATTTTCTATCAATATTGACGCATGCAGCACTGTGTACTGATACAACTGTTTTATTTATGTACCGATTTATATAATACTAACATTTAATGTTAAGGAAAAGTTTGTCAAAATAGTATAGTGAAAACTACATTTAAATCAATCAAGCTGTTTTTGAGACTAGAGTGCACAAACGCACGGACAAATGGATAAAAAAAATCTATTACCGTTGTGTGTTCTATTATCTATTACATTAATAAATGCTGCTAATAATATATTTTGTTGTATTTTTTCCATATACAGATAGCAATGAGTAACAGTTATTATATGTATAGATTTAGATTTTAAATATATAAGGATAGAATATCAAAAAATATAAACTACTCAAACAAAATTAAATTACCCGCACTTTTGAATCTCTATTTTGAATTTATAATAGTATTAGTATATAGTATTATAGAACATTTATATTTCTTTGTTAGGTAAAAAAATATAGAGTAGCGCCAAAATACGTAAAAATTTTGACGTAAACCATTAAGGTAATACATGTATGTACTTACCTAATCTATGTAAAGTATATAAATAAAAAAACGTAGATTAATTCAATAAACTGTTAATATAAACAGTGAAAATAAAAAATATATAAATAGAGAAACTATTTTACTATAAGAAAAAGGTTAGTTTCAAAACAATATAAGCGTTAATCACAAGTTGTGGTCTTCAGCTAAGTAAATTCTTAGAAATCGCATCAGGGATTAACTATAAAATAGAATTTCCATTAAGTACATGGCAAGTTCAGGGTCCACGTTCTTTATTATTGTTCAAGAGCTAAGAAATAAAACGAAGATATTACAACATTGACTTCAATATTTACAATATTTCTTCATAATCTAAGATACGATTTTAATTTCTTTCTTTCTTTTATTTAAATAATATTAGTACTTATTTTATAAACTATAGGTAAATATGCTTGCTTACAAGTAGTACTTTTTTAAGTGAATCCACAGTAATCATTTTATAGTTCGTTTTTTTTGAATTAGGTATATTGTGTAAACAAATATAATGTCTTGATATTGGATGTCAGCTTTGAAATCCTCGCATATGTCAATCAGTAAAAATTTATAAGTTAATGTTTTTTTTTACGTTTAATGTTATTGTTATTATTATTTCTTATGCTTTATTGCAATAATTTTTATCTATTATGCTCAAATAAAATGTTGGCAATATGTAAAAATATGTAAATGCTAACGACAGGATAATCGATAGCAATTCTAACATAAATGCATTATAAATATAACAAAATTACGAAAAGTATGAAATAGAATTATTTTTAAAGTGCCAAAAGAAAAAAAACGGAGCCCTTCTAGGATCACTTTGTTGTCCGTTTATCTGTCGGTTGGTCTATATGTCTATGTTTGTGTATTTGTAGATCCTTTGAAGGTATCAAGCTGAAATTAATATGAAATATCCAGTTCTGTTTCTCCTTAAAGGGCAGAATAAGCTCTTAAGTCAAAGCAATCAAGAGATACGAAGATTTATGCTCCATTTTTGAGGCGCAGTGTATAAACTTAGCCGCATAGTCAATACCTATAGGGAGTTCTATGTATTACGGGAGTATACCGTTGGCCTAGAAATTTTAAAAATCGACAAGAAGTGTGAACTTGTACTACAACAAGTAAAAAATAAAACTGAAAATTGGAAGTTTATAGGGACGTCATAGGAAAAAATCGTTACAAAGTTATATTTATAGTTCATTTCATACAAAATTAGTGCAAACTTAAGTTTGTAAATTTTTATAACTTATATTTCCTGTTCACTAGCAATCATGCAATTGACAAGTAACTTTCCGTGGGTGAGTCTTACTCGCATTTGACTGGTTTCTTCATATTTATAATCGAACAGTCAATGGAGTATGATTTTCATGAACGTTCTCTAGTTAAATGGAAAATATTTTTATTACTGTAGGTAAATGTTATCGTTATAGTACTTATAATATTTTTCTTAAATGCATTTTATTTTTATTATGATTTTAACTATATCTACCGATAATTTTTTTAATGGATTAATAATTGCTAGTTGCAATTTTTGGAATATTAAACAGTAAAAGAATACATTGATTGAACTTACAAATAGATTAAAATCATGTTAAACGAAGTTTAAAGATAATCCCGTATATAATTTTAATAATTATTTAATATTACTACAGAAGATTTTTTCAAATAGAATAATTGAGAGGGAAAAGGGGAAATCTAAACATGAATTAAAAATAATATTTTCTAATCAATAAAATATAAAAGAATTACAAGTATTTAATAAATTTACGAGATTACTAACATAAATGTTTGATATTTTGCGTACATCTATATGTTATTATAATATTTATAACATTCTATTTTCATATGTACTTATTTAAAGAATAAAGGCTCAAACTGCTTTTATAGAAAATGTATTGTTTTCACATAAAAGCAAGGACGCTTCAGCCACAAAATACCGAAACAGAGTCAATTGAAAATAAATTAAAATAACAATAATTATATAGACACATATATAAATTGAAAAGTATTTTATTATGATCAGTTGAGAAATATATATTTTTTGACTTGGAATTGCTTTTGTGTGTAGAGCACGTACTAGCACTAGCTAAGATTTTATAGAGGATGTTTGTTTTCCGTCGGCAAGTAATTGCGCAAGTTATAACGAGTGTTGTATATTTCAAGTGCGCTTTCCGTCTTAAATCCGCAATCAGGTTAAACAGTTAATTCGAAAATACTAAATAAAAAATACTAAATAGCATCTACTTTTTCAATGAGTTATTTTTTTTATTTCAATAAAATGTACATATATAATAGTTATGTATTGATATTTTCTGCAAATAGTCAGTAAAATGAAAATAAAAAAATATATAATTTATGAAAAGATATATATATACATACCTATATTATAAGTAGAGCCATGTATTTATTTCTTTTGTGTTCGCAAATTTAAATATATATATATCAATTGCCAGTGATAAATATTAAATTCAAGATATCTATGGTTATTAACGTAAGAATAATAAAAAATCACCACCATCACGTAAAAGCTACGAAGCCATTGTGTTTTTGGTAATTGAATCAAATTGGATGTAATTTTCGCGCCGCGATGCGCGTCGGAGCTCGCCGGCTTCAAATCCCATTATTAGTTATTGCCCATTCAATTAAAATTCATGTAAGTGTAATAATAATTATGTTGATCAAACGTGTTCTGATGGTACCTGGATTTTTCTATTTCTTAAATTTTAAGCGAGTTGTTTTAAGGTTAAGGTTCCCAGTTTTCAGGAGTTACGTTACTCATTTTTTTCAGCTTCAAGCTGTATCCCGCTTGTTGCAGGGTAGGTAGAGGGAGCCTAGTTTAAGTTAAGACTTCACTCCCCATTTTCCGACAAATTCCGGAGGTATTGTAATTTTGCGCCGCGCTTAGCCTCCACACTAGTGCGAAGAAATGAAAATATTAAATATTTCAATTCCTCGACTAGGAATCGAACCCACCTGCCGAGTTTGCAGTCAAATGTTTGTGCCCCTGCACCACGACTGGCCTAAAATTAATATAAAATAGTACCTACATATGTATCTTTAACATATAAATAATAAAATAAATTAAATCTATACTTGTAATTTAAATATGTGATTATTTGTGTAGTTTCATTATGAGATTCTTGTTTTAGATATGAAAAAGTTATACAAATATAAAATTGTATATTATATAAATTGTAAAGAAGTATATATAATATTGAGGTCGTCGTGGCGCAGGGGAACAAGCGTGCAACTGTAATTGCGACAGTTGGGGGTTCGATTCCTACTCGAGGAAATTAAATATTGAATATTTTTATTTCTTCGCTCTAATGAACAGGCTAAGCTTGGCGTTGAGTTCCGTAACTCAACTCAACACCCAACCCAATCCGTTCCGTAACTCAACTCAACACAACTCAACACCCAATGCCCCAAGAATTGAGTGGAAGGTGGGAAAACACCTGGTCCCTAGGTTCCCTCTGCCTATAAAGCTAAAAAATATATATTTACACTAAATTAAAATACTTATAAATAAGATTATATTTTAATTAAAACTGACTTCGGCTTGACTAACGATTATAGAGCGACTATGCACTCCTATCACCTTTTTTGAACGTTACATAAAACAGTGTGAATTTAACCAAAAAAAGTAAAAAATATTGATTTGTAGTTAATTGGTTAATAAACAGATTTTATAATAACTATTTATAATTTACTATTTTTGATTTATTGATTGTCTATCGATAATTGACTTATCTTAAATGACTTTTTTATCTGGCACGATATTAGTGTCGATTTCTAACATAATATATACCAGTTATACCTACATGTGCCAGTAGTGGTGCAGAGGCACAAAGTGTGACTGTAAAATCGGCTGGTTGTGGGTTCAATCCCCACTCGAGGAAATGAAATATTTATTTACATTTATATTTTCATTTCTTCGCTCTGGTGTCGAGGCAAAGCGCGGCGTTGAGTTCCACCACTCAACACGCAAGGCCTCCAAAACTCGGCAGAAAGTGGGGAACGGAGTGTCTTAACTCTAGGTTCCCTCTGCCTACCATCCTGTGTGCAGGATACAGCGTGAAGCTGATTTATTTATTTTATTTAAACTTATATGAAAACACCATTATAAAAAAATTAAAAAAAGCTCTTCACTAGTAATGATTAATGAAGAAATGGAGCTCCAAATCATATTATAATTTTATCCCTAATCTAAATATTGTTGTCGCAAATGTCTTCAATATATAGTCATGAACTTGGTATGCCACATGCTTTACCTGTACTTGATGTAAAACGGCGTCCTTAGCTTCGATTTCAAACATCTTTATAAGGACATCCGGCGAAAGGCAAATTAACATTGGAAAATCTGTTTTCCATGGTGTGTACCTAAAAATAAATAAAATAAAATAAATCAGCTTCACGTTGTATCCCGCACACAACAGGGTAGGCAGAGGGAACCTAGTGTAAGACACTCCGTTCCTCACTTTCCGCCGAATTCTGGAGACATTGCGCGTAAAGTGTTAGAACTCAACGCCGCGTTTGGCCTCGACACCAGAGCAAAGAAATTGAAATATAAATTTAAGTAAATATTTCATCTCCTTGAGTCGGAATCGAACCCACAACCATTCGGTTTTATAGTCACACTTTGTGCCGCTGCGCCACCACTGGTCTAAAAATACATTCATTTATTACAATTTTTTTACGCATATTAAAAAATTAAAAACTTTATTTGATAGTGTTACCATTTACAACTGTTTATATGACTTTAAAGAGCAAAGGAGAGGAAACGGAGTGTCATAGCACTAGGCACCCGACTTGTCTTTACTTAGAAGTGCGCTTCTTAAATTTTAAACTTATGTTTTTTTGGTTTTTTAAGAATTTTGTTTTTATAAGTAATCGTGCAGTAAATACTTCAGCGACGTTAACCTTGCAACCGTGCAACGTTAGTTTTTATATTACACATTTTATGAACTATTTAAAAATTCTTCGTTTATTTTTTATTGAAACTCACTTAAAAGCTCACTTTAATTTTATTAACTTCAATAAACAAGATTATACAAGCCTCGACTTCCTGAATTTCTTGAAAGAAATAAAATAATTACAATTTAGAATTTATATTTCTACTTAATCTACGTCATTGGACGCGTATCGCGAATAAATATTCCTACAAAAAGATACATAAATACTTTTTCATTTGCATGTATTCAAATTAAAAAGTATTTATTATAGTTAATATGAATAGTTGAAGTTTTCTTTTTAACCCTCAACAAAAAAGGAGGTATTATAAGTGGATATGTATGTATGAATATGTATATCCTGTATGTCTAATTTTTTTATCAAGATCACTATTTTATACGAAAAATCGCATACATATTAGCTATATATTTCCTATACGATTCCTGGTATTTGAACTTAATACTATATTAAGTTCAGTTAAATAATATGAAATACACATCTCTATAGATGTGTATTTCATATTTATTTATACGTATACATTATTTTGAGAGTCAAAAATTTATTTGTTGTAGCAACAGAGTGAGCGGTACCTATCTTCGGCATACGAGGCGGGCGCCGAGTTGTCGCCAGTGGCGCCCGTAGCGTCTCCGGGCTCGCCTCGCGACTGCACCTCGTGTCGTAAGAGGGAGCCCCCAGATGAGCCTCCGCCGCCGCCTGCTGATGATGGCTGTGCAGGCTGCGGTGCCAGGATCACGGACAGATATTTCCTCTTGGCTCTAGAACGACGCTGGCACACGCCCTGCTTGAGGTGCTACGAGTGCAAGATGCCACTGGACTCGGAACAGAGATGTTATGCGCGAGATAGTAATATCTTTTGCAAAAACGACTACTTCAGGTGAGCTAGTTTTTAAATAGTCTAACTATTGAACGTTACTATAAAATACATGGAAAGTAGAGATGCAAATATTAAATAAGCAAAACCATTAAGTACTTCTTGAAAATATACTTATATGAATGACCTGTCGTGGCACAGGGGTAGAACCGTGCGATTATAAACGTGACAGGTTGTAGATTCAATTCCTCAATATTTAATTTTTTCATTACCTCGGTCGCATAACGCGCAAAAGCAAAAGCGCGGCGTTCGACACCCTAGAAAGTTCATAGTTGCTTGTAATTAATAATATAAGTTTTAAATAGTAAAAGACAGTGCAAGCATTTTGTGGATGGGTGCAAAGTAGAGACTTTCTATTGAGGCAAATATATCTTTTTGTAGTTCTTCCGTGGTAATAAAACATCTTCACTAGCATTCAGTTTACGACATCTCTATATCATATTTTAGATAAAATTAACCTTTTGAAAAAAGAAGAGCAAAAGAATTTTATTAATAAAATCTTTAATTTTCACGATTATGGCACATTTTAAATGAACATAAAGGTGGTCAAGGGGACCAGTTTACCCGTGACCACGGACTACTGTAAAGTATTCGAAACGTCCAGTTTCCAAAAATATAGTATAATGCTAAATATACGCGATTAATCTGATAAATAGTTGCAATTTTATTAACTTTTATAAAAATATTAGTTTTCAATTCATTTCCTTCCTCCATCTTAAACCTTAATTCATAAAGTATTTAAAATATATTATTCATTTAAGTAAATAAGTTCTTAATAGAATATAAAATAAATTTCAGATTCATTAATAGTAACATAGATTAATATGATAAAGAAAAAAACAAAAACTCAACGTTTATACTATATTAATCATATATGAAGCTATGATTTTTTAAATCATAATTAAAAAACTACGTATAAAAATGTAATAATAAATTATTTTTTTATTACCAAGTATATAAAACTATATAAACTTATGTTAAGACACTACCCAGTTTCCGCCGAAATCTGTAGGCATTGCGTGTTGAGTGGCGGAACTCAACGTCGCGCTTTGCACAAGACAAAAACGAGGAAATGAAAATATTAAATATTACATTTATTCCATCGGGAATCGAATCCACAGTCGCGGTTTTAGTCACAAGCTACCCTTGCGGAACGACTGGCCAAATAGAACTAATACAATATCTATATATATAAAAGGACTTGTGCTGACTGACTGAGGTAAGACGCACGCAGAGCCGTAACCGCTGATGGTAGAAACGTGAAACTTGGGCAGATGTTTATTTTCATATTCTGGACATCCACTAAGAAGGGAATTTCAAAAATTTTAACCCTAAAGGGATGAAATAGGGATTGAAAGTTTGTATGGAAAAAAAAAGTAATCTGCACCGATTTTTATAAAATTTGAAATTCAGACTCTTAAAAATATTTCATTGAATACGTGTTTCATGGTTTTCAAGAATTCACCCCCTAAGAGTTCAAATAAGGGGTTGAAAGTTTATATGGAAAAATCTTTAAATTGCCACCGATTTTTATAAAAAATTAAATTCAGATTGTTAAAAATATTTTATTGAACACGTGTTTCGTGTTTTTTTTAGAATTCACTCCTAATAAGCGGGCGAAGCCGCGCGCGCCCTCTAGTATATCTATAAATATAAACAAACAACTACGCACGCACTAACAATAAATGCATACATAGATATATTTACATATGTCAACATTAGATTTTTTTAGATTATCACATCTTTAACTTAACTTAACTTACAACATATACAGTAAAATTTAAGCTTCTAAATAAACAAAGTTATAACGGGCCGAGGATTGCACTCGCTGATTGTCTATCTGAAACTTAAGTCGCCTGTACACGTATTTTATGCGTAAGATAAAAATCTACTTCCGTGAGTTCTTAAAGCATTTGCCTATCTCGGGCTCGTATGACGAGGTCGTTAGGTGGGTACGAGGCGTTCTTGCCTCGTCTAGATTTAGGCACCCAGAGACGTCACGTGGGCCGTCACCCATCTGTGGTGGTATCTGATGGACGCTTTACAGCCCACCCCGGTCACAACTCACTTGGTGCTATCACTGGCACGTCGCGCACGTACGCATCTCAATGGTCCATCTCTACGGGACGCCCGGCTTGTGGGGAATAAGTGATGAGAGAAAGCGTGTGCGCGAGCAGTTTTATATGAATCGTTATAAGAAAAGTGTTGCCTGTGTACTAAAAAAATATATATATAATCTAATTGGTTGAGTTAACCGTATAGGTACATGTTTATAGGGCTTAAATTAGAAAATAACGACTAATGTTTGTGAATGATATTAATAATATTTATAAGTTTATCGTTTGTACCAAAATAAACTTATTAACTAAGTAGCAATGTGATATTTTTTGTATATTTAATTTTATAGTATAATTTCATATCTTATACGATTTCCCGAAAATGTTAGATTGTCAAAACCCTATCTTATATCACTCACCCACACATCTTCCTTACATAGATGGAAACGGTAGAATAATGTGAATTTATTTGTTTTTTTTCTTTTATAATAAATTTTTAGCTTTTTTTATACTAATTCATCTAGAATGTGAGAAAAATGTGTAATTATAATAAAAAATATTAACACGAAACACACAAAAATATTTCATAAATATATTTATTTATTCGTAATGAGATAATTTATTGTATTTGATAATAAGCACCACAAACTCCTCAAGCATTAACTGTTTGAATGAGCTGATTATATTTAAATATTACTTATTATGATAAGAAACTTTGTATAAAATTATAACTTTTTAGCTATGAAAATGTAAATTATACTATCTTGTTTCCCTTTCATTACAATTATATGTAAATCAATAGTGCGTGTGCATTGGGTTATTTCAAATGTAATGTGACGTGACCGCCCACCAGCCGCGTCACGTCAGCGCGCGGCTCCACTTGACTTCAGTGCGACATCCCTTTGTGGGGACCAACTTATATGGAG
This sequence comes from Heliconius himera, assembly GCA_021202915.1. Lineage (NCBI taxonomy): Eukaryota > Metazoa > Arthropoda > Insecta > Lepidoptera > Nymphalidae > Heliconius > Heliconius himera. The sequence continues at coordinate 396,049 of JAJHJA010000174.1, read as the reverse complement.
ATACCTAATGATTTAAACGACAAGTTTAGCATCGATTGGTCACAAGTTCTTTTTCGTTCTAGGTACATCTATTTTGTTAAGTTAACAACGAGACCGTTGGCTTAACGATATGTGCGTTCGGTGATTGTAAAATTATAATTATAACGGCTTTTTAACTTTACGACGTATTTTATTCTGAGATCGTGTTGGGTGAATTAAAAATGGCTGTGTATATTCAGAAATATTTAGGTTTAAACTGTCTAAGTACAAATAAAATTATATTGATCATACAGTGATTTTATTAAATCACTTTATGAACAAAATAATCACACACACTTAGGAAATAGAAATACTTATTTAGAAAACGTATAAAAATTTAAACGTAGCGGGACTCGAATCCGCACTTTCTGGAAAACGGCCAGGTCGGTTTCCAGGAGGTACGGGTTTGAGTCCCGCTACGTTCAAACTTTTATACATTTTCTAAATAAATATTTCACTTTAATCACATCCAAATAGAAAATACGTAAAAAGCTAGGCCTTTTTTATCAGAATATTCTTTAAAATAAATATCATCAGCTCCTAGAGCCAGCTAGTGGAATACAAGAAATAATAAAGGTACATCGTAAACATACGTTATGTGGGCATAAATCAAATCCGGCCCTGGCTACGAGACACTTGTTAAATTGCTCATAAAAGTCTTCAACGCAGCGAATACGCGTATATTAGTATGGGTTTATGGCAGCTCTTCGTCGGGCTATCGGCACTTTTGATTGGTGCGACCGCGGTCGGTGACGGACGTCGGAGATAGATATTCCATCAAATATCGTTTCGTTTTCACCTGCTCTGGTATTTCACATTGCTTTTTATTATATTAATATGTATTAATCAATATTTTGTTTAGTTTGCCTTCCTGTATGCTGTATATAGCAGGGTAGGCAAGAGGGAACCTGGGAAGTTATTGTTGAGATACTTCTGTTCTCAGCTTTCCACAGAATTCTGGAGTCATTCCTGGTTACTATCCATTTTCAGAGTGGGAATCGAAATTCAAATCTGTTGCGTTTACAGCAGCACGCTCGTGCTCCTGCGCCACAACTGGCCTCAATAATTATCTATATTTTTTTTCTTTTTTCTTATATTTATATAAAATTATACAATATATAGATAGATACAATTGTAGACATATGTAACATTTGTATTTATTTATTTACTTATATTGAAGCAACATTTACGACATTCGTTAAAATAATATATTTAATTAAATAAAATAGGAAGAAAAGACAATGTGGGAACGTAACTATGATGGAGATATTGGTGCATATGTTAAAAATATATTTTTATTATATGTACGTTTAAAGTACGGCGCAGCGTTTAAAATGCATGGAATAACTGTAGATAAAAGTTAAAATGGGTAAACTGGAATGAGCTTTTGTTTTTCCGAAGTGTAATTAAATTACAGACCAGCGGTACATGGATGTTCAATCAACACATGTCGAAACCAAAAATTATTTATTTATTTAAATAATGCTGACATAATTAAAACATATTTAAGTTAAAAATAATATTATAAAATTATATAACTATTATTGAACATATTTTGATATTAATTATTAAGAACCCATTTCAGTTGTGGATTCGAACTGCATTCGCCACTTGACACGTTTTGTTTGATATTTCTAAAAAAGGTATTATACCCTTTTTTAAGGAGTAAAACCAGTATGTCGGTAGGTAGTGGAGTGTCTTAACACTATCAGAGAAACGTAACGCTAAAAATGTTTAATGTTTTGCGATTCGATTTTCGTATATTTTTTTGGCCATAGTACGATCTCTTAAAACAGTTTCATAAAACGTGCTATAACTCCAGTTTGAACTTAATATATAGCACAGAGAGTACTAGATGACTCAAATAAAAAGAAACCACCAATTTTATCTTGCTCTATTCTATAAGAAAATTGAAATAAAAATTGAAAAATATACATGTAGGTATTCATTTTATTATTATTTCTTCCATTGATTTTATAACAGATATTCACTAATTTATAATTGGATTTATTTTATATCTTAACAGTTAGCATTCATTGTGGTGTTTCAAAGAAGTTGATTAATGTACACAACAAATAAAAAAAACTTACAATGTTTATATTATAATAATAAAATTCTTATATTAAAATTCTTATTTTATTAAAAAAAAATAAATCAGCTTAATGCTATATCCCTCATATAGCAGGGTATGCAGAGGGAACCTAGTGTTAAGACACTCCGTTGCACTTTCTCTTTCACTTTTTCGAGGCATTGCTTATTGACTGACGGAACTCAACGCCGAGTCTTGCCAGAGTGAAAAAAAAACAAAATATTAAGAAATAATAAAACATTCCGTCGAGTGGATATCGAATCCATAACCGTCGCATTTCAGTCACACCCTTGTGCCCCCGCGCCACGACTGCCTCTATATTTTATTATAAGTTATTATTTTAATATAATTAATAATAATGGAACTCATATGTGTGCGTATAGTTAAGTATAGGTGGACCTACTTTAACGTAAGTTAAAACTGAGCGGGCGTCAAGCGGTGCCTTGTTTATAGCCTCGGTTATTGTATTATATTATGCGTATGCGAAATATCTTATTTTTGTGTATATTATTGTACTCTAGGTGCTGTCATGCTCCAAAAATATACGATCTCCTTTGTTTTAGAGGTGAGAATCAGACAATGGGGGTTGCCCAACTGTCTCACAAATCATAAGCACTATTTAAAATTAAAATTTTCTCATGAATTCTTACTAATTAAAGTGAAAATCACAAACGACAATCGAAATGGGACTAATTTCTGGGCAATGGCTTGTTGAAATGTTTTTGAGCGTGAGATTTTATAATGATACTAAAATAATATACGAAATAAGTATAACAAATATGACTTATATTACTACTGAATGTTATATAAGAATAATATATTTTTTTTGTATTAGAAAAATGGAAACACCTTAAAATTTAACAATATCGATTATTAAATGGATTTAATATCGATAATTATAGCTTTATGCAATAAAGAAAAGAAGGCGAGTTAGTTGCGATATCTCAAAATTATTGAATAATGAAAGTTTACCAATATTTAAAACTAGCGAGCAATTAGTTGAAATGTGTGTTCATATCATAGCAAGAACAAATTTTATTTATCGTCAGTTCTTTCATCTAAAGATAAAGTTTAATTACAATCAGTACCGTATCTTTATTGCCTTCTCCCGTGGCGCGTTATCACCTGCATCTATTAAACTTGTTTTTGAAAAAAAAATTTGATATTTCTACTATTATATGGAATTCTGTCATTCTCCATGGGAAACGTCAAGGTCGCGTCGTGAAAGTTGATCGACTAACAGATAAAATTAACGTTTTTATTGTAATTATGTAAATAACTGGATAGGAAAACTGAGTATCACTTTAAATCAAACTGCTATAACTTTTCGAAGCTTAAGATAATTCAATCTATCAGACCGTGACGTCAATAAACATTCCCGGTAGTAAATCCACTTTGGTATGAGGCAGGAGTTGTTTCCAAGTTGTAGAGATGAATGTTGCTTGAATATCGTTTTTTTAATGGCAACAGTATATTTGTAGCGAAATTAAAATTATGTTCCCGTCGGAAGCTCGCGTGACGTCACGGAGCGTGCGCTTGCGCGGTGCCTGACGGATTAGTACAATCAAACTCGGTTGGATCACGCGAACACTTTTTTTTTGATAAATCTAGGGTCAAAATGGCCACTTTTATGTTTTCTCGGTACCGACCACCCGCGTTCTTGTTACATCATTATTGCAATCGCCGTCACAGTAAATAACAATAATTAAACCAATTTTACCAACTCACAGATTTGGTATCGACAACGTTAAATTTGTATGAGGAATTTAAAAAAATAGTATTAATTTATTTATTTATCTGTATTTTTTTTAAAGAAATCACAGTTTTTATTTAAATTTCAAAGAGTATTTTTATAATTATCGCCTTAAATAAAAAGCGTTGAGGTTGTTCTTTTTTTTCTTGGGTTTCTGCAATTTAAATTGTCATTACTAAATTAATTTGATATAGTCACCGTTAGAATTTCGCTATTGTAAATTGATAAATGTAAACCAAAATAAAAAAAAACACAATAAAACACATTTTATTACTACTTTGCCGTCGCACGTACATAAATAAAGATAAAAAATTATTAGATTTTTTTTAAATATATTTAACAACAAATAGAATGTTATTTTGATAGCGCAAAATTATTCTATAATAACATACATATTTACCACGTTTTCCTTACTTAAACCTTGTCCTCTTGATATTAATCTTATTGTAACTATTATCATTTCGATAAATACAGACCTTATGACCATTTAAAGAACTGAAGTTACCTTCAGAGCGCGTAAACAATACACAACATCATGTACTGCCACATGATTGAGGCGTGACAGATCGAACTCTACATCGTATTAAAGGTGGATGTGCATTTTGCGGCCGTAAGTTACTCTATGAGGTCAGAGGTGAAGAGATAATGTGATTTGTGGCTGTAATTATGGTAAGCTATTTATTAATATGTAGCCTAGTAATAATATTAAATAGTAAATACACTTGTGATTAGACAGTCGGAAATTTCAATTATTTTTTCTATTTAGCTTCATAATGTAGATTAAGCGGCGTAGTTAGGACTCGTTATTAATAATACAAATAAATTATATTAATATTAATAATATTTTTTTTCTATTTAGCTTTATAGTCTAAGCGGAATTGTTAGAGAGAACCGTTATTAACTATACAAATAAATTATTGTAATATGTATTAATAATTAAAATATACCATTTTTGACAATAATCAAACATTCTGCTAATGATTAGCGCTCTTGATACTAGAATCAATTATTAGAGAATGAACTTATTTTAGCCTAGAATTATTTTTATCGGAGTAGTTATTGGTGGCAAGATAATCCTGTCATTGCATAATAAAAGTCTTCATTATTTTTTTTGGATTTTTGTTAGATCTCACACATCTTTATTTTTTCTTTTTTATACTTTCTGTCCATTGAGACAGTGCTTGTTGAAGGTTTCTGTTATCAAGCCAGGAAAATACAATAAATATATATTCTATGGAAATTCTGTAGAAATCGTAAGCAGGGTAGAGAAACCCTCGATTTTAATCACGTGCTGTGTTTCGTATAATTTCTTATAATAACAATATTTGCTTCTTGTAATCATCATCTGATGACATTATTCATCTAATATAATAGGAGATCCAACTTTCCAACAATTGGGAGTTAGGGAACAATGTTTCAAATATTATAGGGACTTATAGAAGGCTAGTTGTATACTACTAAGGTAATGTACTAAACTAACCCATATTAACTTGTATATTATGTAAAAAATTTGTCAATGATCCGAGTAAAAATGTAACTATTACTTGGAAAAAGACGAGCTAAACGCTTCTTCCAAAAATGAACAAAAATGAAAAGTATACATACAAAGAAAATAATCTGATTTATTCAATTTATATTTCCACGAATGAGCTCTATACAGTTATTTACTTACTTGATATTATTCAAGTACCCACTAAAATAATATTTTAATTACTTCAAAGGAAAGAAAAATAAAATTATAAACGAAATTATTGATACTTATATATTTATTTACTATTTAAAATTCGTTATTTCTGGAGTGCCTGCCAAGATAAAAATAGCATTGAAGTCGGTTTTAATTTTTTTATGAAATGATACGATTTAAAATCCACGCAAAGTTAGCAATTATTATTTTATTTATATTTTATTAAAATATAGACATATAGCAAGTTAAACGTGTATTCGACGCGTGAGTAGATTGAACGCCAATATATTAGCCATCTATCTCGTTAGTATTAGCTACAAAGATTATCGATCAATTTTCGATATTGGCCGAATTTGTGTTATAGCATATATCTCTCTCCTAGGGTTAATACTGTATATTTAGGGCTATAAATAAAGAAGAACCGCAGAATAACTTGTAATTTGGGCTTTCCTGTTTAAAATGAGAACGATTTACATATTAAAGTTTTATTTAGCTGCACTCTGCTGTTTGTTCTGTTTCCCATTTTCTGCCGAATTCTGGAGGTATTGCGTGTTGATTTATCGTTGCAACGTGTTGCGTATTGATTGGCGGAACTCAACGCCGCGCTTTGGCCCGACACTAGAACAAATAAATGAAAATATTAAATATTTGATTTTTTCGAATGGAATTGAAGTTGAAGTTACGTTCACAGTCGCTTGTGCCTTTGCGCCATGACTGGTCTTTTTAATTTCTATTAAATTAGTTTTTATCTAGGTATATTTTAGATACGAAATTTCATTTTAAATTATAAAAAAGATACGCCTATTAATAAGAGCTTTCATGCAAATAATTTCAAGTATTCATTGAATTATTAACTTAACTTACAATTTTTTTTATATTACGTCAAATAGTAGATATGTATTATATTTAAAAAACAAACTCAATTCAAAATCAAATCTTCTCATTAAAATGAATTCAAATAAACATAGTTTTATAATATTTACATATTTATAAACTAATATAAGTTTATATATGGTGTCCACGCTGTATTCACCAAGAGTGTGCCATCGTATATAAATAATCCCTTGCTTAAATCATATCTATTCTGCGATCGCTCCACAACTTCGTTCATAAGCAACGATCGTTATCACATGTGAGACCGCTGGTGCATTGTCTCCCGGTTCACACTCGCGCTGTTCGGTGCTTCTAGGGCGATGACCACGACTCAAAAAATAGCTGTTCTAGTATCAGTGTATAAATATTGACTGACTATTTAGGGACGTAGGTTCTTTTTCTTGGTCTTGACCTAAAATAGAAAATTGAAATATATTTCTTGGAATATGTTTTAAATTGATGTTTTTATATTGTATTATTTTTTATCAGCTTCGAGCACACAGCAAGGTAGGCAGAGAGAACTTAGAGTTAAGACACTCCGTTCCCCACTTTAAATTGATGCTTACTGTTGTTTTTTATAGAAGCATTGTTTAATTTTATTTATAAAAAATATAGTTTATGTAATAAATTAATTATACCATTGACATTGAGAAAAGCAACTGTTGAGTTTCTTGTCGGCTCTTCTGAGCAGCACTGCCTTCCGGTGTATGTTCATTCGACGATTAAAAAGTGTTACAATAATGTATTATATATATATATATATATATATATATATATATATATATATATATATATATATATATATATTGAATGTGAATAATTTATATATATATATATGAATTTAGATAAAGTGAGGTCCGGAACTGCGCACGAGTCCTATTATAAACATAAACAGTGTTGTCACGCACTCGACAGACGGAGTTATCGATATCGCGTCCGGGTCAGCCGGTCAGATATGGGCCACGGAGTCCACAGAATACCTATATTATCGCTGGGCTCTCGGTGCGGCGACTCGGCGCCACTCCTTACGTAATCAGCTTCACGCTGTCTCCCGCACACAGCAGGGTACACAGAGGGAACCTAGCGTAAATTCACCCCGTTTCCCACTTTCCAACGCATAGTGAAGACGTTCGTGTTGAGTGGCGGATTTCAACGCTGCGCTTTACCTCGATGGCAGTGCGAAGAAATAAAAATATAAATTTAAATAAATTTCATTTTTCATTTCCTCGAATGGGGACCGAACCCACAACCAGTTGCGTTGATAGCCACACTTTGTGACTCTACGCCACGACTGGCACTACTCGCTTTATGTAATCAATTCGTAAAAATGACATGCATTTTATTATTCGATTCATTATCGATTACAATCGTTGTGTATAGTAGGAATCGTAAGTGAGAATAGGTCTTAGGTTAATAAATTGGTTTGTCAGCTCCAAAAGAAATGCGATAAGTGCAAAAGAAACTTTACGTGATATGTTATCTTTTATGTTTCATATGGAGTACTTTATTGTTTAGATTGATAATATGGCGTTATAATTTTTGTAATATTTTATTAAAAATTGAATTGATATTTTGAATGTGAATTATTTATTTCTAGAAAGATTCCATTGATTGCAAAAACAGAGCTTAATAGAGATATAACGTATATGTTTATAATATTTTGTCTCCAGTGAAAGAGATGTTGTATATAATTATAGTGTTTCCTAATTAATCATTTTTTAATTCGTAAAGAGGACTGTCATGGCGCAGGACGGTAAGTGCGAATGGTCGTGGGCTCGATGCTCTATCGAGAAAATGAAAGTTTTAATATTTCTCTATCGAGAAAATGAAAGTTTTAATATTTTCACATCTTCGCTGTGGTGTAGAGGCAAAGCGCGGCGTTGAATACCGCCATTCAATACGCAATGCTTGAAGAATTTGGCGGAAAATGAAGAACGGAGTGTCTTAACACTAGATATCCTCTGAGTACACTGCTATTGACTCTGTAACAAGGAATGTCAATTTCATTTTGTCATTTACTTATTTCATATTTATATTTAAAAGTTTATATATATAATAACAACTTAAGAAAGTAATAATATTTGCATTTTAACAAAAAATATAATTTTGAATTGCTACATGAAACACGAAGAGACTAATAAATGCGTTTTATATTTACTAAATTTATAATAAAAGTAAATATATGAATGTTGTATATATTTATTAGTTTTTATATATATTTTGAAGTTATTATTAAAAGTAGGAAAATTTCACTTGTACTGTTGATATCGTTTTATATTAGGTAGGTACATTATTTAATTTAGATTCTAAAAATGTTTTTTCTTTTCATAAGATTGTTCAAACTGTATGCATTTGTATTTTTTTTTAATTACAGATTTTTTTTTATTTCAAAAAGGGAAAAAGCTTTTTAAGGAGGACTTTTCACATTTTTTAAGTGTTAGTCATTTATTGTCTTAAGAACGAAAAATACTTTTTAGAAAATATACAAAAAAATTAAGATTTGAGGAAAATATTATATATTTAATACTACGGTGATATCAAAGTTTACGACGGCGATATCACAAAAAAGTAAGCAGCGTCTCCTGAGTTAGTCACCTCGATAGATAAACTTGTGAACTCATTACACGTACAACAACGCTGTACTATATCAGATTGTGAGACGTATCTTATGATACATCTGTCCATTTAAAGCGGTTGTGCACGTGATCCAGTAACTGGTTACTTTGGACCTAAAATTTACAAATTAACTTATTTCTCATCACATATGTGCACCCTACCCTACCCTAGTCCTATTTAGACGCTAGAAATTTTATGAACAGTAGAGATTCTACACGTACACTCATACTCTTTTCTTCTATTTCTCTTCATTTTATAATTGTTAAATGTCAAACGTATGCTACTGCACATTTCATATAATATTTCATAATTTAGTTGACAGTTTAATATGTGTAATAAAATAATCACGTCAAATATATAAATGTGAAATGAGAGCCAAGTTCGATACTGAATAAAACGTCGTTCTGAATAAAGGTTCGTCTAATATTTTTGGCAGGTGTTTTTTTAACTTTTTAGTCAATGAATTTATATAGTAAATAAGCAAAATTTATATTGATAACTTGATAACTAACACTAAGCATTATTTAATTTTAGGCTCTCAGTTTCAAAATTGACTATATTATTTAAAATTGTATTAATGAAAGAATTTGAATACCTAAAGATCTTGGTGAACTTAACAAATTTATATAAAATGTACATTTATGATCTTCCCTGCATTCAATATAAATTTCACGTATAAAAAATATTTTAAACATTTAATTCTAACATATCATAGCATGTAATAGCGTGTTATCTATAGATGGGGTGCTGAGGCTAGTCGTGGTGCAATGGCGCAACCGTGTAAACGCGACAGGTTGTGGGTTTAATTCCCACTCGAGGAAATGAAATATTTAATATGTTCATTTTTCGCTACAGAGTCGAGGTTAAACGCGGTGTTGAGTTCCACCACTCAACACGCGCGAAGTGTCTTAACACTAGACTTTATCCACCCTGGTACATTCGAGAGAAAAAAAATATAGATTTATAACAAACACAATATACTACAACAATATTTATGTTTACGAAAACATTTGACCTAATAATAGATTCTCGACGCAGATGGCTCTAGCGGAAGCGTTTTTTTCGAAGCCCGAGTCAAGCCTCTATGTGTTTGTGATAAGGGTCATAAGGCTCTTTGCGGTGTGCACGGTGCTAGGATATGTTGACAAATGAATGATGACAATTATATTGTGTGGTCGTACCCATTGTGCAATTGACGTCTCTATATTGTCGTCCCCTGCGGTTACACTCGCTGGTCCTGGTACGGTTAGCTTTTTTTTCTATATTTCAAATTATTATTAGTAAACGTATGTTAAATATTTTTTTTACGTGCTACTAGTAAGTTTTATTAGTGATACATAAAAATGAATTAAATAAATCGGCTTCACGCTGTATCCCGCACACAGCAAGGTAGGCAGAGGGAACCTAGTGTTAAGACACTCCGTTCCCCACTTTCTGACGAATTCTGGAGGCATTGTGTGTTGCGTGGCAGAACTCAACACCGCGCGTAACCTCGACACTAGAGCGAAGAAATGGAAATATAAATTTAAATAAATATTTCATCTCCTCGAGTGGGGACCGAACCCACAACCAGTCGATTTTACAGTCACACCTCGTGTCGCTGCGCCACGACTGGCCCCGATTTATAAGTGATAGTTTAAAATAATTTAAATCGTTAGCGATATTAAATGATAATTTTATAAAGTAAACTATAGTATTATCATAATATCGTAACAAATCGGGAAATATTTTTTTTATAACAACCACGATCCCCTGATAATTTTTTGATTTGCAAAGTAATGCGTTTTTCTGCTTCGGAGAGTTTAAATGTCGAATCGCTTGTTGTATCACAACAGTTCATCGTAGCGGGCTACATTGTTCACGCGGCTATTGTTTCTTATTATAAAATAAACCTATTGTGATAATATTTTAGCTTAAGTTTAAAATGGTTTTTTTTAAATAAAAATAGACATAAATATATTTAAAGTTAACAGATAGTCATTGAGCATAGATAGTCATAAGAGGCCCTTACATGACCAACTCATTTTATGGGAGTAGATACATAGGACTTTTAAATCAGCTTCACGCTGTATCCCGCACACAGCAGGGTATTCAGAGGGAACCTAGTGTTAAGACACTTCGTTCCCCACTTTTTGCCGAATTCTGGAGGCATTGCGTGTCGAGTGGCAGAACTCAACGCTGCGCTTAACCTCGACACCAGAGCGAAGAAATGGAAATATTTCATCTCTTCGAATGGGGATCGAACCCACAACCAGTCGGTTTTACAGTCACACTTCGTGCCGCTGCGCCACGACTGGCCTCAATACTTTTACTTAATAAAATTTTCTCTCATTCTACATTATCTCTATACATATACCAGTATATTATTTTATATAAAAATAAAAATCGTACAAACCTCTTTTTTTAAATAAATAATAATTTAAAATAAAAAAAAACAACACGTTTCTCCGTTGTTTATGGTTATTTTATTTCAACAAGTAACTCAGTGGGTAGTGTGCCCGTGCAGTTACGTAAACGTCTACTAGCATCAGCCAGCGGGTGATCTGACGTGTGTAATAATTCCGGCGTAGCGCTCTCTACGAATGGGATTCCCATAGAGGTGTATTTCCTATTTCGCGTGAGAAAGTGGTAGAGGCAGGCGACGACGCCGTGGGCCGCCGGCGTCACGCTGGCCATCATTGTCCCGCCGCGGCTATTGTGCGCGCCGGGGCCCTGCCGGGTGTTTATTTGCAAACAGAGAGCGCGCCCCCCCGCAGCGTGACAGACCCACAACCCCTCGCGGGTTCATATCGCGATTTGTTACTATTTAGGTAACACGATACGTCTCTATTTACAATTGCAAACTTCCGCATGTTTAAATTCTTTTTCTACCCTCATCCCTCTTAATTTTTAGTTTTTTTTCTCTATATAAATAGTCTTACATCCATTAGAATGATCCTAAAAATGAGAAATTATACAGAAGCTTTCAATATTATCAATGTAACAATATTATAAAAAGGTAGAAACCAGTCACAGATATAAAAAAGACATTTAGATAAGACTAATAGGCATTGTAAAATTGAAATGACAAATCCCATCAGGTCGCGTCGATATTGGGTTCGAGTCACTTTACAGCACCGAGGCCGGTATCGTTAATAGCGATCGTTAAAGAAAGCAGGTGAAACGGAATTCGGCATTTGTGAAGTTAGTTCTATATCATAAATATTTCATCTCTATAAAACGTGTAGTCTATCATACCTTATATTGCTTATATGAATTAATAGGCCAGTCTTGACGCAGCGGCACAAAGTTTGACTGTAAAATTAACTGGTTGTGGGTTCGATCCTCACTCGAGGAATAGATATATTTATTTACATTTATATTTTCATTTCTTTGTTCTGGTGTCGCGGTAAAGCGCGGCGTTGAGTTCCGCCACTCAACACGCAATGCCTCCAGAACTTGGCGGAAAGTGGGGAAAGGAGAGTCCCTCTGCCTACTCTGCTGTGTGCGGGATACACTGTGAAGCTAAATAAATTTTTTTTTAAATTTTTTCTAACATTCATATTTATTATGTTCATCTTATGGTCTCGTGTACACAAAAATTATACAGAAAAAAATATAATAACGTTATGTAAAATGATATACTGAGATAATAAAATATGCAAATATAGTCGACTTTTGTATGTTAGTTCAAATGAATAAAGAAATTACTTGAAGGTTACAACGGTAAATTTTCTAAAATATGTTAAATTCCCCACTCGAGTGAATGAACTATTATTTATTAATATTTTTATTTCTTCGCTCTGACACCAAAGAAAAAGAACGGCGTTGAGTTCCGCCACCCAACACATAATGCCTCGAAAAATTCGGCAGAAAGTGGGAAATGGAGTGTTTTAACACTAGGTTCCCTCTGCACGCCCTGCTGTGTGCGGGGTACAATGTGAAGCTGATTATTAACAAAATTATAATTTCATCATAGTTTTATGTAAATTTCGCGCATATATTGTCGTTGATTTATGTTAGTGGTTTGTATTATAAGCTTATAAAATTGTGCCAAAAGCTCTCAACAAATTTTATGTCTGGAACAACTTTAACAATGATGTAAATATTGTTGACCTACCGTTTAAAAACCAGAATAATAAATACTTTTGTTTAATATTTTGTATGGCGCTTTGTGTATAGAGTCACTATTATTTGAAAGAATGTACTTATTTGAGCTATATTTAAAAATGCTTGGTGCTTTTCAAACTTTAATAATATTTTGATTTACTTGAATAGCATTAAAATGATTTTATTTACATATATCTATCTACATATGGATAAAATTTATGATTTCTTAATAAAATGAAAAATTATAATTATATATTTCTTTTAAATCAACCATCCTGCACCTACAATATTATAACATATTTCTCACATTGATATATTTAATCTACAATTCCTCAACTAAATTGATAGGCTAAATACGATGAAACTCAATTAGTATTATGTCGGAAATATAGAATCACATTCATCAGACCACGATATCTGTGGACAAGTGGTTCCTTGTAGACGTACCTATATCTGAAGGCAACTTTACACACTTGCTACTTGACAACGGCAGATAATTTTTGGACAAGTGATAGTATTAATCCGTTGCTAGGATTTGAAGTGTGAACGCATCATCATATCGTGTGAAATAAAGATTATTATATTTAATGAAAATATGTATGTCAATCATGTTAATTTAGTGAAGTGGAGATATGTGTTTTTCATAATAATTTCAATGTATTTTATCTTTATTTTATTAATTTGGATTAACCTAATTGAGGTTAGAAAGTGTAGAACATATAGGAATGATTTCTCGAAATTCCTTTTGGATCGGGATTTTCTGCATGGATTTTAAAATATGGGTGACGACTAGTAACTTGGTGCCTTTTAATAATATTGATTGTAATGTAATAAAATATAAAAATAAAAATATATTTCTTACATTGTACTCGAAAAGTTCGAAATATAGTCGAGATATAAAGAAATATATTTCAATATATATAAAAAACCAATATATCAAAATAATTATTTTATAACATTCATATACGAGTAGTACTAGTAGTAGAGGGTGCAGTAATTGCATTACTTTGGTCACTGATATTGTACGAGATAGTAAATGTAGCAATTTATGCAACAAATCGTTGCCTACAACGAATTAAAAATTAAATTAAATTAAATCGGCTTCACGCTGTATCCTGCACACAGCAGGGTAGGCAGATGGAACCTAGTGTTAAGATACTCCGTTCCCCACTTTCCGTCGAGTTCTGGAGGCATTGCGTGTTGAGTGGCGCCTCAACGTAGAACGTCGTCGCTTTGCCTCGACACCAGAGGGATTAATTCAAAATATAAATTTAAATAAATATTTCATTTCCTCGAGCGGGCATGGAACCCACAATCAGTCACGTCCACGTCACACACTCGTTCCCCTCCGCCACGACTGACCTACAACGAATGAAACAATATATTTTTCTGTGAACTATCTTAATGAATTAATAGAGACAAGCTGTCATAAACACTGCGGATCATACCGATTTTCCAAACCATTGGATATTGGATAAGGAAAAAGTTGGTAAGAAAAACTTAAAAAGCACACCGTCTGTTAAGCAGAACATTGTGTATAAACAGCAATCACGATTGATTGAGTAACTATTGTACGTCGTTCGAGCGCACCACGTGTAAACGAGAAGGATTATTAGTGACAGTTCAACTGTAGAAAGCTACAACTGCAGTCAACTATGAAATGTTTGTGATTTTTTATTTATTGTAACTTAACCTTGTTTATATCATTTTTTTACCCTATTCATTGATTGTTTTAACAGTTTTTTTCATGTGGTATCCAGCATATAGTAGGGTAGTAGAGAGAATTTTCGAGGCTTTGCGTATTGAGTAAGAGCTCAATGTCGCGCTTTGCCTTGTCACCAGAGCGAAGAAACGGAAATATTAATAAATAATAAATCATTTCTCCAAGTGAGAATTGAACCCACAGCTGTTTATAGTCACGCGCTTATGCCACTTCGCCACAACGGACTCAACTATTTCACCGTGCCACATTAAAACCATATAAAACCTAGCCTCGTTATCGGTAAAATTGGTATTTTGAATAAGGATATCCAACACAGGCCTTTGTAAATATTTAAACGTACACAAAAATTTTGGGCATTACAATTAAAAGTCAATACAAAAATAAAATATTGAATTCCATTGGCATTTTGTTTTGTATTCGACTATAATAATGAACAGTACTTGTTTTACTATCGAGTATTCGAAACAATAAGTCTGACTGACATGTTATTTAAAAAGTATGCGGAAAGTTGTGTAATTACGAGGGAAAGTTTTTTTTTTATAAAGTACTGAGGTCGTAGCCATCGGTTGATATGTACATTTTAATGCAACAGCCTGTTATCAATTTATGAACGAACAGGTTGTCTTTATCATTAAAAATAAATAAGAATTAAGAGAGAATTTTGTTAAATTTCATATATTTAAGTAAAGTAAATAAGTTTAATTTATTACATATTGTTTAAGAAATGTCCTGTCGTGGTACGTGGCTTTTTTGCTCCGGTGTCGAGGCTAAGCGCAGCGTTGAATTCCGCCACTTAATAAGCAATGTCTCCAGAGTTCCGGTGGAAATTGGGAAACGGACTCGCCTAACACTAGGCTCCCTCTGCCAATCCTGCTACATGCGGGATACAGCGTGAAGCTGAAAATGAAAAGTTTACGAAAGATATATAAAAAACTGTATTTTATTTATTTGAAATGAGTATTACTGTAGCTATGACTCAAAACCAAGTGTAGAATGACAGTAAAAAACATTTAATGGATATAAACAACTAAACAAGATAATTTATGATAAACGTTCATTTAAATGATATTTTTCCAAGATTTTCTAGATCTTGAAAAATGTGTAGGAATATTTACGAAACGGCTCTCCCGTCGACCAAATTGGACGGCGGTGGGCGACAGATACTATCTACGCACATGTTACGATGAAGAATGTGTGCACAATAGATTTACGATATAGCTACTTTTAAACTATTTGTATTCATATGAAACCATGAATTTGCCTAGAAGTTGTTGGTTTTGGGTAAAAATTTTAGATTTATACAAAATTATAAGATGATTTATTTGTATACTTTTGTAAAACGACTAAGAGCAGTATTTATGAGTTGGTCACTGTTCAAAGTGCTAATAGAACGAGATTCGAATTTTTCACACCTTCTTTTTTTCGATAATATTTGAGTGATGACTATAAAAATATAATATTTTTGTTATTTCTACAAAATACTCGTTCCCCATTTATAAAATTTTAGTTGAAACATTAAAAGTTCGATATATCACCTAGTAAGGTAAGCAATTTATTTTAATTCGACCAAGCGATGTCTAAAATTATGGCCCTAAGAATAAATCAGTTGCCACTTTCAAGCGTGTCATAGGAGCTTAGGGAAGTCGGGCTACTATAATTGCCCTGGAACTATGGTTCCGAGAATCTCCATCTACATCCACTCAGCTATCAATCACTTTTTAGTATTTTAGAATTTTTATACTTACTTATTAGATAAGGAAACTGTTCAGTTTAAAAAAAATATAATGAAATATATAAATAAGGATGCAAAAATACATTACCATTAATTTAATATAGGATTATTTAATTCTTGTTGGTGAATTATATTTTTTTTTACTCTGCCTATATAAGGCTATCCTTTACCATATATAATATAAGAGTAGTTACAATTTAAAATATTTTTGCTTTTTCCCTTAAGTATAAGAGTAATAAAAGTTAAGCAAATTCATTATTAATAACCCATAAAGGAACGTGCAGTCGCACAAGCAATTTGGATGTAATCCATAGGTAAAGCAGAATTAATTATAGGTACTTATTATTCATTATACTTATTAATAGGTTAAGAAAAAACGTTATTCAGGTTTTGTGAATGTAAATAAAACAAATAAATAACGACATATTTCACAATTTAAAAATACTTTTCTTACTTCTTTTCTTTATTCTACAAACAAGAAAATAATTAAGATAATAAATAACTATAATATAGTTACTTTAAAAATTACAAGAGTTTTTATTTAGGTAAATATTTTAAAACTATATTGGGAACTAGTAATCGTTTTAACTGATCGTTTTAACTATTATTTATTAAATATCTCGCTAGAGGCATTAATATTTTTGTCATAGGCAGGACGAGGCGTTTCGGGCAATTGACTAGCAACTCTGGAACGGCCGTTGAGCGGGGGCATAACCTCAAATGTTCAGTGTTAATTAATGGTGGCATCGCCATCTATCGGTGACGCCCTATCAATCTTGCACGCGACACCGTACCGGCTCTCATTTGTCGCGATATTTTTAGACATAGAAGAGACGAATATTTTTAGATTTGAAAATTTCGACTAAATATATACAGGGTGGAAGAGGCAGCGCTCCATTTACGGAAACAGCATATAGGGTAAAATATTTCAAACCTATACCTGAAGAAATTAATCAAGATGTCTCAACAGTTTGGACGTAGGATTTTTTTTCATTTCACGATTTTTATCCATACCTGTATTTCGTGTGACGCGATTACGTATAGATCCCAATAACATAAACACTTACTACTACACAAATACTACTAAAGGTTAAACAACTTTGAACTTTATCGCCAATACATACGACTCGATTTCGAAATAAGGCATGTGCGGCGGTGTTCCTTTGATATGTTTATGTGTGCGTGCGTCATCCTTACAAATGGCGTTTTGTTTTAAAATTACAATTTTATTATTTATTTTGTTTGAAAAAAAAACTTTTTCATTTTTGGGAATTTATTTTTTTCTGAATTATATTAGGCTTTTATATAGTACTTAAAACTGTGGTTTCATTTAATGTGGTGCTGACACTTCCACCCTGTATATATAAATATACTGTAATTTGTAAAATGATTTATGCATAAATCTCGATGGTTTACACATATCGCGCAATAAATTCTCCTTTAATACTACACCTTTCTACAGGATATAAAGTTTAATGGCGCTATTGTAGTCGTTATTAACTTGTTAACAAGTAAAAGCTATGCCCAGACGATAATGATGTGCCTCAGATCAAAGCGCACGGACATGTGCAATGTTCCTATGAAGATATTTCCATTATATGCGGCGTGAGAATAACATAGAATATTACTGTTGAACATAAAAATTGATTTAGTGCATAAAATTTTATATAAAATTTTCGTAATTAGTTAGACACAAAGTGTCCTTGTACGTGTTTTATAATTTTTATACTTAAGTCTTATTTCCTTTACTTAGAGATTAGTTATTATTATCGATGGAGTTGTCCTTCCCTGCTTTATATTCTTATAGTGTAAGTCGCTGGTAGATGATTGGTTATAGCGAAGACATACCGCATTTACTCTTTTTGCCTTGTGTTTTAACGAATGGGAAAAATGATAGCCTTTTAATAACACGCTCGTTTATTTTAATAGATTGACATATTTTAAAATTTATGGATACTCTTCAACTAATTATTAAAGTATAAAAAAAGTTAGTATTAAATCTAGTAGACGCTTGTGTCTTACATAGACGTTCATTATTGTAGATATAAATATAATAATAGTTTTATTTTCAATTTAATTTTAAATTATTTCTTAATAAAAATATCTAAGAAGTTATAAAAATATAAAACGAATCAATTACAAGTATAATTAATTCTACTGCTCGACATATACGTTATGTGGATATTATGTTTATATGTTTTTTATATGTCTTTGAAAATATTTTGTTTTGTTCTGTTTTATTAAATAATTTAATGTATATGATATTTTGTATAAACGATCACCTGTTGACTTAAATATTCCACCAACGTATTTGTTGAAATGTCATTGTGACTGGAATAATAAATAGTGTATTATCGTATATTGTACTTAATCCCTGTGGTCTGTACATATATATCCCATTAAAACAGAAATGTGAAACGAGAGCCAAGTTCCATGTTGAAAACTGCGTCGTTCTTGAATTCACTGACAATAAAATCGATATCTATATGGGAGCCAAGTTTTGTATTCACTCGGTACGTAATTTAAGCTCAAGATTTCAGTTGAGATTTTTTACATACACAGTATATTATTTTGACAATTGTTTTCAGTCGTAAATCAAAGTTACTATAAAAATTGACATAGTAATTATTACTTTCCGAATAACTGATAATGATTTCTTTATTCGTTTCTATTACATAATTATCTATAATTATTAGTACCTAAACGAGATTTAGTAACATAATCATAACAATTTAGCTACGAATGCACTAGGAATTTACATAAAGCAAATATTTTTTTATTTCAAAACCACTCGAACCCATCGACGTCGCTAACGAGCATGGTATTAAAAAAATTTAGTATCCGAAACCGAAAACTTTAAAATGAAATCCTTATCGGTACCCGATACCGATACCTATACAGGTACCTTAGGACCGACGACGTCAGCGCGTTTCACGCAAGAAACGTCGATTTGACACACTGCCGCTAACAATGGCGAGCGGCAAGCTTTATTTGTTAATAATGTGTCACGGCTCAAGAATATAACACACCTATTCACCGGAAATAATCGCAATACCTATTGGTTTCTCGATACCGTTGATATGGCTGTTAAGTTTTACTTTGCTTTTTCTTTTTTAAATGAACAAACATGATAGTGAAGTTAAAGTAAAAAATATTGACTTATATTAAATATCCAAAAATATTGATTTTAAGCATTTAATGATATTTTGTATATGTTTTGTATTATTTTCGTAATAATTTACTTAAACACTAAAACGTACACTTTGAATTTATTTAAAATCATTATTTATATAATGATAAAACTAGCTAGTTATTTACTCAAAATATATCCTAGATGGATTCTGACTGATCCTGAAAATTTAATTTAATCCTGACAACAACATTTTAAAATCAATATTTTGCCAATATATTCATATACTTACTCTTATACACAGTCAATTAATTAAGTTAGAAAAATTTGTAACATACTCATACATGGATATTTCTATATAATTTAATAGTAAAAACCGGAAGAATAACAATTGTTAAGATTTTAGAGAGAATTTTAGTACATCGAAAATTTTACTTTTGCATATATATTACATATTCCACAAAATTTTTCGAATTTGGGCAAAAAGTCTTCATTGGGAAAAGAAATCAAA
Organism: Heliconius himera; assembly: GCA_021202915.1. Classification (NCBI taxonomy): domain Eukaryota; kingdom Metazoa; phylum Arthropoda; class Insecta; order Lepidoptera; family Nymphalidae; genus Heliconius; species Heliconius himera. The sequence continues at coordinate 375,831 of JAJHJA010000174.1, read as the reverse complement.
TTTCATTTCAATATGAATATTAATACTTTACTATAAACCAAAATTAACTTACAATTTTTATTTATTAAAATATATCTCTTCAACTTATATTTAATATTGTAATGATTATGTATTTATTTTTACATTCTATACCAATTTATTAATGGTTAAGTTTTGCTGCGTTGAGTTCTGCCACTCAACACGCAATGCCTCCAGAATTCGGCAGAAAGTGGAGAACGGGGTGTCTTAACACTGGGTTCTCTCTGCCTACCCTGCTGTGTGCGGGATACAGCGTGAAGCTGATTTTATTTGATTTTTTATTTAAGTGTGATAATTTTCATAAAAATAGTTAACGATAGCGATCAGGTAACACATACTAGTAGGTAACTCTTAGCACTCAGTCGGGTCTAGGCCCCGTGCGCTGTGTGGCCGCGATAACATCGCTCGTGACCGCTGACCACGACTGTTTCTTCATTTCGATGGCTTCATTCTACCTGCGGCTTCAGTAGTTTTTAATTCAAGGACTCAATTTTCAATATCCTAAAATGTTACAAGATATTATTTGAAATCTGGACCGAGTCGTGGCGTAGTCGTAAACGCGACAGGTTGTGGGATCGAATCCCACTCGGGGAATGAAATATTTAATATTTTCATCTCTTCGTTCTGGTGTCGGGGCAAAGCGCGGCGTTGAGTTCCGCCACTCAACACGCAATGTCTCTGGAATTCAGCAAAAAATGAGGAACGGAGTGTCTTAATAGTAGGGTCCCTCTGTCTACTTTGCTATGTGCGGGATACAGTGAGAAGCTGATTTTTTTTATTGCGAAGCGAATAATGATATAATTTTATATCATATATTTGTCATCCATTTTGTTATAATATAAATCTTACAATATTAATTATATTATAGACTATAGGTACAAATATGCATTTATATAAGCAAATATACATAAACCACTTTCACTCAATGAGACAAAAATAAGTACTATATTTTAAACAATCACTAAACATCAAATAGTTTTAATTTTCTCAATTAAAATTTGATTCTTTTTAAGTCCTTTCAACTTTGTTTTAAATTTATAAAATAATGCAGGGTCGTTTGATCGAGATAGGAGTGAATCGTGGAATCGAGACCACACGGAGATGTCTCACTCGGGAGTCGAACTCGCTATCTGGAATCTTGACCCCTTACCGGTTTTAATTATCTAACTAGAATTTGTTTGAAACTTATGTTTGTCTCGTAGGGACAGATTCTTAATTGTATACAATTCTTTCGGAGTACACCGCTCAGTGATTATTGTTTACTACTATATGTTTAAAAAATAAATTTAAAATACCCCAATATTGTAAATTTGTGGCGTATAGGCACAAAGTATGACTATAAAAACGACTGGTTGTGGGTTCGATTCCCACTCGATGAAATTAAATATTTACTTAAATTTATATTATCCATTTCTTTCCTTAAGTTCCGCCACTCTACATGCAATGCCTCTAGAATTCGGCGGAAAGTGGGGAACGGAGTGTCTAACACTAGGTTCCTACTGTACCCTGCTGTGTGCTGTATACAACGTGAAGCTGATTTATTTTCATTAAAAATTTTACTTTGACAACATTACCAACCAACAGAAAAATTCAAATTGATTATTTCACCTTTCCAAATGTTGATAATGTTGATTAAAAATTACAACACCTGCCTATAGGTAAGTGTTATTTAAAATAATGTTTCCCGGTCGTTGACTTCCACTGTATGTGTAATTGTTTTTTTTATGACCTTATGTTGTTATTGCAGTATTTTTAAAATATATTTTTTTTCTTTTAATGTAAAAAAAATGTTATGATGATTGAAGATACGAAGGTAATGATATTAATATTATTTGTAATAAAAAAATAAAAAATAATATGATGAAAAATAGGCTAATGCATTTATTGAGTTTTATATTATGTGGATTTGTATTTTGTGGCCAGTCGTCACGTGGTGGCAACGCGACAGGTTGTGGGTTCGATTTCCAATTGAAAAAAAAACCTTTTAAGAAGTATATAAGAAAATTAATTAGTTATATCCTGTTAGTTTTAAAATAGCGCACTGCATCGTTTGATTGGTCTGCAGCAATGTTAAAACCCTGAATGTGTCAAAAATTACTCTACCAGATCAAAATAATTTGTAAAGATGAGATAGAGATATCGAAAGGTTTTGCTATAGTAGTAGTATGTGAAAACGTTAAACACAATTTGCTGGGACGAAGTATATATACGTGAAACAACAAATCTTTTTAGAAATATAATAACTAACAAATAATAAATTGAATTTATACAAAAATTTAAAGCCCAGGTCAATTTTAAAATCAGCTAGTGTCCAAATCAGACATTGGTCCGGAATAAACCTAAAATTCACAACTTGAAATAACACATTTCGATGTATGTATATATTATATAGAGTAACTAATATAAATACAGTCGTACCTACTACTATACGCCGTTAAACGATAATAACTTGAAATATTTAAAATTTTTCATAATTTTATATATTTTTCTCAGGTTATACGGTTCTAAACGATGTGCAAGATGCAACACACCCATCTCCGCGTCGGAGTTAGTGATGCGGGCGCGGGACCTCGTGTTCCACGTGCACTGCTTCTCCTGTGCTCTGTGCAGTGCGAGGCTGACGAAGGGCGACACTTTCGGCATTAGAGATTCAGCTGTGTATTGCAGGTAAAATTAAATAACATCAAAACTAATTGGATTTTCATTCAAAATGCTTTTTATTATTAGTTATAAATTTACTACTAGGTACCATAATCAACTAAATCAACAACTGATTATTTAATTTAAGTTGTAATTGAGTTATGTATTTAAAAGAGTCACATGTTACAGGCTACATTATGAAACCATGCCGGACTATGGTCCCCATATGGCAGTTCCAGGGCCCCCGCAGATGTGTCCGGGGCCGTACCCCGGGCCCCCGCCTGGCTCTCACTATCCTCCATACCCGTCACCCGAGTTCACGAGAGTAGAACACGATGTTCCTAAAGGCCCTTTCTTTAACGGGGCAACGGCACCTCCTCCCCGACAAAAAGGTCGTCCTAGAAAAAAGAAACCGAAAGATCAGGACATCATGACAGCCAACCTTGGTGAGTTGCTACAAAACCGAAAGTATCACATGCCTATGCGAATTAAGACTGATATTTACTCTCTTTTTTACTCTGTGCATAATATATCAATAAAACAATTTAATATAGCTATAATATATATAAATATAATATACATATTCATAAAAATATGTCGTATGTGAGAATTCTGAGTTCCATTTTGTTGACAAAACGGTTACATTTTTATTAACACATTAAAGTCAAAACTGCACTTACCTCAAGAGATTAGGTATCGGAGGCAACTTCCCGTGTAGGAGTTTTATAAAACGACGACATTTCGCCTTTTTCGAGATATCGGAACCAGTATTATTATCTGGGCGGCAGTATTCGGTCAACCGACTGCATGCGATGTGATGTGGTTTAGTATAGAGAATTGTGTTTTTTATCTGACTTCAATAAAATGGTAATTTTAAATATATCAAGGAGAGTTAAATTCTATTGCTAAAAACATAAAAATATAAAAATAATATAGCTATATAAACGAAAAAATATATTCTTATGAAAATAAATATTAGTAAGTTATTATTTATATGTAAAATAGTTAGCATTATAAATGAAGCAACGTATGAAAAGTAATATAGACAATGGCGAACCAAGCCTAGTCAGTTTTAACACGGTGAACAGGTCTCGTCGCCGCAGCCCGGGGCGCTCGCGTGCCCGCTGCAATCTGAGGTTCATCATACTCCCCGCATTTCAATGAACCGACCGACTTTAATAAGTGATTTAAATATTAGTTTTTAACTATTACTTAATTTTTGTAGGTAATAATTATAGGCGGTCGTGGCGCAGGCTTGTACCTGGTGTGACTGTAACGCAGTGGTTAAGGGTTCGATCCACACTATGTGGATTTAATTATTACTTATAAATATTTTCATTTCTTCGCTGTGCCACCATGGCAAAACACCAGACGTTGAATTCTGCCACTCAACACGCAATGTCTTGAGAAATTTGAGTGGGGAATAGAGTGTCTTAACACTAGGTTCCTTCTGCCTACCCGTGTAAACAATAATTGAAAAAATTGAATTTTGAAAGTTAAGTATGATCAGCAACACCGGCACTTTTACAAACTTCTTATTCAATACTATATATACCTAATACTGAAATAAGCCAAGAGCCAAGATAAAAATTATTTTACAATGTCAGATAAAGCACCGCAATTATCTAAATTACACCATTTAGTCAAAGGAGGTTATCGTTTATATTTCACTTAATGTCATTACAATTATATTTTGTGGTTGTTATAGACCTTTTCATGTTTTTTTTATATTATATAAATTTTGTCAATTCATTTGATCCATTTTCCAAAATATAGAATGGCTTATGAGAAGTAAGAACTTAAATATGAATTATACAAAGGCTTTTCAATTTTTTAAAATTATCACAAATTATTTTCTTAAGTAAGCTTAATTTTTATGAGCTTACCTAAATAAAATAAATAATTTATTTTTATATAAAATAATAGTGGATACGTAAAATATTTTTAATTATTATTATCGATACAAATAATATCTTATATGAAATTAATAAATAAATCCTAATATTTCTGTATATTGGTAAAAATATATTCAGTTTCATTATTACAATTTTTTAACCACATACAATTAACATACCATATGTTTAATATTATATTATAATAAAATGAAATGGAGTAAATCCATACATGACTCTTTTAATTAGCTTAGCATTAATTTCTCTTGTTGACCAACTACTCATCAATTTTATTATTTACATATTTTGCACTGAAACAGACATATGAAATAAAAATTAAAACAACATTTTATTATTATTTCAAAAATTAATTAAGAAATAAAATTTTTAATTAAAATCTCACAGACTATGATAGGGTACTAGTGTATAAAAAAAAATACTGATATTTTTTGTATATTAACGCAAAACAGTCAATATTTACAATTTAAAAGTGAACGAGTGTACGAAACGAAAGTGAGGTCAGTAGTGGCGCAGCGGCACAAAGTGTGACTGTAAATCCGACTGGTTCTGGGTTCGATCCCCACTCGAGGAGATGAAATATTTACTTAAATGTATATTTCCATTTCTTCGCTCTGGTGGAGGCAAAGCGCGGCGTTGAGTTCTGCCACTCAACACGCAACACCTCCAGAATGCGGCAGAAAGTGGGGAACGGAGTGTCTTAACACTAGGTACCCTCTGCCTATCCTGCTGTGTGCGGGATACAGCGTGAAGCTGATTTATTTTATTTGATTTATTGTATATTCACGCAAAACAGTCAATATTTAGCATTTAAAAGTGTACGAATACAAATAGTTATACACCAATATCATCATCGAGTCCCGCTACGTTTAAATTTTTATACGTTTTCTAAATAAGTATTTTTCTTTCCTAGGTGTGCAATAACACTTTAAAAATGTTAAGAACATTTTCTTCTATTACCTTTATACTGTATTTCTAGGAGGATTATCCTCTTCAAAGCTTAATTGAACAGGTAGGATTAAAATAAGCATTAAATGTTGGCTTAATAATTTTTTAATTTGTTACAGTTTTTTAACAAAAGTAACAACGGTTAAAAAGATAACTATTTTTAGTTCAAGATAACTATCATTTATCAGACATTATCGTTTATAATATCTGTCTATATCTATATATACATATATATTACATAAGATAAAATACAGCATCACGCTGTATCGTGCACATAGCAGGGTAGGCGATGGGAACCTAACGTTTAGAGTGTCTAAATTTATTGCCGCATTCCGAAGGCATTGCGAAGAAATGAAATTATTAATTATTTCATTTCCTTAAGTGGGAATCGAATCCACAACCTGTCGCGGTTACAGTCACACTTTGTGCCCCTGCGTCACGACCGGCCTCTATATATTTAGGATTATTATATACGATTTTTTCAGTGTTTAAGTAGTCTAAACCGCGGTGATATCATAAAAATACATTTCATGCATGATATATGTAGGCGTATCATATTACATTAACGTATAACTGATTTTAATATCCCGGGAGGGTGCGGCACCCCAAGCGAGACGAGATTGAAACATGAGGTCTCTATCCCGGTACAAGTACCTCGCCTATAAATATTGGTTCCGGATTATAGGGTTTATATTTTTTTATGATAGATACAAATAACATTATTATATAATTAGAATATATATATTTGTATGTAACAAAAGTGAAATTGTGCCGTCAATATTTTGAATATCTCAATAATAGTTTAAATAATTAATATTTTTTATTAAATCAAATCAGCTTCAAGCTGTATCACGCATACAGCAGCGTAGACCAAGGGAACCTAGTGAGTGACAAGACACTCCATTACCCATTTTCCGCCGAATTCTGGAGGCATTGCGTGTTGAGTGGCGGCATTCTACGCCGGGCTTTTGCCTTGTTGCCAAAGTCAGGAAATGGGAATATTAATAAATAACAATTTATTTCCTCGGATGGGGATAGAACCCACAACCGTCGCATTACAATCACATCCTTGTGCCTCTCCGCCACGATAGCCTCATGTATTTTTTATACTTTCGAGTATATAAGTGTATGAATAAGCTAAAGTCAATCGTCCAATTATTCCGCGGCAATTCAGCGCTAACTGTTGAGATATTCCATATAAAGGTACCAGTAGCACTTTTGGTTGGATGAGTTTTTGTTGCTAAGACCATTTTGGCGGATATGCCGGTTCCTTCGCGGTACCTTTTGTATACCTTAACAATTATGAGAGGACGTGGACCTACGTAATACAATAACAGGTCGGCTTCAACCCTCAATCAGAGACTTCCTCGTTTATATGTTGGTGTGTCGTGTTCAGAGTGTGGCTTCTTGCTTATATAACGGTACATGTCGATTCGTTTTTTTGGTTTTTGTTGATTGTGATCAATTATTTGATTTTATAAATTACTATATACGAGTAAAACTTGATATTTCTACAGAAATTTACACAATAGTTTAATATATAGGCAAAACCTGTTACCGGTATCGGTAAACCGGTAAATCCAAAATAGTTACGTATTTTAATTTTGAAGTCATGTGGCACAGTGGGATAGTGGCTGACTGTAAATGATAACTGTGGGTTGATTCCGCACTCGAGGGAATCATTATTTTAAATTTTCCCTCTTTGGCGTCAGTCACTGGATCTCGTCACTAGACGCTCAACGTCTCTATATTAGGGGTGCACTATGTATACCATAATATTATCATATACATAGTAAGGCTATTTTTTATATTTAACGTTATGAAATTCGGTGACATAAATCATTATATTAAAAGTGCAAGTTTTTTTGTTTAGTCACAAATAATATATTCACTATTGACTTATTTTTTACATTTTTCATAATAAATATAAGAATATATATTTTTATTTATATACATATATACATATATTTATCTTTACATTTTATTAACATAAAGATGTTATCTTCCAAATAAATCTTGAATAATATAAATATATTATAATCCTATTAAGTAATCATTTCAATTATATTATATAGTAAGTCTTAGTGCATATAATTTTAATTCTGTTTTTAGGCAGCGTAGGACTAATAATGAACACACAAAAACGTTAGCACAAACTTACAGACGGGAAAATAATTTATAATATGTTACAACTTATATATGCAGGAATTCTGTTTTGTAAATCAATGATTTGGTTTTTAGGTGTCGGTGCCTGTATATTTCATTATTCTTAACTGTAGAAGTACATTGCACTAGTAACCAACGAAAAAAATGTAAAATATGCTTTCCTAATAAATTCTAAATTTCATTAATATTAATAACTTATTTTTTTTGTTATATTTGCACATAGGAAACTACTTATTTCCTATAATAAGAACGTTGATTGTCGCGATTATTACACATTTTAAATCAAATTATTTAATCTTTAAAAATAACAAAAATACGCGATTAATCCGGTTAAACAGTTTCATTTAAAATATTAACTTACTATCATTCTGGTTTCATAATACTAGATATTAGGAATAAGCGTAAGAAATTTAGTACTACCTATGTTCGTAAACGGTCTGATGAGGACGATATTATGTTTTTCTAAACAAAGAAATTAAGAATTTACTTTGCTTTAACAAAATCCAAGTGAAACATTATAAGAAAAAATATTTACTATAGATTTCAATTATTCTTATGAGATTAGCAAATAATTTGTCAAATTATATTTATTTTTATATAAAAACATATTTTATGAATTTAAGTAATTTATTTTTATCGCGGGGTCAATGGCAGGTTAGAGTGTTTTCAGCTTCACGCTACGCACGAACCTAGTGTTAATACACTCCGTTCCCCACTTTCTGCCGAATTCTGGAGGCATTGCGTGTTGAGTGGCAGAACTCAACGCCGCGCTTGTCCTCAACACCAGAGCAAAGAAATGGAAATATAAATTTAAGTAAATATGTCATCTCCTCGAGTGGGGATCGAACCCACAACCAGTCGGTTTTACAGTCACACTTCGTGCCGCTGTGCCACGATATGTACGTATAAGGCGCACTTTATATTAAAATATTCTCTCAGTACTTTAATGTTATATATACGTAGTGCAGGAAAACTTGATATGAATGGGCCTAGTAGTATGTGTAAGGACATAGTAGTATACGTAAGGAAATTCCGACATACGAGTAACTACTACTGTATATTACACCTATATAATACGTAATCCTAAGTATTATCCTACATACTAGTAGTATTAGTGGCTTAGGCCAATGTATTTCTCAAAAATCATAAATGATAAATTATTATATGGAAAACGGAAGTGTTCTAATGAGAATGGAGTGTCTTGACACCATGTTCCCAGGTTTCCTCTGTCTTCTACACTGTATACAGAAAGCTAAAAAACCTAAAGTCCCTAGTTTCAAAGCTTCATACTTTCAAAGCTTAAGAGTAATATTACATTTACTACATAATTCTCATTTTATATAGATACGTACCTATATAAAACAAAATGAAGAACAGTTCGAAAAGCAAACACATATTATTTCAATCGTACGATGTATGAAGATATAGAACGTAACGAGATCTTAGCGTACATACAATAAATTAAACTTTTTAGTCATATCTTGGACGGAATTTAAATCGAGTCGGAAAATGTTAAAATATTTCGAGAACAATTATACGGTGGTGCAGTGAACTTGACTCATACGTATAATAATAATTATAGTTTTCGTTCAACATCTACAAGAGCCCGGCAGCTTCTCTTGACTTTTCTGACGCTGTGACCATAAATTACGCACTAACTGGCGGACAAAAAATAACATTTCCTACTTCGGTATAGGGAGCAAAGTAAATTATAGATAGTAATGAAGTTGTCGCATCTGCGTCGGGAGTCACGCGGTGTATTCCTTAGGTTGTTTTTTTTTTTTTTTGTTTTTTCGTTTAGTTTTAGTAGGTCCACCAGTCGGTTTCAACGCTGTACCTCTATAAATTTTGTATGGTCACATCTGAGGACGCTGGTGATTTATTTCCCGCCAAAATATCTTTTACTTTTTTTTTTTATTTCTTTTACAGCACTGGACATTTCGAGTAGCGTCCGACGATTATACAGATATGGTGGTCGCGTTCCATAGCCGACGGTAGTTGGTTTTAAAAAAGGAAATTTTTTTTTTTTTTTTGTTTATTTAACAAAAAGCTGTTTGGATACTTTTAAAGGTTTTCCAGAGTTCTTTGTTTTATTTCGATCAAAGATAATGTCATCACGAAACCTGTGAAGAACGGTGCAAGAAATTAAGGGGCCTTATTAGGTACTTTTATTTACTGGGAAGGGCTTCCTCAAAAAATATTATTCATTATATTGTTATGCACACGTACATACATACACATATATATATTTATATGTATGTATGTAAATAACTGTATTAAAACATATGTAAAGTAATTAAAATTATTGATTAACACAGTTTTAAATTTCATATTTAATTACAACGTTTCGTGGAATATTCTATTTACATAAAACAGTATACATTATTAATTTACGTATAGCGTTACTCATTAAGCTAATCAAACTCAAATAATTAATATAACATTGATTGACACCCTATCTGAATGTTCTGAAAATGAACATATTATAGATATATATCTATATATATCTATATCTATATATATAATTTAAAGTTTTCTTTAGCTTATGGTCTTACTACGCGTCAGTCGGCTAATGTGATATCCATGTTAGTTCGTTTTGTAACCGCCGCTATCTCACACAAGACATCTGTATCAGTGGCACACCGACTCAATAGCTTTATATTAAAGCCTTATTTATTACTCGAACCTCTTTCGAATTTAGAATACGACACTTTGTTGAGCTCAGAATAAGGATGTTGTTTTGGAGGCAAGAAATGACTGTCGATCCGTTATGCATATAGATAAAATTAAAGAAAATCCTATAGAATTAAAAGAAATTTGTTATTTTATCAATGAAGTTCCTAAATATAATTAATAAATATTTTAATATACTCTGTTTAATAAATTATGTACTTATATCATTGTAATTTTATGCATAAAGATCATGTAACGATCTGTTAATATTCAATAATAATATATACATACGTAGGTGTAATAACATATGTACGTCTACAAACGATATAAATTGATGCTTTCGCATTAATTCAACATAAAAACGAAATTATTAAAAAAAAAAGTCTAGATACGTGAGTACTTCAAAACATTTCTTTGAATATAAAAATACAAAGTTATGAGTATAATGAAATATAAATATTTAATTTTGATGTCTGTTTTGATATCTATCAGTGTAGTATAAGTGTACAGTTTTTAGTAGCCATATAAGTTAAAATATGACCGGCGCTTCGATGGTTCGCGCCAGCTGGCCGCCCGGCCGTGTATGAGTTAGGGCCGCCGGTAGCGCCCCCTGCTGGCGCGCTATGCGGCACAACACTATCGCCGAATAAATTAATATACAACATTAAAACTCCCACACACTCCAAAAGTATGGTGACAACTTGAAAAATATTTTACTTATAAAAATAACTTAGATCAATTTTATTTTATATCTATATATATATTTCTTGTAACGACTGTTCAGCGTTTCCGTTTTTGCAGCATCATTGCTGCGTATAAAAAAAGATATATTTAAAAAAAATACACTGTGGCCACCGGACGAGGTGGTATCGCGTAGGAAATCTCGATTTTTTTGCCGATCCTAAACATGAATGGTGCGTACGATTTATGAGATCACAGTGATCTTTTTATAAGTCATCCCGGTTTTTTTATCTGTGCCTCTCGTTATCTTTGTACATTTTGTGTCTTCATCTATTAATAATGTCTTCTTTTAGCGGGGGTGACGTTTTCTAGCGATTAATCGATAAGTTGACGTGTCCCAATGTAGTGATGTAGATTGGAACTTTTAAAATACAGGTAGGTGTGGACAGGATATATTTACTTTTGAACGCGTTTCACTTGAGGACCTTCTAGTTATGGCTAGCGGGACACAGAAATCCTCTTGTATGTAAATTTTTGCCAGTTTGCTAAGTGACCGTATCAGACCGAGCGACCAAGACGCTTGCGTTAGAACTGTAATAAAGGGCGGCGGTGCTGCATCATATGCAATGCCTAAGTCAAGCCAAAAAGGGCTATTTTCGATATTGCAAAAGTTCTTGTAAAATTGTTTCTTTCTAGTTTTATATCTGACGGCGGGTGCGTAAATCTTGTCAGGTGAATACAAACGTCCCGTCACCGCGGCGCATCTTAAATGCAGTCGGCTTTGAAGTCACTTTTACTTTGTTAGATTACGTTTCTTTATAATAAAGTTAATTATATTTGTACATTTTGAGGCCAGTCGTGGAGCAGTGGTAAAAACGTATGATTGTTAAAGCGACTGTGCGTAGGTTCGATTTCCACTCGAGGAAATTAAATATTTATTATTTTTATTTTTTTGCACTGGTGTCTCGCAAAAATTGACTTGAAAACTATATTACCTTTGACATCAGTTTATTTTTTTTTATTATCAAAGTCTGACTGACAAGTCAACCCATTTGTATAGTTTTGATGTTGATTTTATTTATTTTTTATTAAATAATTTTATTTTTTACTTTGAATAAATGTTAATTCCTTAATAGAACTTAAATATACTAAAATATCTTTCGTCTTTATAAATATATATTTTTATTTTCGTAGATTTTGCAAAAAAAACGTTGTGCTGCACGTTTTGAAATCGGTTAAAACTTAAGTTATCGATCAGTTAATATTTAAGTTTTAACATCTTCATCACCGCTCCAGATAATAGCTAATTAGTTACTTGTTGTTATTTAGTTCGTTCATTAATCTTTAAATTACATACAAATTGGTATTGGAAAGTTTAAAGACACAACCTATATAAACGTACGTGCATATAACATTTGTTTCCATGAAATCCCCTCGATTTTTATGGGATTCCATCATCAGATCTTGACTTGGTGGTAGTGGGAAAAAGAAAAGGTCTTTAAATCAAATAAAAAGTAATCTCTTCAAATCAGTCCATTAATGACGGAGAAATCGAATATAGACCTCGTCATTTTGGAAACAAGAAGTCCGTTAAAGAAATCTTCGATAGTTGCCACCGTGGCCTTGACCAAGAATGCTTAGTCTAGACAAATGCAATTTTCTTTTCAAGGAATTCTAATTCTCCAAAGAAATTTCCAGACGCCCTCGAGCTCACTGGAAAGATAAACATTTGTAGATATCCTAGGCGGTGGATGACACGGGTTGAGTCTGCTAGGTACTCGGATATGTTCCGTTTTACGCAATCGTATCCGCTGGCCATTAGTTCTTGGGAAAAATCTCAAAGATCCTTTGAAATTTTACTCAAGAACTCCAGAGAATCCTTTGAAATTAATTGCTTGCCTTCGCTTCTCATTACACCCGAGTGTAGAGTGTTCTTTGATTGTATCATTTTACTAGGTATACACTTATCGTTAAAATTTAAATAATTTATAATCTTAGTAGGGTATTTCTTAATTTTAAAGTGAATACCATTTTCCACTAATATCCTTAGCGTATCTAGAGATATTTTCTGGGGGGGTTTAGTTTTGAATAGTTTCTGTAAATATTGTTTTTTTTATTTATCGGGTTACCTAAGTAACATTTCTGGGGTGGACACCAGACTATTCTGGGGCGTGCACGGCCCAACCGGCTCCCCCTCTTCCTACGCCTATAATTAATGAACCTAAGAAAAAATATAAAATACCAATTATATAAAAAGAAACAGATGATATCTATAGTCATTTGCCGACCATAAAGTGTAGGTAGCTATTTACTGACTGGTTCCGTGTCATTTCTTTGTCCCCAACGGCGCGCATATTATTGTTTCAAAATTCAAAATATATACAAACAAACGTACATATGAATCGGCAGTAGTTTTTATTGATCGTTAAACCAGCTGCGTTCCATTCCCGTCGTGGATACGTCATGGTGTAGCTGAGAAATTGTAACGGAAAACAATGAGTAGCGCGGTGACCGCCGGCCCGGGATCAAATGGCCGCTCCAATTCGAAAACAACTAAAATCTCAAGCGTACACATTTGTACCTGTGTAAATTTTGTTATTACCATGAAATAACTTTAAATATTGAGTACTAGTAAAAGCTGTTTATTTAATATTTCATATTTAAAAGTTTTTAATTTAACCTTAGTGTTTAGTTGAGCAAACGATTTGGAACTCACACTCGCCTAGATTTCTTTTTCTCTTCTTTCAAAATATCTATTTGGATCCCAACACATATATATATATATATATATATATATATTTTATATATAGTTTTATTTACTATATGCACAAAATTATGCGAATGGGCCAATGCGAAATTTAGCATTTCAATATTAGCTATATTATACAACTATATTTTTGTATTTTACTTCGATGTACCAATCATAGCTTCTATATATTTTTTTATCATTTTAAAGGCAATATTGTTTTCATTTTTACATTTGGAACGTAAAATACATTAAATTTTTTGAACAAAAATTGACTATGTATATCTATACTATGTACAATAAGCGTATAGTAAGTTATGGTCATTTATGGATATTTATCAATTCGTAAAAGGAAAAAAAGAAGATTATTTGTAAAATCAATCAAATAGTAATAAATGAAATCCTCTATGAACTAACAGTTATAATGTTTAGCATTCAGCAGCATGGTCTTCTCCAGATTTGAATCCTGAATACCTGGAGATGGGGTTCCGGGGTGGCGGCGGGCTGGGCTCGACGTCGCGTACAAAACGAATGCGGACCAGCTTCAAGCATCACCAACTGCGCACCATGAAGTCCTACTTCGCAATCAATCACAATCCCGATGCCAAGGACTTGAAACAGTTGAGCCAGAAGACTGGACTTCCTAAAAGGGTTTTACAGGTAAAATTTAACTTAATTTTATTTACGTGTAACAAATTACACATGTTACGTTTATATTGGTATAATTTCTAATATATAATTTTATAACTAACTGAGTTATCAGGTAGGTATCAGTTAATCTTGTGTCCAATACTGATAGGTTTAAGCAAACATACTTTTTAAGCGGTGGCGAATTCTGATGCGTAGTTTTTTTTATAAACGAGATTCGCTTTGCGATGTTATTTTTTGTGGTCGCCTTTTCTACTTCTTACTGTATAGGTTATAATTGCTGCTTGTTCATAATAATATTTTTTCTAATTAAATTAAAGGAAAATAATATGCTCTAACGCGCTCTTTACAATTAACAAATACATCAAGATGAATCGTACAGGTAAGTGATAAAATCGTAATTAACATAATATTTATGTGAATGGAACATAATTTAAGTTTTAGTTAATAATATATCAGCAATCTACGAGTTTGTCTTTTCAGAAGACTACCTAAAAGTATTTCTGTTGATAATTGTAAAATACTTGATTTAGTTCATACACTAGGACGCTAAATGCCAACATTTTGAAAGTAAACCATCTTAGCAGCCGCATCTGTCGGCTGTTTCTGGCCAGCACTAGCACTAATAACTTGAATAAACTTCGGCATGTCTTTACAATTTAGACCTTTCTATTGCTTCTAATTTGTTGGTGGTTGCGGCCCTTTAATGTGGATCTCGCACGGTACCTTGAAAGAGTTAGCCTTTGTTCTCGTAATTACGACGTTTTTCGATATAAAAGCGTTGCGTAACATATATTGTAGCTTTGTTTAGTTGCGTACGTATATTATGAATTGAAATTGTATACAATTCAACAGGAAATACGGTTTTTTAATTATGAATTTCATATAGATTAGTAGCTAAAATATTTGGTTTGCCTTCTTATTATTAGCTTTCTGTAGCAACAGATATCTATATCTTGTATATACATAAAGGGCGTCTTGGTATTTTGAGGTATATGAACGGTAGGCATTGTGTAGCGTTTATCGACATGCCGAACCGAGCCGATTTAGTCCGAAAGCCAGATAGCGCGCGCCGCATAAATTTTCTCTGAACCAATTATACGATCCCAAAGAGAATCCCTCTCTCCCTCCGTCCTCAGAATATTGATCGAGATTTTTTTCTCATAAAAAACGAACGGCCCTCGTACGCCATTTTGGTGAGATAAAGGCTTTTTCGTTTTGGATATACCGAGTTTAGGTCGAACGCTTCTGTAGAAAAATGTTGGGGACACTTTTTTAATATAGATAGCGTCAGATGGAATTTTGATATTCAGTTCGCAAGGATTACAATATACTACTAGCATTGGTGGATTGAAAATGTTTAATTAATAATAATAATATATTTAAAGAAAGGAAATAATGATAGGTAAGATAAACAGAGGTGATTATGTTGTAATGGTGCAAATATAAATGTAAAATTAATTCAAATTAAAGTAATTCATACCAAATAAAATAAACTTTTAGAATATATACATTATTGATAATTTAAATGATATAGTATGACAAGTAAACTTGTGAGTTTAGTTCTCCTTGGCACAACAAGAAATAATTAAGGGCCGGGCCCTTAATTATTTCTTGTTATAAATTTTCTTGAGCTTCAAGCCTACTCTAGATTTTTTTTAAAAAATCTAGTTTCTGAAAGTTTTTAACACCGTCTAAACTAAAAGTATATTAAGCATATGTTATAATCTTTGGTACCTAATAGGTTAATTAAAGATTTTTTTTATGTTATCATAAAATTTCTATGCTTTAGATAGGCAGGTGTCATATATTCATAAACCTCCACAATAAAATGCATGTTGTGCACAAACATATGATGTATATTTTTCTTTCCTAAGTGTGGAATAACACTTTCAAAATGTTAAAAATATCATGAACTTAATCTGATATTGAAAGTTTAAGTTTTATTTTATGATATTTTCAGCCAACCACTGGCTACAAAAAAAAATCGTCGTAACACACCTACAACTAGTATTTCATGATTAAATTAAGCAAAATTGATAAAGAACGACATCAGCCATAGCGTTTTTAATATACTTTTTAAGAAAAAAATTGTCATAATAGCGTGTTTCACGAAAATCGCTATATTATATTCCTTAAATTTCTTTCTTTCCTTCTGTAAGTGTGTAAAATTATTCTCTTTGTGTATCTTCTTAAGTGTTAAATAAATTTGGACTATTATTTTCCACATCACGATATAAGTAAAGCAGTGAATAAGTCCGGTGTACGAGCGAGCGTCTAACGCCCAATATTAATAACTTATCTCCAACGTCAATCTCAGATTGTTTCATATATCTATCCAATCTAGAGATAGGATAGATGTATGAAACAATCTACGATTGACGTTGGAGATAGGTTATTAATACTGGGCGTAATTGGTCGGGGCTGGCGCGGCGTCGGCACCGCGACGCTGCGCGGGCGCATTTAGAATGTACCGCGCCATAACTCTCTCGGTGCGTCCGCAATTGCGTGATTTGTCACTCGCTCCGTTTGTATTTTTTTTTCTGAGGCTAAATAATGACACAGGTTCAGGCAGCACTCTGTAATTAGGTGTTTGAAAAAGTGATTCGTGATTCTCCGTGTGATTTGTTGTTGTACAATCTTAAGACGTGGTCACTGTTGTAATAGAGTTATTGATGTTTATTGGATTCGTATGTGTTTTCAATGTAAATGTTGTTTTATTTACATATAACTTTTGTGTTACTGCTAAATTCTATTAGTAGTAAGTCGGAAATTGTTTAAATGTATATAACTATTAATAAAATTATTATTAAATGATTTGTTTAATGTTATTTTATTATAACTAGTTCGCGAGTCCATCCGTTTGTACTACACAATTATTTTTTAATGACCTGAATTCTAATATGCATCGTAAAAGTTCCATTTTTCGAATAAAAATATGAACGTAGCACGATTTGAACCCGCGTCTCTAGTAAACTATCCAAGCGCCCTTAACACTAAGCCATACGTTCTCATTAAGCTCATTAAGCTACGTCATACTTATTTATGTTGTTAACGTTACGCTAATAATATTTTTCTATTCAAAGTAGGTATGGAATAACAGTTTAAAAATGTTAAAAATATTTAATAAATAGCATTCTCTTGTCAAATAATAAATCTTAGCCACTAACTACTGTAAACTAACTTTGTAAAAATCTCCCTACAGAGATGCTAACTTTGTTAATATTTATAGCATTTTTTTTCACGAAACATTATAAGCATATATATGTTTTTAGTGGTAACTCTCGAAAGTGGTTCTGTCCTCACATTTTAAATTTCTCAAATCTTCTAAGATAATAATTTAAATAGTATACTGTAAAGAGAAATTATAATCTACAGTAAATGCACGCACAACGTGTGAAATGTATTTAATTGGATTAGGAATAATTCTGTAGGTATTGCTTGAAATAATTTTGTAAATATTTTTACGTAAAAGATAAAAATAATTACTATGGCCTCTCGTTATTAGGATATAGATTATACCAACGGAGAGTTAATTTTGCATCTTTTAAGATGCTGATTTCCATATTCATTATTTTCATCTGAATTGTAAGAATTTGCCAATAGATTTCTAGGACTCATGGTCACTGACATCTGCAATTTCAAATTTTCAGCCCTTTCAACAGCTTTTCTATAAAAGGTAACACTAAGTATGTTTCTACTAAATTTCATGAAAATCGGTTGAGTATTTTAAGCTTGGAAGCGTAATAGGCAAATGCACAAACAGACATAATTACCAGTAGATGATCTACGAATTAGTACTCTCGAATGTCTTGTCTTTTCCATAATAAAAAAAAAAGTTACATTCGCGTTTTAATATTAATGGAGTATCTGTATAAAGATGATTTAATTCTCTACTTTTGTTTTCAACACATTTTACTACACTCTATCGAATTAATTTTAACTAAAAATATTTTTAACGGTTCAGAAACAACACCAACAGTTCAGAAGGCGTCCCGACCCTCGCAATTAGAATCGGATGGTCACACCTCAACATTAGGCCGAATATAATTTTACTTTCTAAGTACGTTTGGTGACAATAAAAAGGGGATGAAACCAAGACATTTAGTGCCTTGTACGGCGATCTTAAGACTTATACTCGCCTGTGAGGGGTCTTAAGATCACAATCAAACGCTTCAGTAATTAGTACGAACGCATCGCCCTGAGACGCTCGGCTGGGCAGATAATTTCCGCCGCGATTTCAAAAGGCATCCATTTGTCATTTGGTCGCGCGTACTCGCGCCAAGCGGACGTGCTACGTCTCCCTCCTAATTTATTCAAATATTTATTTATATAAGGAAAACGGGACTATTAATCACATCTCTTCATATTTTTTTTTTCATTTATGCGTAAGTGGAATTCACTGTGTGTGTGTCTTTGATCGCTTTGTTTATCGAGATGTTATTTTAGCGTTATCTGTATAAGTTTATTTACATTTTGCCAATTATTTCTTTGAATAAAAAAACAGAAATGCTCGGAAATTTTTTTATGGTTTGCTCACATTTTTTTTTTATGGAAAACGGTGTTTACTCCGCGTAAGCTTTCACTTAAGCAGCTTTTGAAATATTAATTATGTTTACTGTATCTGTGGTATCTTTTTTCCACGTGTTGATTTATATCGCGTTGAAAAAGCAACGAAACAATTTCTAATATCAGTCATACTCACATAAATAAGTAGTTCGGTCACGATTCAGATACTTCGATAAAGTTGGCCGGTTAAATGTGAAGTTGAATATAATTCACGCATTCTAGTGAAGATATTCACAAGTACTAAAATAAAAGTAAATATTTATATGAAACGTGCTAGTCGAGTGGAGTCAATAATCTCAGAAACTGCGGCCTTTAAAAAAATCTTGTAAGTAAATACAAAGACAGTTTCAAAATAACAACACAGTTTATTAATATTGACACACATAGCGACCGAGAGCACTCTGTCAATGTCATAGATGAACAGCGCGGCCCAGATTTACATCTTGTTCGAGAAATATTCCTACTACACCATTACGTCTTCTTCCAGCCATCGTGTTATAGGATGAAATGTATTTAGATTAAAAATTATATCCAGGCGTTGTTACAAGGTTATTTTTATTTCTTAAAAAAAACATATTTCTTATTAGAAATTGTGACAATGAAATCAATGTGTTTTATAGGGAAAAAAAACAGCTTTTCGATTATTACGGTTAATGTAATCTATTTTTTATATAATTACATTTTATATAAACTACTAGGTATACTTGCTTAATAGCTTCATGTTATGATAAGTTAAAAATTAAATAACTGACTCATTACATTCTTCTTTAGGATACACCTAGGTGCAGGTGAGCTTATATGAATTATGTATACAGCATATTGGTATACGACACAATATAAACACAAAAACACAAACAACAAGCAACAAATGATTTTATATCTTTATTTTAAAGCATAAAATAGTTAAAATTAAAATATGGTAGTTAATAACATTACTGTATCACGACTGAAAACTTACCACATAGTTATAATTGAAAAACTATAAATAATATAATAAATATTTTTTCATTGCGAGTGCCAGTGAAAATTGAGACGTAACTTTTGGCACTAAAAACTATTTTCAAATGGCACGGAAACTGACGTGCGGCGTAACAAATGGTACGTCCGATAGCATGCCTCTGCAAACTTGAACAAGCCAGGCGAGAATAGTAGCGCGGTGGCCCAAGTTTAGAGTGACACCCGATTCGTATGAAAATAAGTAAATTGTTTATTAGTAGTGCAACTTAGTTAGTTTAATTGATAAAATAAAAAATAAATAAAATAAATCAGCTTCACGCTGTATCCCGCCCACTGCAGGGTAGGCAGAGGGAACTTAGTGTTAAGACACTCCGTTCCCCACTTTCTGCCGAATTCTGGAGGCATTGCGTGTTGAGTGGCAGATTCAACGACGCGCTTGTCCTCGACACCTGAACGAGGAAGTGGAAATATAAATTTAAGTAAATATTTCATCTCCTCGAGTGGAGATTGAACCCACAATTAGTCGGTTTTACAGTCACACCTTGTGCCCCTGCGCCACCACTGGCGTTTCTTTCTTCTTCTTATTCTTCTAAATGTGGTCTTTTTGGTTATTGGTCCCCTAATAAGTACTTCTTAATGTACTACAATTGTATTAATGAAACAAAAAATATTTTAATCTTTTTAATTTATGCAATCCTAATGTTCATGGGTCAACTTAGTCTCTTTTTAATAACATTAGATGTAGAAAAATAACAATATTAAATAGTATATGCTTCTATCGAGATGGTACTAGCTGAGCAATAGTGGCTAGTGTCGCTTTTAGCTTACATCCTCCTCTTTGTTTAAAGAATTTGAAATATTTCTTGACAATTGGAATTATTTTTCATTTCATGATTTTTCTCATTGCCAGGCTCGCCCGTGTAATGGATAGCTATGTTGTCGAGATAGCGAGGGGCGCCCAAGCACGCGCACTCATTACTTCATGATGCTTGTTGACTATGTCAATTATAATTCTGCGGATTGTTCTAAGATTGATATGCGCAAATATATTTTTATATCTAAAAGAATAAAATAAGTGAATAATTGTTTACGGTTTTAAGCAATATATTTTTGCACAGTGTGTAGGTTCATATGTACTGGTTATATTATATGGTAACAGTAGCTTTACACAATGAACACGGCTCACACTGCTAGTGTCATTCATAATGAGTGTATTTTGGGACCACCGTGCTCCATCCAGCCTTATCTTGGCTCGACAGCGGTAGGTATGTGCCGACATGACATCATTAATCGTGCGCGTGCGCATGTCTTCTGCGCTTTTCGTTAATATCTCAACAGAATACTTTAAGTCTTACTCTCTTAATTTTACTTTATATATTATAATTTTTAAGATTGACATTGGTGACTTGTTTGTGGTCCCCTCTGTAACTGGCTGACTTTACACCCTCTTTCTCCTATTGTGGCATAGGTTTTTGTGGTTGAGAAAGAAGCGCAAATCTAAATTTGGCGTTAGGCGACATACGTAGCGGCCATGACGCGGTGGGCGGGGCGAGCGGTGCGGCCGCGCGCCATTGGTCACCATATTTGCGCGTCCTGTAAATGTTGTTTCTTACATTTAAAAAGCAACGATAATTACATATAAAATATAATATTTATACATTTAGTAAATGAACTGTCCGTCAATACAGATGTTTAATCTTCATTTTACTTTTATGTGACGCCTAATGTTTTACTAAGAGTTCTAAGAATGCAAGCTATCAGCGCGTGCGTTTAATTGTCGGCGTCGGGAACATCGTGATGGAATGTCTGATCTAATGCGTTTTGCAAAGATCCATCGTACTTGTATGCAGAGTGGCGCGGTGCAGGTTGCAGAGTGAGAGAGTGGCGTCTCTGTCTTCGACGATGGGGTTGATTATTAAACTATTAGCGGGTCTGTATAATTGAGACTTGGATAAATGCCATGAAACGTAATCTACAGGCACATATAAGTATATGGAATAGTTTCACGTCTTGCACACAAAAAGCTCGATCAATAGTCCGCTGATTCGGCCACGTTCTTATTTAATACGATATTTGCAATTACTTGATAGCACTGTGTTTATTCATTATTAGATCCTAACCTACATACCTACTTATTATATATATTTAAGATAATTAATTTGACCATTGAGAAATATAGATATAAAAATAGTAATATGTTGGCGACGTTTATTTACAAATATTTAGTTATTTCAATGCCGACATCAAAATTAAATTTTTGTTCACAGGTATGGTTCCAGAACGCCCGCGCAAAATGGCGGAGAATGGTGACGAAACAGGAGAACAAAATGGCGGAAAAGTGTTCCCCGGATGGTTCCCTAGAAATGGACATGTACCACGGACAGATAGGGTCTATACAGTCGCTGCCGCCGCACAGTCCGCCCTACAGCGTGATGGGCGGCCCACCCAGTCCCAACTCGATGGACTGTCCATAGCCCCAGTTTTGCGCTTTATGAGCGCTATGCAATTGAACATTAACATTAGAAGTGAATCTATCGGCGCTCTTCACAAATTGTGTAAAAATTTAGTGGAACACGTGATCGGTGATACTGGAACGTTACTTTGCAGTGTTAATAAAATATTGTAGACTCATCGAGTGAGATGTTTGACTTTAGTTTCGACATTTTGAACGACACACGCGTATTCGTAACTGTAAACAGTTGATACAAATAGTTGATGAAATTGATGGAAAGTAAATTGGTTTAATAATGTTTAGGCTGTACAGCACAATATTACTGTGAAAAAAGTAATTATTATTTAAATTTAATACAAATATATTTACATCCGTCCAACTGACAACAAAATGAACCATTTCCGTTCGTAGGTACACGGCGAAATCTCCGTTTGTATAGTGTGGATGTGTAACACATTCATGTAATGATCTCTTATAAAATGGACCGAAAATATACTATTTTCCATCAAATTAAGCTATCGATTTGTTAAAAAGGCTGAATAGCAGTTTCAAATTGAATATTCTGTAAATCCAGCACAATTATATTTCTGAACTACAGTGAAGCGTGAGTGGAGAAGCGTGAGGTGAGGTGCTTTCGAAGTATGTGTAGAATAACTTAACTGCTAAACTTTAAGGTCATTATTTTTTTTTAAATAAATGTATTTAAAAAAATAATAATGACATGAACAGTTGGAAATGAGAATAAAAGATAACTTCCTATTAGTTTCTGATACAAAACTGTTATTTGCAGCTAGTTATTATACTTAACTATACTATGTGTTTACCTGTCACTTGTCTATTTTTTATTGAAAAAAAAAACAAAACACAATATTACGTTTTTGTATCAAGTTATTGTAAAATTTTTTACTCCAACAATATTTTTCAAATGTCAGTTTTCTCATCATAAAATGTAAATTTTATTTTTAATTCCATGACTAAAATTTTTTTTTAATATCCATCGAGATATATTTTTTAGATGTACTTATGTTAACATAATTTTTAATGATTTCCATAAAAGGAAAATGTCATAATTTCTACAACATTTCATAAAAATAATGAAAGAATTTTAATTAATATATACTATTTATTTATTGAAACCTATATTTAATGTAATATTTAAGATAAGTTTAATTTAACTATAGTTATAAGAAAATTTCCATAGTAAGATAGTTTAGCATAAAACATGTTACTTATAGTAAGGTAAGAATCTGTATAAGCACTCGATATTGACAGATAAATCTTTTTAATCGAAATTAATACATTTCCCACTTTCAATTTAAAATTTTGTTATACATGACTATAGTATGAATATTTAAATTTATTTTTCGTCGGACGTCACTTGAGCCTGTAGATACGTATGTTCTCAGAAATTATTATAGGTATATCTAACAGAAAAAAGTAAAACAACTCATCATTTCTAAATATCAAATAAAATTCTAGAACATTTAATGTTTCACCAATCTCTGTAATATCGTTAAAGTTATCTATTTAGGTGTAATTTAAACAACTTTTTTTATAAGTACACGCACTGGTAGTTCCTTTTGTATAAACTTAATATCCATTAGACTATTCGAACGTTATATAGTAAGAACATAGTTATTAGAACATTTATAATCATATTGAGAGAAAAGAATACCTAATCTTACATTTTAACCCACAATAAACACAAACGGTCTGGGAAATTGTAAAGTCACTCCATAGAGAAATATGATAAGAATATGTATTTTTTTCATTTTCTAATTCTAATATTCAGTAGATATTAGTTAAAATAACTGTAAAAATTATTAATATTAGTACAGACAGGGCTTTCGTTTCGGATACACAAACAAAAACCATCATACTAGATACATTATTCATGTGAATTAAATTATAAAGATCTGTTAATAAAATATTCCCAAATTAATTTGCATTTTGTTTCAATCCTTCATTCATTTTTTTGTTACTTCATGTAATATGCAATATATTTTTTTAAATCGAAAAAGTGATTTGATTTTTTTGATTGTGATCTCGCTCGAGACCAGCTTCGCCATTTCAAGTGTGTAGGTACGCTTATTAATTTAATATTATTTAAATGTTTTTTAGGGAAAGTTGGTTAGAATAATTATTCTAAAATGGGAATAAATAATTATTCTAATATGTACTATATTTGTACTGAATGAGTTTTAACTTAAAGTTTTTGTAATTTAATTTGTTTTTGTGCCCTTAAAATATGTTTTTTTTTAGTAATTATATACTTGAAGAACACGTTTATTTTGTCAAATCACAGACATACATATCCATTTTAATTTTTATATATATATATATATATATATATATATATATATATATATATATATATATATATATATATATATATATATATATATATATAGATTAATGTCATATAACTACTTGATACTTCTTGCTACTTTTATTACGTTTTTATTTACGTATTATGATAGGAGCAATCTTGAAGGCTTAGCTAAAATTAAAATAAAATATTTTACAAAAATATTTAAAGCTATTTAGAAATACTACACGTTTATGTATGTATTGCAATTAGAGACCATTGCAAAGTGAGATTAATGTGTCATTTAAAAGATGTAAATTGTATAGAAAGTTATCTCATGCACTCAGTTATTTATTTATTAAAAAAAAAACAGTTTCACGCTGTATCCCGCACACAGCAGGGTAGGCATAGGGAACCTAGTGTCAAGATATTCCGTGATTATTGTTATTTATTTACATGAAAATAAAACTCAAAAGACCTAATTATTAAATTTTGAGTAGCTGGCTCTACAATTGATTAATAGATGTCTATTTTAAACGTAATTTTGCTTTTAAGCCTAAAGTTCCTACAGTATAAAATAAACTACATTGTTCTATTAATCATTTAATTGACAACATAGCCATTACGGGCCTTGAACATATACACATAGATTTTTTTTTATTTTCATTATTTATAGCTTCACGCTCTATCCCGCACACAGCAGGGTAGGCAGAAGGCACCTGGGAACCTAGTGTTAAGACACACCGTTCCCATTAAAACACTTCTGTTCCCCACTTTCCACCATATTTGGGAGGATTGCCTGTTGAGTGGCGGAACTCAACGCCGCCGCCGATACATAGGTAAAAATTTTATTTTTCAAGCAGTTTGAAAAATTTACAAAAGCTTATGTACCTACATTTTTTACATTTTTTTAATATATGAATAAATAAAATGTTAAATTGCATAGTACATTTAGTTTCCTTGTAATGATAGCAGCATATTTTGTTTTGCACAGCCGACAACTTCGCACTTCACATTAAAGTTTTGTAATACCACAGTTTTGTGTTATTTTTTTTGAGGCCTGTCCTGGCGCAGAGGCACAAGCGAATGAGTATAAGCGCGACAGGTTGTGGGTTCGATTCCCACTAGAGAAAATGAAATATTTAATATTTTCATTTCTTCACTCTGGTATTGAGGTAAAGCGCGGCTTTGAGTTCCACCACTCAACACGCAATGTCCCCAGAATTCGTCGCAAAGTGGGTAGCGGAGTATCTTAACACTACACTCCCTCTGCCTACCCTTCTACACCGGGATACATCGTCAAGATAATCTTTATTCTTTATTACGATGGGAACCTTTTCTGTTTCTATTGGCTGCAATAGCTGAAAAAATCCACCCCCATAGTGGTTGCACGCGTCGTTTAATCCAAGGATTGCGTTCAGAAGCTAAACTTTAAAATTACGAGCTGTCACACGAGCGCGACCAAAGCAGGAACTTGAGTTATGTTGTTTTAATTAAAACAATAAATAAGACGGGTCCCAGCAGGCTTTGGGTGGTCTCTGTGGATTCCTTTCCAAAATGCCAGCGATTATCGGTACGACGGAGATCTGTACTACGAAATGAGTAACGCGGTAACATTGCTACCAGATCTTGATCTAGTTGGATTGCGAATATTTCTATTGAGCACTTTGAAGGGAAAACAAATATCTAAAACATCGATCTTCTTGCATAAATTATTTATAATGAATTTTGGTGACAAGACTTGAAGGTTACTGAAAAGAAAATAATATTTAGTCTTTTAATATCTGGTAATAATGGTGGGTCCTTTACTGATAATCCTAAATTTGATCAAAGACCATACTGAAACATTGAAACTTAAATATAATTCTTATACCACCTTTTCCTCTAAGTAACCTTGGAGAAAGCAGTGTCATATAATTTTTCACATAAATATAACGTATACTAGCTCTTCGACGTCGACTCCATCTTCGCGGACGGAGGGCACGGCTTTGTTGTGGTTGGTGCATAAAAACTGGTCCCGCGATCTTGTACGTCTGCAATCCGGTAGTCACCATTCAGGGGTGAAAGAGAGGTAATATACATCGATAGTACACGATCGACAAGGACAGCTATAGAAAGTTGCTTAACGGGAAGACAACTTTTGTACGCAAGTTCGGCGCGGACTTTTGCTTTATTTACATAAATAATTCTCGGAATGGAATAAAAGCTCTTCTTCGATTTATGTCGACGAGTCGGTATTTACTTGAAGAGGAAATACCTTTGCTGTGAATGTACTGAAAGTTCAAGCTCATTTATCAGGTAGTTACTCGTGTGTCTTTAGTAATCTGTGGAGGATGAGCTAGCAAATATATGTATGTTTTTTTTTAGTTTCACGCTGTATCCCGCAAACAGCAGGGTAGGCAGAGGGAACCTAGTGTTACGACACTCCGTTCTCCACTCTCTGCCGAATTCTGGAGACATTGCGAGTGGCAGAACTCTTTTTGCCGTTCCCCACTTTTTGCCGAATTCTGGAGGCATTGCGTGTTGAGTAGCTGAGCTCAAAGCCACGCTTTGCCTCGACACCAGAGTGAAGAAATGGAAATATACATTTAAATAAATATTTCATCTTCTCGAGTGGGGATCGGACCCACAACCAGTTGATTTTCAGTCACACTTTGTGCCGCTGCGCCACGACTGGCCTATGGATAAATGTATGTACAGATAGATATGCTGTTTATGTATCTGAAACATTAAATTAGATTCAATTCCGTTTATTATATGGAACTTTATATATATTTATTATGAAAATAAAATCAAACAGGTAATGTATCTAATTACTTGCTTATATTTTATCAATCTGAAAAAATATTGTCTATTATTAATTTAATTAACTCTTAGACCACAAAAAAAAATTAAGTTTCTAAGTTAACGTACTTAATCTTTAGATTAGGTTAAACATTACAATTAATATTATGCATAGTTTTTATTATATTTTGTATAAAATTCGCCGCATAATCAAAATCTATAGGGTACCCGGGGATCAACAGTTAAGAAATTTGGCACGAAGTTATATACAATATAAGTAAAGGGAAAAAATCGTAAATAGAAAAAAAATCGTGACGAATTTCATACAAAATGAGTGTATACACCTGCAAATATAAGTTTGTTATCTTTTATAAATTGTACCAACATCTCGATGGGATTCAATCCTGAAATTGGTACGGAACCCTCGGTATGCGAGTTCGACTCTCATTTGATCGGTTTTTTCTTTTTTGCTTTGGTTCTTTGCTGTCGGTATTTTGTTTTTTTTTTATGATTATTAGGAAAGCGAAATGATGCGCGCCCTTCAGAAGATGGCTTAATGAGCGATTTCAATAGGGTGAATATTAATCAATCCATACCTATATTATAAATTCGAAAGTAACTCTGTCTGTCTGTCTGTCTGTCTGTCTGTCTGTCTGTCTGTCTGTCTGTCTGTCTGTCTGTCTGTTACGCAATCAGGGCCAGACCGCTAATTCAATTGTGATAAAATACTCATACAGAGATACTTAAGGGTCTTCGGATGAACATAGGTTACTTTTTTTTCTCATATTTGCAATATTGTCGATATATACTAATATATTAAAATACTTTTTAGTTTGACAGGCAATTTATTCCGCCATGTTAATAACAACAGACCGTTGCTAAGCAACGGTTTGCAAAGTTTGTTTGTTATAAGAAAACGTCACCCAAAATGAGCTTAACGCATACATAGCGGGCGCCGACTCAACCTTATGAGATACATAAAAACAATGTTTTACAAAAATATTGTTCTTTAATGTTTAAAAAAATCCGCTATACATATACCATGTTTATCTCTGAAGGTTAAGCAAAAGTAATCATTTTAATTAATTTACTTTATATTTATCGGGTTTTTGTTGTATGTATTTTCTATAATTTGATATTGATCCTTATGAAAATGAATATAATAGTCACTTTTAACATTTCATCTGGATTGAAATTATAGTTTACTGTATAACATTCTAATAAATAATTAAGGAGATGTCACTGATTCGAAATGACCTAGCCTACGAGCGGCATAGTATGACCGACGCGAACGGGCAGATGACTTTGACAGTTTGTAAATTTTGATACATTTTCGAACTACTATTAATTGTTATGTAATTATAATTAATTTATACTTTTATTTGGTTCTTCGCTTATTCGAATAGTAGTTTAGTTAGATTTTCATAAATTTCTGGGTGTGGTGTAAGTTGCGGCCCTGTGCGGCAGCGGCATAATATTATTTAAGTACCTACTTATTATTTAAGAAAAGAATTGTTGGTTATTTCATCTTGGATGGTTATCTATTGCGTTGTTATACACTTAATAAAATATGGTTTTAGTTTTTTGGGATTTTATTTGATATTGCTCGCAAAACTTATCATATTTAATGTAGAAAGGACTTTAGTTAGGTATTTCATATAGTATCTATATACGCGCGCAAGGAAAACGTGTAAAAAGATTTTTCCCGGGTAAATCAGTAAAATCGATCACTGAAAGTCCAATAAAAATCAGTTCAGTTATTCTGGACATTAGCTCGGGGAAATAGAAAGACAGACAGAGACAAAAAATATAATATTTTTTATTGTATTTAAGTATTATGTAAATAACCACATGCACTTGCAAAAACATAGCACAACACATTTAATTTTAATTCTTTTAAATATTTATTTTACTTTGATGATATTAATAATGTAGCTGGTTTTGTTTAATTTTTTTTATAAATATTTTAATATGATTACGTTTATTTATAATTTTTTTCATTCAAATTAGATATTTTCAAAAACAATTTCATAAATATATCTAATAAGCATTTGTATAGTTCAAGCGGGCGAAGCCGCGTCCGGGTCCGCTAGTATTATATAAAAGCTTAACATCCTTACTCTTCATTTTTTACGTTCAACCAAACCAATATTTTAAAATTAAATGTAATTACAAATAGTTAATAAGTAACTTAGGTATACAAAATGATTTAAAAAAAAGATAACCAAATTATCACTTTTTTTTCATAGAATAGAATCTAGATCTATCTAGAATTTAAATAGAACCAGTTTCACGCTGTATCCCGTATATACCAGTGAGTGAGCTGAATGCCCTTGTTTCGACGCCAGGACAATGAAAATTAAAATGTACGAAATTTCATCCCCTCGAGTGGGAATCGAACCCACAACCTTTCGCGTTTACCATCACACGCTTCAGCCCCTGCGCCACGACTGGCCTCAACATCACCATATCTAAGTAACAAATACATCTTTTAAAAATGACGTAAGCAAATAAGATTAAAGCTAATGTACCTGATTTTTCAAACATACCTATGCTTATTAAGCAAACGTTTCTAACCAGTTGAAAAAGTTAAATCTTATAACAAGGGTCGAAGGTACAATGTCGTCGGCTCAGAGTGTAAACCTAACTGCTAACAGCCTATTAAGCATATTTGGAAAGACAAAAAACTTAAAAAAAAACTATGAATATATATGAATAAACAGAAAAAAATTACAATTTCAGAAAATTGTATTCTGTACTACCTATATTACATAAAATAAAGGCTTTGAATGTATAGAAAAGTCTATGTCTTTTCAATATATTGTGGTGTACAAATAAAGTAATAAAAATAATAAACAAAAGGTTAAATTTGGGGCTGTCATGGCGCAGGTGCACAAGGGTGTGACTGTAACGCGACGGTTGTGGGTGCGATCCACACTCGAGGGAATTAATTATTATTTATTAATATTTTAATGACAAGCTCCGGCATCAAGGCATAAACCCGGAGGCGTTGCTTGTTGAGTTCCACCACTAAATAAGCAACTCTTCGAAAAAATCGGTGTAAAGTGGGGAACGGAGTGTCTTAACACTCTCTTCCTAACCCGCTATGTGCGAGATACAGTGTGATGTAATTTCGTGATGTATTTTTTACGCTTTGGAATGGTATTTTAAATATACTTATGTAACGAAAAAACAACAGATTTAGCAGGTTTACACTCTAAGCCAACGATATGAGGCTAGTTACGCACGTGACACGCAAAGATCAAACCGCAGTCACTTATTTTTTTTTAAAAGACTATAAATCATGGATGTGCGCAATGTACCGTGCAGTTTTAGCCATTGGGGCGTTGTGGCCACATTTGGCTGTGTCAAACGGTCCGATGTACAGTCGGCATACAAAGTTTTGATAGAGTTTGATAATTTTATTTTTGTATGTAATTTTTTTTGTATGTAATTTCATATATAAATATACAAGTATTTTTTTGTCCGTATTGTTTTTCTGACTTTGTGTCATATCATATCATATGTATCATATTGTAGTTATATTTTTCTAGCTTCACATTGTATACCGGATGTACCAGGGTAGGCAGAGGGAATCTTATGTTAAGACACTCCGTTTCACACTTTCTACCAAATTCTGGACGAATTACTTGTTGAATGGTGAAATTCAACGCCACGTTTTGCCTCAATAAAAAAGGAAAAAAAAATAAAAATATTAAATATTTCATTTCCTTGAGTGAGAATCGAACTCACAACCTGCCGCGTTTACAGTCACAACTGGCCTCAATCAACAATAGTATATATATATATGTATGTATAATATGTGATAATTATATTAAATTAAATTAAATTAAATTAGCTTCACGCTGTATCCCGCACACAGCAGGGTAGGCAGAGGGAACCTAGTGTTAAGACACTCCGTTCCCCACTTTCTGCCGAATTCTGGAGGCATTGCGTGTTGAGTGGCAGAACTCAACGCCGCGCTTAACCTCGACACCAGAGCGAAGAAATGGAAATATAAATTTAAGTAAATATTTCATCTCCTCGAGTGGGAATCGAACCCAGAACCAGTCGGTTTTGCAGTCACACCTCGTGCCGCTGCGCCAAGACCGGCCTCATAATTATATTATGACTCCATTATTCGCGTATTTAAAAAATGAGTGACTAAATACTCTATATAATGTAGTTGTGACAATTTTCATCCGAGGTAATTAATCTTATGATACTCGGTTCGTTTTAACAGAGCGCAGAGAGTGTAGAGTTTAGTCATTCAACCTGTTTTTAATTACCAGATAGTTGAGAACAGTGTGTGGCACTTTTTACTAGAAGAGAGAAAAAAGAAATCCAAGACATAAAGTAAATTAAACATAGGTAGGTGCATCGTATGAGAAATGAATTCGTTTCTTTTGAGATGCAGCAAAAAAAAAGAAGAATAAATGATATAGATACCACATTACGAACTACAAGGGGAGAATGAAGCGCCAGCAAAAACATTTACAGAAATAGGTTGGTGTCTAAAGTTACCGCATCCGGACGCAAATGAGCCGTGACCGTCACAAAATTTAGAAGAACTAGATATAAATATGGGTATATCTAAGACGTAAATTATTCAATTTAGTAACAATATCATATAACTTATTGTATTTTAAAATAAAAAGATCTTGAACTAAGCTGCATTACAATAAGGTCAATATACCTAATTGAAAGTAAGTAGGTAGGTATTACATATGGTAAACATATACATATAGTAAATTCTGAACAAAAAAATATTATATACATTAATAATTATAAAAAAAATAAAGCTTCACGCTGTATCCCGCACACAGCAGGGTAGGCAGAGGGAACCTAGTGTTAAGACACTGCGTTCTCCACCTCCCGCCGAATTCTAGTGCGTGCGTGTTGAATGGTGGAACTCATCCACCACGATTTACCTTGACACCAGAGCGAATAAATGGAAATATAAATTTAAATAATTATTTCATCATCATCATCAGGATCGAACCCACAACCAGTCACGTTTACAATGACACTTCGTGCCCCTGCGCCACCACTCGCCTCATTAATAAATTATATTATATTCTATTTATCAAAATGTATAATAATAAAAGTAATTATAATATATTTTTTTTGGTAAAATGTATAGCGACATGTATGTTTCAATACAAACATGTGAAATTATTTACCGCGAAGTAATAAATGTTAATAGTAAATTTAAATTACTCTATAGTAAAATAATTGAAACCGTTTTGTTTTGGTTAAAACTTTACAGGTACGGGAAACCACGAACTGCGGTTTCTATCAATTATGAGTTAAATTGTCATATTGACAAGAATTTAATATCATGATAAGACTATGGGTACATATATACAAAAATATTAATATATATTAAATGATATTTTATATTAGTTTCACTTTTATCATTTAAAAATATCTTGAAGCTCGCAGCTGGAATTTTGCAGCCATATTTTTTAGCTTCGCTTCCCTTAAAGTAGGCTGGGAACATCCCGTTCCCCGTTTTTCGACCAATTTTCAAGACGTGAGTTGAGTGGCGAAATTAAAATTATATAAAAAATTATAATAACTCACACCCCCGAAAGGAATCGAACTCACAATCGATGATATGAAACACGATACGCAAATGATGTTTATGAATTTTAATCAAAATTACAAATGTTAAAATTGTAAAATTTATATGTTCCAATATTTAATTACAATTTGATATTACTCTGACTATACTAAAATACGTATATGTATATATGTAGCGGACTTTATTAATGAACTATAAATATGAGAAACAGATGAATGTTGACAGTTGGTTCTTTACTATAGTAAAACTTTTTATTATACATAATCATATGGATTGGAATCCTACTGGAATAGTACATATTTCGATATTGACATTCATGGCCGGATAGGTATGGCCTTAGATTAATACCGCCTATCAGATATACCTATAGATGAAATTTAAAAAAAACACGCCAAAAACAATATTTAGAGACAAAAAACTTTTTATAAAAAAAAAATGATATGTAACATTCCTGGTCTTTTACTTGTGTTAATAAGTTCTTAAACAGATAATGCTAGACGAAGGTAAATTATGAAAAGATTAGATTGTACAGGAATAGAATAAAGGTACCTACTTTTCGTTGCTCACTTTTCGCCTAATTCTTAAAGCATTGCGTGTGAAGTGGCGGAACTCAACGCAACGGTTTGCTTCATTACCAAAGTAATTTAATGAAAATATTAAATATTTCATTTCTCTGAATGGGAATCGCACCCATAACCGTTGCGTTTGCAGCAGCACCAAGACCTCAAAACTATTTGCAATGGTCATAATTTTACACAAAAAGATAGAAATACTGTTTTTTTTTAATATAAATAATAAATATTACTCAATATTTAATATATATTATACTCAATATCAGCAAATAGAGCATAAGTGAGTCCGTATAAGGTTATCCGTTGATCGATGTCAACACACGCGCGTATCCGTTCGAATACACATCGAATGTAACTTAAGTCGTGTTATCGTGTCGTATTAATGTTAATCAATATTAATAATATATTCTAAATCACAAGAATTGGCTTGGGATATTTAACTTTCGTTTTTATTTACTGTGAAAGATGTACCTAATTTGGAAAATATGTTATATATTAATTTGTTTAAACTTGCTATTTTTTCAGCTTCACGCTGTATCCCGCATGTAGCAGGGTGGGCAGAGAGAGTCCAGTGTTAAGACATTCCGCTTTCCCCTTTAAATCGGTCTGGAGGCATTCAGCGTTGAGTGGCGGAACTCTAGCAGCGCTTTGCCTTGACTCTACAGTGAAGAAATAAAAATGTTAAATATTGCATTTCTTCAAGTGGGAATCGAACTCACAGTCTGCGTTTATAGTTACACCCCTGTGATTGGCGTCTAACTTATTTACGAATTAATATCTATATGTTAATAGAAAATCTGAGGCAACTTAACTTAACTTAATTTCATAAAGGATTTTTTGAATTGTACGTGTGTATTGATTATAAAAATGTTATGATGATAGAGTTGTTAATTTTTCTTTAGAACTAATAAATAAAAATAAATTAAGCTAAACTATTGGACCTGTTTTTTTTCTTTTTAATTGAGCATATATATAATTTAATAATTTTTAACACTTTAGTTATTAGATTAAGTTATAATAATATCGTAATAGCATGGAATTTAAACCCAACAAACAGCCTCTGAAGTCCATAGTCATACTACTACCACTAAACTATTACTATTCCTAATTCTGCATAAAAAAGTCAAAGTAGCGAATATTACAGTGCATATATGTATCACCTGTTTGCGTGAAACATAGCGAAAATAGTTGCTTAAACAACTTTTAACCTTAATATGCTTATATTTTTTTGATTGCAATAAAAAATACTAAAGGAATTTAAGAATTATTTTTCTTAACCTATTTCACATGACACAGCTTGTTGATTTTCATTTATTTCTTTATGACAATACGGCGTCTGAAAGTAAATAAATATTACAAATCAAAATCCACCACAGCGATTTTGATTATAATATCTTTAGTGACTTAAGATGAATCGATAATCGTTAATATGGTTAAAAGGGATCAACCCGTTTGATCTACAACGTCAGACAGGAACAATACTAATATATATATACATACATACATACATACATACATACATATGTACATATATTGACAAAAACATTACTCTTCTTTGCGACACGCAGTCAGAAAAAAAGAGGTCATATTTTTTATATATTATGCTAAGGTAACAGCTCATTTTTTTATCAGCTTCACGCTGTATCCCGCACACAGCAGAGGCAGAGGGAACCTAGTGTTAAAACACTCCATTCCCCACTTTCAGCCGAATTCTGGAGGCATTGCGTGTTGAGTGACTATTTTTTAATCTTTTTTATTTAAAACGTTGCAACCACGCTGATAGCGATACTAGCCAATATTAATTTGGTTACGAACAGATAAAATCTGAATCACAATATTTTGGAGGCGGCGAGAGACGCCGATACCTTCTGTCAGGTGAACTCAATGAATCAAAGATAATTGATCGAGCGCCGACGGGCCCGTGCGATGACGTTGTCAACCCTGTCAGCTCGTACACGGGTTTTTGTCACTTTTTTTTTTTGTTTGTCTATGTGTCTGTGTCTTGTAGGCTGGGTTATGGCTTGTGTTGTTAATGTTCAGAAAATCGTTTTAGTTTGTAATTTTAATTTTGTTAAGGTTGCTTGATTAAATTTTTAAAGTATTTTGTTTAGTAAGTAGTTCTTAGTTATGTTAAAAGTTTTGCGGCGTATAATATCGTATTGGGTGTGATGTATTGGACGTTCTTAACTTCAATATATCATATATTATTTATCGGAAAGATATTTCGATTATTAAATAAATTGTAGAAATAAGTTTCCTCGCTTCGGTTTCTATTTATTATTATTTATTCTATTTAAAGATGAGATTGCAGGCCCGTTTTTGAAAATTAAATAAGAATCAATACTATGTGACTAGCTACATAATCAATACAAGAGAAAAGTTGTCTTTTCTTGAATTATTACTATATTGTTATTAAAATTCTTGAATTTATATCTACTATATTTCGTATAAAAACATTAAAGGTACTAGTTTTCGTCTGCAATTTGGTTTGCTGACTTTTTGATCTCCTTATATTTCGTCATTCACCACCCGTTGTCATTAAAATTTAAACTCAATAGTCCCTTTTAAAGAATGAAGGTACTGTCATCTTATGTTTCTGAAGTAAATACTCAAGAAATATGTAAGAAAGTATCCTTTAGGCTAAAAAAACGCCAATTTAGATCAGATTATTCTGATCTTTGACAGTGTATCTACTCCAATGAAAATTTTCATCGTTATAAAAATTTTTTTTGTTTAAGTGCTTATTTTCTTGTTTACCAGACTTCCGCAACAAACGTTGGTTTATTTTTTTATTTATACATTTTCACAAACTTGATCTCATGTAATTCAAATTCAATAATAAAGAGTGAAAACACTTTAAATATATGTATTTTAACTACTTATTTAGAAAAGTGCCTAAGTGTGGAATAACACTTTAAAAATGTTTAAAAATATGTATTTTAACTACCTAAAATCGATGAGGTTAAATAGATGCCTTAGATAACTTAATATCTTACAGTGGGTAAATGTCGACATTCATACATTTTTTATTATAAACCCTAAACATATGTGAAATAGGAAAATTGGAACCAAGAACAGTTTTTCGAAATAGAGTAAATAACAAGTTCTATTTGATGGATATCTAGAATTTTTTCAAGGCATAGAAAACTTAGGAACCTAGTGTTAAGACACTCCATTCCTATTAAGACTCTTCCGTTTCTCACCGTTCGCCGAATTCTGGAAGCATTACGTGTTGTGTGGCGGAACTCAACTCAAATTTTTGTATGTTAATGGAAAAAGTCTATTGCGCTTTGGAAAAAGTTTATTATGTAGCGTGCGATAAGGCCGCATTCCATTGTTTTTCGTATTTTTGCTGGATTACTATAATTTTACATCAGATATGTCATTCTTCATAATAATTTATAGCCGATTGGATTTAGACCCCTGGCACTTATGTACAAAATAATTTAAATCCATCTTCAAGTTACCTTGATTAGTGTAACAATACAAACGCAGCACATTTGAAATGTTCATTCAGGAAACTAAACAGCTTTTTATTTAATAAAAATATTTAGAGAACACATTACTATATTTAATATAGAAACAATATTTATTGACACAGCTAAAATGCGAATTTGAATTTCGAGTTGAATATTCTGTATATTATATTTTTTCTAATTAAATTTCAAATGTTGTAAATTAATAAAATAAATCGACAATAGACAAAATTTTAGGTAACGGCTTTAGGTAAATATTACCCTTATTTACAAGCCAATAAATGCTAATTTCATATGGATTATTTGATGGTGGGTTCAATTTCCCAACACGTGGCGGACCCTCTCTGGTCTCATTGTTAAGGTCAAAAAACATGCCAAAGCTCACGTACCTTCGCCCCTACAAGAACAAAAGAACTCGGTGTTCTTGGGAAAAAACGGTGTAGTTTTAGCAATGGTAGGTGCTTGTGAATGCACTTATTTATATTATTTTTCACATAATGTGCTTGAATCTCTAGATTAATTGTGATAACAAATATAATTATTTTTATATTTCAATACTGATTAGAAAAACCATTTGAATATATATAACAAAAGTATTTGTGAGATTAAATAATATCTGACGTTTTTTTTGTTATGAAAAGATAAAGTAATTAAAATTGAGTTCATTAATTATTCATTTCGCCTTGGAGTGTTTTTTCTGTTTTTATTTAATTTGAAAACGGTGGTATAATATATATTAGATGCGTCGTCTTCTGAATATTATATTTTAGATAAAGCACCTGGCCATTTAAAACGGTGTTAAATAAATAAAATATATCAGCTTCACGCTGTATCCCGCACACTGCAGGGTAGACAGAGGGAACCTAGTGTTAGTACACTCCGGTCCCCACTTTCTGCCGAAATCTGGAGGCATTGCGTGTTGAGTGGCAGAGCTAAACGCCGCGCTTGTCCTCGACACCAGAGCGAAGAAATGGAAATATAAATTTAAGTAAATATTTCGTCTCCTCGAGTGGGGATCGAACCCACAACCAGTCGGTTTTACAGTCACACCTTGTGCCCCTGCGCCACGACTGGCCTCAATGTTAAATAAAACTCCAGTTAACCTTAATTGTTCACTGAGCATAAATAATCTAATTTCGATGTCGAATCAGCTTGCAAGAGGCTTATCCTGCACGTGTTCAATACGTTTTTGATTTAATATCTCTTTTAAAGTATGGTTGACATTATAGTATCTTAAGTATGTATTTTGTGTTTCTATATATAAAGTTGTAGTTTCTATATATATAAATTGAGGCCAGTCATGGCGCAGTGGCACAAAGTGTGACTGTAAAACCGACTGGTTGTGGGTTCGA
Organism: Heliconius himera; assembly: GCA_021202915.1. Taxonomy (NCBI): domain Eukaryota; kingdom Metazoa; phylum Arthropoda; class Insecta; order Lepidoptera; family Nymphalidae; genus Heliconius; species Heliconius himera. The sequence goes on along the minus strand of JAJHJA010000174.1, from coordinate 337,344 downwards.
TCCTCACTGAAGGAGATGAAATATTTACTTAAATTTATATTTCCATTTCTCGCTCTGGTGTCGAGGACAAGCGCGGCGTTAAGCTCTGCCACTCAACACGCAATGCCTCCAGAATTCGGCTGAAAGTGGGGAACGGAGTGTCTTAACACTAGGTCCCCTCTGCCTACTCTGCTGTGTGCGGGATACAGCGTGAAGCTGAAAAAATATAAATAAAATATTTCTTATAAATAAATTGAAACTTTTAATAGAACAAGATTTAATAAAATTGTGAGTTTATTTACCTAATAATTGCATTACGTTCCGCCAATTACAATTAACTGCACGAGGTATTATTACAAATGTTAATCACACAACCACCGAGCTTTATAATTAAAGAGCAAGAGTTAACATTTGTGTAAATTTTACACAAAAAATGTAAGGAATCGAATCAGTTGAATCAGCGGAGTCCACGAAAAAACAAACTTGTTAAATCGTGTAAAAACAAATATGGGTGTATTGAAAAAAAAAAAGGCCACGCGCTAGACACGCTCCCTTACAAATAATACTCGATTTCGACCGTATAAAATGCTCCAGCGCACGTTCTACTGTAATAGTGAATACTGGAAAGCCGACAGGCCTTTTTAATGAGCGTGTGCCTTCCGGAGGGACTGCGGATCTCGTCCGCTGAAGGACACCCCACTGTGTCTCGGCTGGCATCCATCTCGAAACGTTGCCCTCCTCACTCCCACTAGCAAATAAGTTTGTTCAGGTTCCCATGCCAGTCGCCAGTGTACGCTGTGCAGGCTCCCTGATTTATGTTTACTTCATTTTGTACGTTGAAGTTAACTTAACTGGATTTTACTATATATTTTGTTTTTATTATATGTCTTTTTCTTGATATGTGTGTACAAACATACAGATAAAAAATCGTTTTGGCACAAACTGTTACTCTACTCGATTTTACATCGACTGGTTGTGGGTTCGATTCTCACTCGATGAAGTGAAATATTTATTTAAATTTATATTTCCACTTCTTCGCTCTGGTGTCGAGGCAAAACGCGGCGTTAAGTTCTGCCACTCAACACACAATGCCTCCAGAATTCGGCAGAAAGTGGGGAACGCAGTGTCTTAACACTAGGTTCCCTCTGCCTACCCTGCTGTGTGCGGGATTCAGCGTGAAGCTGACAATTACTTAGTACTTAATTCATTAAACGAAACATATAACTATATAAATATAACTAAAAATAACTAACTTTTATTTTATCGATATGACACGACATCTTGTCGTTTAAAATAACATAAATTACCCATATTCATATAAAATACAAACGCTTTGTAGAAACATAAGTGTATCTGGCTTCGCAATCGCCTCGGAGAAGATTTTATCTGTCTGTGAGGTTGCGCATATCAGTGATTTCGACCGTTTGATTATAAGGAGGGTATTATATAAAGTAATATAAAATAACTTTTTTATGTATTGACATTTATTTAATAAACATCACCTGTGGGGTCTTGTTATTTAAATGAATTAAATGTGAATTATCTTTATTTACTTAAAAATAAATAGTAATGTAATTCTATTATAATAACAATATGATATGTAATAATTATTTAATTTTATGTCTTCATTTCTTCGCTCTGGTGTCGAAGTAAACGGAAGAAAAGAAAGAAAATCGGAAACAGTGTCTTAACACAAGGTTCCCTCAGCGTACCCTGGAGCGTAAAGCTGATTTAGTATTTTTTTTCTCTAATTTACATCGACTTAGTGCCAATCCGTTATTCCCATTAGGTATCAATACAGATTAGCTAGAATTAATTTCAGTAAATGCTTCTATTTGCTTCACAAAACAGTCACCAGCCAGTCACAAGCCGAAGCGTTGTAGTAATCATCACGAAGTGGGTACTAACAGATTATCAGTCGAGCAATACCACCATTAACCTCTCATACACAGTAATAGCTTGTTTATGTTGATAGAATCACATATCACTCACGATCGCGTCTATTTTATTAGGGCCTCTGCTAAGCCCTATTAGCAGCGGGATCCGATTACACGAACGACCCGAAAGGAGTTTAACAAAAAAAATAAAATAATAAAAACCGCTATAATGGCCACGTGGCGAAAAATAATAAAGTCGGCAAAGAGGTTGGTAATGAAGAGAGGCGCGTGACGCGGCGCGTGCGCCGGCCTCGTTAGCGCGGGCGACGCGACCGCACGGCCCGCCGGGACCCTCCGGTACCCGCCGGGACCCACGCGTTTACATTACCTAATTCCATCTATGTGCCCACTTCACTTCGTACCTCGTAATTAATGTGCAAACTTTATTTTACCTTATTTGTACGGAGAGTGCTCTCACTAACAGTTGTCTAGATCAAAAATATAAGCGCCGTAAATGATACTCGCCCCACTCTGCGGTAAGTACATTTTTTTTATCGTCACTCTGTATCCCGCTTACAACAGGGTAGACAGAGGGAATCTAGTGTTAAGACACTCCGTTTCCGATTTTCCGCCGAATTCTAGAGGCGTTGCGTGTTGAATGGCGGACCTCGACGCCGCGTGTTGCCTCGACACCGGACCGACGTACAAATTAAATATTAAATTTAAAATTGAATATTTGTATAAAACATAGATAGTAATCTTTTACACCAGTATACCTTTACCGAAGATAGATAATCAAGTGGACATTTTGTTACTAAGCGCCGTATTTATCGGCCCATCACCATCTAAAAAAGGGTTATACGAGTTGGTGTTGTAAGCGATGGTGACAGTTCTCCTCGAAACTCATTCTCATGGAATATGATAAAAATGTCTTGGGAAGAGATAACACCTTTCATAGAAACAATAGGCAGGTGCCGAACGCGCTATCTTTCTTTTTTTTATCGAAAACAATAAAATAAAGTGACATTTATAATTATTTTAATACATTTATAAGTATTAACTTTTTTTTTACAATTTTTTTTAAAATGTTATTCCACACTTAGTAAAGAAAAATAGTTATTTAGAAAACGTATAAATATTTGAACGTAGCGGGATTCGAACAGAAGGCGCGGGTTCGAGTCCCGCTACGCTTAAATTTTTATACGTTTTCTAAAAACTGTTTTTTTAACGTTTAATTATTTATTTTAATAAAAACTTCAGTTAATTAATAATTTTATAAGTTGATTTAGTTATCGAAAGTCGGAAGAGGAGGTCAAGGTATAGGTTAGTTGTTAAGCTTGATAACAATATACGTATACCTACTTAATTTTAAAATATTTTTTTTAAAATTTAGTTACTCTAAATTATATTTAGAAAATATCATCTTTGCTTAGAAAAATATTTCAATCACTGATTTTACAATGGTTAAATAGTTGATTGTATTTTAAAAACTACTTTTGAGGTTGTTTTAAGCGGTATAGGTTAAATGTGAGAAAAAAAACACTTAACACAGATATATATTTTTAATTATTAAAGATTTCTAAGCAATATACGTTTTCTAATAAAAACAAATGTTGAAATTGTTAACTTTATCTCTTCCATTTGGTATCTGCTTACAAGCTAGTTATAATAAAATAAAAAAATGTATTAAGATGTTTTAAAAAATGAATTTGGATACAAAAAGACGACTTCTAACGACAATCTAAAAAATAAAAAAATATTTTACATAAAGTAATACGTATTTTGATTTTGTTAAATAAAAAAAATTAAGAAAAGATTATAATTTTGAAGTCTTATCGAAATGGGACCAATTAAAAAAATATCATTCAATTAAAAAAATAAAAGTTCAATTAAAAAAATATAATCAAAATTGGTTCACTCAGTCAAAAGTTCTGAGATAACAAACATAAAAAAAATACACTCGAATTATTCTCGTCCTTCTCGAAAAATTCTCCTCCTTTTCTTATATAAGTCGGTTAATAAACCTATCCTCTAAAATCCTATCTTTACTTATTTAGAAAACGTATAAAAATTTGAACGTAGCGGGACTCGAACCCGCGCATCCTGGAAACCGACCAGGCGCTCTGACCACTAAGCCATACGTTGTCGCCAAGCTACGTCCAAATTTTTATACGCTTGTTACAACTTATTTATGTCGTTAGTATGTCTGTAGGGAAATTTTTACAAATTTCCGCTACCCAAAGATAATTACTAAAAATTATCATTTGACAAGAGAGAATACTATTTTTTAAATATTTTTAAACATTTTTTAAAGTGTTATTCCACACTTAGGAAAGAAAAATACTTATTTAGAAAACGTATAAAAATTTGAACGTAGCGGGACTCGAACCCGCGCATCCTGGAAACCGACCAGGCGCTCTGACCACTAAGCCATATAATATCCTATCTTTTCTCCTTACTTGCCCCAAAGAGAAACAACAACAGTACTTAGTCCTTAGCTTTCATCTTGTGGTAAAAAAAATGCAAAATTTACATTACGTATAGCTAGCTATACGTACATAATATTTAAATATAAAGAAAACATAGAAAATCAATCAAGTCCTCTAACAGTTAATTTTCATAGATTGTATAGACAAATTTCTTTAACAAAAATATTTAGTACATTTCTCAATGATTCATATAAAAATTTAAGATTTAAATCCTTTCATAGAAAATATTTAATATCCATAATATCAAATATTTAATTAATACATTTTTATGTAAATTTAGGGGCCAAAATATAATATACAGGCCATTCCCACTAACTCTCAACACCAGTGGCACCGTAAAATTGTTAATATTTTATAACATTTGCCGAGTTGCTCCGCTCAAATACTACTAATTGTTTCCACCCCTTCGATTTTGCTTTTTGAAATGTTCTTTGCTTTATTTGCTTAAAAAATATTGGTGTAAGTTATAGGAGGTTGATTTATATCGAGTGCCTATCTATATATAAGCAACTGTGATTATTTCTAAAAATAAACAATTCATTTACAATTAATTAGGCGGCGCGGCGTTGAGTTCCGCCACTCAACACGCAATGCCTTCAGAACTCGGCGGAAAGTGGGGAACGGAGTGTCTTAACAATAGGTTCCCTCGGCCTACCCTGCTGTGTGCGAGATACAGCGTGAAGCTGATTTAGATTTTTTTAAAATCTCTTATTAAAAAAAATACTTTAACGGAATTATCTAATTATTTATTTAATTTCTATTCTACTCCCAAGGCTACGGAGTAGAATTCGTATTTTTTTTTCATTGCCAAAAATCGCTAGCAGAGCACAACTTGCACCACAGCGCCTTAGTAGTGTTAGTTGACGTTAAAATATTAAAGTTGGGGTTGATGTATTTACGGATTGTTAAAATTCAAGAACATTGTTTGGTTTTATTTTTCTCTTTCTACCTTTGTGTGAAAACAATAAATCCTTATGTTCGAATAAAAATGACAATGATTTTATTTACTATATTGTTTCTAAAGGACGAGCAATCGTTTAGTTTTTGGCAAGCATTACTACTGTACTATAGCAGCAATTAGTCTATTGTGTTATTACAAAGGAAATAATTCACAATAATATTTTTGATTACAATATATATTACACGTCTATGCATACAATACCTAATGTTTTAACCAAAATACTTTGGTTTAAATCCATATGAGTTAATTTTCTTTTCGTATTTACCATATACTGATGTTTCGTGAAATATTTGCAAATGTAAGCAAATAATTGGAATCTTAATTGAAGTATAAAATTACAGGTAAAGTGAATTTATTAGCAAAATAAGTGAGTCAACACCAATATTATTGGTTGAACGGTGGTAGCTCGCCCCCACGCCAGGCCTAATTGGCAAGGGGTGGATGGGGATCATCACTGACATATGCCAACCCCTGACTGCATCATTATCTCCAATCATCTATACGTACAATGTGCGCCTCGAATTTATATTTTATATGATAAATATTTCTATTTTAAACATCCTCATTAAATTGAGCCCCATTTTATTAAGTAACAAGTGCTTTTAGTTTGTATATTTTTTTTTAATGTTGTTTTTTTTTAAAGATTTATAAATTATCGTATTCTACCTTTCTGTATTGTTGTTTTTAATCAGTTAAAGGAAAGGTTAAGTTTAAAAAAAAGATAATTATTTTTCTAGACATTCCCGTTTACTCAAAAAACGTATTTGTGAATTTTTATAATTATAAAAATCAATTTCTTTGTGAGCTTAAATTAAAATTATGTTTATAATGAAAGTAACTAGTAAATAATTACAATATAAGTCAAGAAATTCATATATTTTTTTTGATAGGCAAACAAACATCTAATTGTTAGAAAAATAAAACCACAAAATACATAACACAGCATAAAAAATAGCTTGCGTAAAAAGCACAACGCAACGTCAGTAGAGTGCCCGCAGTACCCGGCACCCGGTACCCGCTACCCAGTACCCAGTACCCGGCGACTGGTGTTTCGGTGTTCGAACACTGTCGTGCCACTTGTTACCTACTAATGAAGTCATTGTCGCCACCGACACCACACATGCACTTCACCCGAGCAATTGTTCCATTCACTGAGCTCAACCCCACCGATTTAATTTTATGGTATTCCCCACACGATATGATAATCATCGAGTCGAGTTTGAAATATCGCTTGTCAATTTGTGTTTGCTGGCGCGGTAATGATGGCGGTCGCCTTTATTGCCGGCTTCCGAGCCTCGTTACAAAGGAACATCGTCGTCATTACGTGGAGAGTGTGATTGTGACTGTACTGTTAACTTCGTATAGTTTGTGGGTTTTTGTAATTGAATTACGGCCGTGGGCTCTCGCGCTAGGTGGTGGCGGGCGCGCAATAAGGACCCATTCGTAACAGTGGGTGAATAGCTGTAAAATACAAATAATAAACAACATATTATCTATCATTCTTCTACGCTATAAATTTTAACAAAACATAACAAATAAAATGCAGGATATAAAGATAGTTAAGTATTTTTATCTTCATGCAAATGTAACGTTTGAAGTTTATTTTTTTTATTGTAACGACCCGCTATCTGCTGACGGGTAGTAGTAAAAGCTGCGTCCCGGCAGGGTACGACAGGTGCGAGTTCAAAACGTGTGTAATCTTACTTAGGTATATCATAAGTCACGGGGGACGGTACCCTGCGTTCCCCCTACGGTACAGTCAAGCGCCACTCGAAGCAGATTTTGCGGATTAGCCGCTACAATGCCCCCTTCGCCACCTGATCTCTGTGAAATGAAATGCGGAGAATGACCAAGGAATTATTTTGTGAACATTTTAGATTAGTAAAACATTTAGGGGACCCGCCCGTGCTTTATTCTTGTTGATTTTCTATATGTGATTTATGTTAAACATTTGTATTATAGGAAAATATTTATTTTTGTATTATGACAAATAAACTGTAAACGCGACTGGATGTGGGTTCGATTCCCATTCAAGGAAATAAAATATTTCATATTTTCATTTCTTCTTAATTTTTTCGTTCGTTTTGATAACATTGACATTAAGTTCTGCCACTCAACACGCCTCAAGAGATCGGGGTAAAGTGGAGAACGGAAATGTCTTAATGGGAACGAGCGTCTTAACACTAGGTTTTCAGGTTCCGTTGGCCTACCCTGCTATGTGCGGGATTCAGCGTGAAGCTAAAAAAAAGAAAAGAAAATAACTAACTACATAATAATATTACATTCAGAAGTTTCAATTATTTTTTGCACCTGGCTAAGCACTTTTTATGAAAGAGTAACGTTAACCTTCCCAACTTTTTTATTTCAAAAGTCACATAAGAGTAAAAATCTCTTATAGAAGTAAAGCTATTGTTCGTTCAACACGGAGGCAGCACTCACTATATTCTTGACATACATTCCTAATAAGTGACGGCTCCCGTTAAGAGTGGTTTAAATATACACTATTTGTAGGGCAGAGGTTTTTTAGATTATGCTGAAATTAAAAATTATGAATAGTAATATATAGACAAATTGTGAATAGAACTAATTGCAAATCAAAATTTTTCTTGGATATCGTTAATTATTTATGTTAGTATTTGAGCGGAGTACCTCTAAAGGGAGATTTTTACGAATTTCCGCTATCCGAAGATAATTACTCAGAATTATCATTTGTGAAGAGAGAATGTCATTTATAAATACATATAAATAAGGTGCAAGTTGTTGTATGTTGTTGTTGTTTAGTGGTTATAGAGCTTAGATGGTATCACCAATGAAATCTTGCGCCTGTGCTCGATAAGAACCTGCGTTTCTTGGATAAGATTTTTTTTATAAATTTCCTAAAAAGTATTTTTCTTTCTCTGGAGTTTGGAATACATTTTTAATTTGAAATGTTATGTTAATAATGAGTCTAGACACTAGTTATTTACCTAAATTAAAAATTAAATTAAATTAGCTTCACGCTATATCCCGCACACAGCAGGGTAGGCAGAGGGAACCTAGTGTTAAGACACTCCGTTCCCCACTTTCTGGCGAATTCTGGAGGCATTGCGTGTTGAGTGGCAGAACTCAACGCCGCGCTTAACCTCGACACCAGAGCGAAGAAATGGAAATATAAATTTAAGTAAATATTTCATCTCCTCGAGTGGGGATCGAACCCACAACCAGTCGATTTTGCAGTCACACCTCATGCCGCTGCGCCACGACCGGCCTAAATAATATAAATTAATCAAATTAAAACAATCATAACTAAATGTTTGCATTCGTAGATTTTTTAAATATCAGTTTCGTGGATGTGAATATGTCCGTGCTGCTAAGCGCAATGTAAAATAAGTTTACATATTTTTTATAAGAATATTCTGATGAATTAACATTCAACTCAATATTTTTTTTAAACATACATTATATAGTCAATACATATTACTAGAATCTTACAGACTATTTTGTTAATATTCCACACGGGCTCGACACCTGCCTGCCGTTGATATCTTTAAATCCACCGGCGTATGGCCCTTTGGTCGTCTATTCTTGCAACATTCAAAATTGAGTTATTAAGTCACGATCTATATCAGATTCTTTTTATCCCATATGAATAACTTTTGTTGCGCTAACTCACTTAATTTTGCAAATGATATTCATAAGCTGAAGCGATGCAAACGTTACAACAGATTGAGACGTGCGATACGGACTTATCTTTAGAGAAATCTTAGTATAATAATAAGTTAAAATTGAATTTTGAATTAAACTTGACATAATATCATTTTGTGACATGCGATTTAGATAAAAAATAATATATATTTTACAAGATTTATATTGTAATTGTTCTGCAATTAAATAAATTAAAATAGATACAATGTATTGTTGTAAAATTTGGGTTTGCTTAAGCCTTAGTAGATTCCAAAAAAAAAAAAATCGACGGATATACACAAAAAAAAATATTTAAGTACGTACCTACCAACGTACGTCAAAGGAAAAAAATACGAGTGGATATAAAGATAGACGGCGGTTCCTCATATTCTGCCACGTCATTTGCCAGCCTACAATCATGGGCTCCTCGAGATAATTTCTATCGTTCATAATTTGTGGTTAACAAAAAACTAAAATGTCGAATAATATAATTATGTGTGTTTTCTGTGAGTGTGAAATGACTAGTTCAATAGGAGCGGCACAGGCGCCGAGCGGGGACTAACAGTCGATGAACAAATAATATCATTATTTTTATAACACTTATATCACGTGGCGCAGCGGCACGAAGTGCGACTATAAAACCGACTGGTTGTGGGTTCGATCCCACTCGAGGAGATGAAATATTTACTTAAATTTATATTTCTATTTCTTCGCTCTGGTGTCGAGGCTAAGCGCGGCGTTGAGTTCTGCTACTCAACACGCAAAGCCTCCAGAATTCGGCCGAAAGTGGGGAAAGGAGTGTGTTAACACTAGGTTCCCTCTGCCTACCCTGCTGTGTGCGGGATACAGCGTGAAGCTGACTTATATTTTAATTTTTTCGTTCTTGGGTCGAGGCAAAGCGCGGCGTTGAGTTCCGTCACTCAATATACAATGCCATTCAGAATTTGGCGGAAAATGGTGATCGGGGTATATTAATACTAGGTTCCCATTCTTTTCGTAGTTCAGTGAATACCACTTGATTTTGGCACTCCTTGACTTTGCATTGTATTTGCAAGCCGCCGTAACAAGGCATAACGGATAAGTCATGCCTCGAACACTTTTGAATTATTGATACGTTTTGGGTTTGTAAACACGTGATGAATTAGATTTTTTTTGTTGTTGATTTCTTTTATTTACTATACTTTGCTTTTATTTGATTAGCGACCTAAGCGCGGCTTCGTCCGCTTTAACTTGTTGTTATATTATAGCCAAATTATAGAAAGTTCTTACATAAATTTTATCCTGTAAATGTATTATTCTGACGTATAAGCTATATTACTGTTAATAAATATCTAAATCGTTTCAGTAGTTTTTGTGTGAAGGGGAACTGTTTGTTCCATTCACATTCACAAACGTTGACATTTATAATATTACTCGCGAAAACAAGAAAGCGTTCGTGTTTTTATATATATAGGTACGATTTAAGCGCGGCTTCGTTTGCTTAAACCTTATTTTTTATAATATGGCCTAAGAATAATATTTAAAAAAAACATTTTTTTTGTAATAATAATTATCCTATGTCCCTTATAAAATCTCTAACAATATGTGTACAAAGTTTCAAGATAAACAGTTGAGTACTTTTGGACTGAAAGCGTAACAAGCCAACTTACATTCACTTTTATAATTACATACTATAAAAGTATATGATATAATGATATTAAGATATGTAAAATAATATATTAGTAAAACAATAAAGTTATATGTTTAAGATGAACATGGATAAATAAGTCTTAATGCTCTGCATTCATAAAATACATTTGAGCAAAAAAAAATAAGGCCAGTCGTGGCGCAGTGGAACAAAGTGTGACTGTAAACCGACTGGTTGTAGGTCGAACCCACTCGAGGAGATGAAATATTTACTTAAATTTATATTTCCATTTCTTCGCTCTGGTGTCGAGGCAAAGCGCGGCGTTGAGTTCTGCTACTCAACACGCAATGCCTCCAGAATTCGGCAGTAAATGGGGAACGGAGTGTCTTAACACTAGGTTCCCTCGGCCTACCCTGCTGTGTGCGGGATACAGCGTGAAGCTGATTTAATAAGTACAATTATACAAAAAAAATAAATTTTAGCACAACTGTTAGAATTACGAAGCAAAAAGCATACCTACATTATTATATTGGTATATCAATATCATTATCTTGTAAGTAGATTTGTTGGGTCCGTTAACTAAAGTTTCCCGTTTTGACTGAAACCGCTGCACCGTGAAGTTTATACCCATTTGCTGAGTACCCACTATGTTATACATAAAATGGATGACGATTTAGTCCAGTGCCTCTTATTTATTGACAATAAAAAAGCATAAGCGTAAAGCTTTTGAGTTAACTAACTATAATTATGATAGATTAGGTTGATTATTTGAGGGTATTTAATTAAAAAAAAATTAAATCTAATTCAGTATCACGCTGTATCCCGCGTACAGTAGGGCAGACCTAGTGATAAAACTGCATTTTCCGCCGCATTTTTTTTATTATATATTATATATTGGTGTTGAGTGACGGAACTCAACACCGGGCTTTCACCTTGGTGCCAGAGCGAAGAAATGAAAATATTAATAAATAATAATTCATTTTCCCATGTGGGGATCGAACCCCTAACTTTCGCGTTACAGTCACACTCTTAGGCCGCTACGCCACTGTGGCCTCATCGTGTATTTAATTAAGTTATTATAAGAGCTTTATCATTTCTTTCATTTTTATCTACTATTATAGTTCCAGAATCATAAACGACAGCTCAAGTACACTATACCTACATTTCAAATAAAGATATGGAATTGTTTTGAGATAGTAAAAGTGATATTTATTTAGCGCAATTTTAATTATACAATATTTTTTTAAATTGTTATAGAGGTCGGTCGTGGCATAAGTGTGTAAACGCAACGGGTTGTGGGTTCGGTACCCACTTGAGGAAATGACATATTATATTTAGAAGTAGACCAGTGCTATGGGTCTCTCTCGTTTTATTTTTCAGTAAATATTTGAGAAACTTTCTGACTTAGTTAAGGCGCTCCACATACAGCGGCATATCGCGACATCATCGCACCTCACGTCGCAGGGTCCAATGATAACGTTATACGTACGTACGTGAGGCTTATATTAGCTGGGAAGCTAGCGTTGATATAGCTTCAATTTATTTTTGTCAAATATAATATTAATATTCTTGCAAAGAAGTAAAATCACATTTTTTTTATTAGCGTAGAGGCCGTCGTGGCGCAGGGCCACAGGAGTCTCCACTCCAGTTGAGGGAATGCATTATTATTTATTAATATTTTAATTTCTTTGCTCTGGCAATAAGGCAAAAGTCCAGCGTTGAGTTCCGTTTTATTATTACATAAACTTTATTCATATGTCTTGGCTTAAATGCTACACATGAAAGCGTGTTTTGAATATATGAAGTAGTCATATAATGATATCGTTATGCGCAAGGGCACGAGTGCGTGACTGTGAGCGCGACAAGTTGTGGGTTAGGTCCCTGAAAGTTCGAAAAATGAAATATTTATTATTTTCATTTCTTCGCTTTGGTGTCAATGTACAGCACGGCGTTGAGTTCCGCTACTCAACACGCAGTGCCTCCGCTGCATGGGATACAGTGTGAAACTGAAAAAAAGTAATGTCATTTATTAGGTTATTTTCTTGAAATGCTTATACCTTATTATTAAAATAAATAATAATAATAAAAATTAAAACTTAATAAGTCATTATTCGTTATGTTCATCGAAAACTCATTCGTGTTGGTGAACAATAATCAATTTATATAGTTTCGAATAGAATCGTACTGAGTCCATATTGAAACAAAGAAAGTTTTTGAAACAAAGCTATTCTCAAAAAATTGCCATTTGTTATAATCAATTGTATCTGCTTCGTGATAATTAATTAACAAAAAAATTATGTAAAGATTTCTTACTATATGTGTGATTGTTAAATAATTTATAATATTTTTCTATACAAAGGTAGCTGGCAACATAAATAAGTTGTAATAAATTTCGACGTAGCCCGATGAGAACGTATGGCTTAGTTAGACAGAGCGCTTGGACGGTTTCCAGGAGGCGCGGGTTCAAATTCCGTTACTTTCAAATTTTTCTTTTCTAAAAAGTACCTGTTTTTGCGTGTCTAATAACACTTTAAAAATGTAAAAAATATGTAGTGTTTCTTATAATAATAATATTTAAGAATATAATATTAAATTTAATTAATAATTTCTATATCAAAACAAGATCCCTTGGCTGCCAGACCTACGTCATTTAGCAAGGTTGAAATTTTGATGATTATTAGTCTAATATGTAGTTAAGACAGTATGCAGTACGCATACTGTCTTAACACTAACAACACTAACTTGAAAGTAGTACTTTTAGAGGTAGCACCAACTAAAGATATATCTCTGTCTGGGACGATGATTGGGCCATCAGATTGATCTGGGTGCTTATAAGTCCTCCCGTAAATAATATGTGTAAAATTTGGTCTTGTTAGCATAACGTAGTTTGCTGCAATTTTAAACAATGTAAGGCTCTGTCTAACCCGCTATATGCGGGATACAACTTGAAGCTGACAAAAAAAACATTTTCTCAAATGGGAATTGAACCCAGTCCCACGCTAGTGCCAGCATTTATTAAATCTATATTTTTTTTTTATTTGATGACGCTGTTAAAGTACAAAAAAAAATTGTAAATTTGTACCACAGGCTATCATTCAAGATCTGAATCCGATTGAATACCATAAATGAAGACGCGTTGAGATCTCGTCGAATAGGTAGCAGTTGTGAGATCATTTATCAAGCCACGGTGGAATATGACAGTTCGTATATACGACCGTACCTACAAACCTTACAATGAAATCGGATAGGGCAAACTCACTCTCATTTTATAAACATTTTATTAGGGATTTTATTCTTCGTCTTGGCGCAGAGGCACATGCATATGATTGTAAGCGCGACAGTTTGTGGGTTCGTTTCCCACTCGTGGAAATTAAATATTAAAAAAAAATAATTTCTTCGATCTGATGCAGAGGCAAAGGCGCTTCCTCAGCCCATCCACCTATGCGGAATACAGCGTAAAGCTGGATAAAAATTAATAAATGACTGTGCAGATCCTTTTACCTTAACCATATCTATTGAAATAAATGTAATATCATTATAATTCTAAAATTTTTAACAAAAAAAAAACTTTATTCTTGATTCAACATATATATTTTCATCAAAGAGGCCGGTTCATTTTTGAGGCCGGTCGTGGCGCAGCGGCACGAGGTGTGACTGCAAAACCGACTGGTTCTGGGTTCGATCCTCACTCGAGGAGATGAAATATTTACTTAAATTTATATTTCCATTTCTTCGCTCTGGTGTCGAGGTTAAGCGCGGCGTTGAGTTCTGCCACTCAACACGCAATGCCTCCAGAATTCGGCAGAAAGTGGGGAACGGAGTGTCTTAACACTAGGTTCCCTCTGCCTACCCTGCTGTGTGCGGGATATAGCGTGAAGCTAATCTAATCTAATCTATTTTCATCAAGAACCTTCCAAGTACCACGATCTCCGATGAATTTTATATCAAAACACATAATTATCTATATTAACACAAAAAATATTATCACCTCCATAATAACTTGTTTAGTATTTCTTGTATCTCACGTGTTGAGGTCTACAACTCTGGCCTGTGACTCGGTATTTTTGGGCTCGTTGAAAAGTTACCGCCGTCCACTTGTTCCTGGCAGAATACCGTTCGTGGATTGTCAATATGATTGCTGAAATGCTCTTTATGTCTTGTATTCATTGATAAATAAGACTAATATAAGAGATTCGATCAATACGCAATATCTAGAAATTAAATGGAGAAAGAGTCTCGATGTTAGGCTGTTAACAAATAGCTGTATTTGTAACCTACTTTAAAAAAGAGGTACTTAAGGTTATATGTCGCTAGGTGACGCCGCTGTACTGTTGCCTACTATAACAAATAAACTAAACTGTAAGAAATCATTTATATCCTGCTTACGGTAACGCTTCTTTCTCGTGCAGAACAACATCTGCTGGGCACACTCGTTTTGATATAATATTTACATATATGAAACAATGCTTAAAATTATATATATATATATATATATATATATATATATATATATAAAAAAATATGATATTGCTTAACACTATTTCTGATAATATAATTTAGATGACGACACCGCGCAAGTAAGACGTGAATAGGACGGCGTACCTACTTCCCGTACGCGGTCATCCTCTGCCTGATTAATGATAATCGTTATTGATGATTGCCAGTGAGTTTAACGTTTTTATTGCTCCCGGGTAGCGTTCCAAGTATGGAGCTGTTGTGTGACAGTATGTTGTTATATTATCTATAATAGTATTTTCTAAGTTTATTTCCTGTTTTAATTTATAATTTGCTGTATGTTTTATGAACATATCTTGATTATCTCTTATATATAAAAAACAATATATTTGTAGGTAAAATAAATTTATATTTATATAGGCATCAAAATAATGTATTGTAACTGCTAATAACTACATAATGTATTAAATATATATTTAGTTTTAAAACTATTCTTTTAAACTTAAATGACCTACTATAAATGAATTAGTATTGAATTTAGTAATATTTAAATAACTTAGTAAATAATCGCTTCTGCTTAAGACATGTGCCACAGTAGTAAGTAAATGCTAACTCACCCTGGTTTCGGTCGGCGGATATGTATGAAACGCATTCCTTATCAATAATGAAAGAGTTAAAGTGTTGGTTTGTTGATTGAGCGATTCATCCCCATGACGTCGAAGGTTTGTCTATGGTAGCAGTAGCTCTCGTATATAATACTTTGATCAATTTACATTCAACAGATCTTACTGTAATTGTTTGAAACTACTCTTCGGGATGGATAAAAATAAATAAATACATTCCCAATTTTATCGGAGAAGATGGAGGAGGAGACACGTTCAGTACTAAAGATTCGATCAAAGTATTTTTTTTTTACTTAAAAATTTTGATTTCAAGGGTTACCAGTTACCATGGAACTGTTAGTTCCATCGGTGAACCTCGCTTAGGGCTTCTAGAGAATAGGAAAATATGCATTTTATACTCTCAAATGTCCATCAGAAGCAGGAGCCAAGAAGAAAATTGAGTAGCTTTTATGTGGAAGTCTTCTTTCACAAAGTGTAACTAATCGTTGGTTGGTTGTTATGTTTCTCCGTGCTCTTGCTACTGAAATCCTAACTACTTCACGGAGGTATTCTAATAATATGGAATGGCGTCTTTTCGGTGGCTTACCCCTTCTTACTAGATTACTTTGATCTGGGTGATCCATTTGGAACGTATTAGGATAGAATTTTTAAAAAGCTAGAGTCCGATCAGAAAAAACAAAAAAAAATATTAAAGACAATTTTTTTTTTGTTTTGTATTTCTAAGGATATTGCATCATTTGATCTTTCTCGTCTTGCCAAATTTAAAATTGTACTATGACTGTCTCGAACTTTCCTATTTAATCCTAACTCTATACGTTTGTGTTTCTATCGTATATTGTTTATAAAATTTGAGTTATGATTCAAGATCTGAGTCATGTCTGTTGGAAGTCATTTAACAATATCATCTTGTATTTTTATAGAATATATTTTTGACGACTCTTATATTTTTATAGAACTTTGATAGTTTCTTTTATTTCAACAAATAACGGTTTTTGTTTCTAAATTGTTTAGGTTTCCACTGATTCAGCTAGCTCTTGCAAAAACTTCAATGTTTTTGTGACACTTTTTTTTCGACAAAAATTGTACTTTAGGTGACAAATATGTACAAATTTATTTATACTATAGCCTCGCTATTTATGCATCATATTTAACAAAATCTGTGTACAGGCTGTTATTTCTGAAATTTTCTTCTTTTTCTTATATTAGGCCTGGGCAGGGACTATAGAAAATGGATTCTTTAAGCTGGTAAGCGTCTTTATTGACATATGAAAATTGTAGGTCTGGAATATTTAATGAAGAACCATTACATCCTAAGACATTCAGCTTCACTAAACTGTAAGGAACAATGAACTACCGCCTTAGGAAAAATTTTTCAATACGGTGTTTTTAATGTTTGAATATTATGATTTTGATTTCGATCTCCAGTCGGGGTAATAATAAGGTAGATTAGGAAAACCTAGAAGTCACCAAGAGAAAAGTTCTCGAAATAACCTACGGGGACGACCAAAGCATTTCACATCTTGTAGTATGTTTAAATAAAGTTGCGGTACTTGTGAGATATAAAGACTACCTTGATCCATAATCCAATAAGAGACTTAGATCTTTTAATTAAATTACTAACAAAATTAGTACCAAACACAGAGGAATATAACATTGAACTCGTGTTTAATATAATTTAAAACCAAAGAGGATTTCGAAAAAAGTAACTTCCAATTGCAATTTATCAAAGACGTACTATGAATAACGGCTCAACGATCCGCTCGACGATGTTTAACTATCCTTAGTATTATGTACCTTACGATTAAGATAATAAGATTTAGATTTGTATTCTCTTGGTTTTCCATGTGTCACAGCTTCTTTGGAAAGAAACTAAATCTTCAGTTTACCGTTTAGACTCCTTAATGGCACATTTTTTCTACTAACAACGAATGTATCATAAATTTTGACATGTAACACCCACTACATGGTTGGAGCAAATGACATTGAGATACGTTTCGACTATAGTACACCGTCACTATGTTTTTTCGATACTTTAAAAATGATAAGAAATTAAATAAATTATTGTATTATGGTTATAATTTTTAATTTTTCACCATATTTTACTTTTTTTTGAAGAATTCTTTACAGAAATAACAAATTACTTTATGAAAAGATACTTCCTTATAAGATATCACGATTGGACTGAAAAATGTCGGTACTGTATTAGAGAATAGAAAAAAATATATATACCCGACTGGACGTCGGTCATACAACTATGCAGTCCGTAATTGTGCACAGCACGATAGTATCAATCGTAAATAGGTAATATATGTATATTTACATATATTGTATTGCTTCGTGGTTTTTCCCGCATAGCGGAGTTAGCACAGGGAACAGGGTTTTGTTGCGTATATGTATATAATAATGTTCAAAAAATATTTATATATTAGAGGCCGTCGTGGTGCTTGGACATGAGATTGTGACTGTAACGCGATGGTTGTGGGTTCCACTCAACACGCAATGCCTCGATAAAATCAGCGGAAAGTGGGGAACGGAGTGTCTATACTACCTCTGGTTGCCTCTGTCTACCCTGCTGTGTACGGGATACAGCTGATTAATTGATTATTTCATTTATATATTTATGTTTAGTAAATTTGAAGAAATTGCTCCAGTAAACACAGTGTCGACTTATAATTAAATTGCTATAAAATGTTAATTATAAACTTCATTTATATTATTAACTGTAGCATATATAGGGATATCACGCTAGTTTTAAAACATTATATTCTAGTAAATTAATTGTTATATTTAAAAACTATACCTACATTACTTTAGTTCAGTGAATTCATAAATCGATCAATCTGGATTAACAAGATCAGAATAATCTTTTATTGATTTTATAACTATTATTTCAATTTTAACAGGAAGTTAATATAATTAGAACCTTATTTTGCTAGGATGTGTGATTACACAATATATATACCTAAACTTTTTTCTGAATCTCTATCTCACTATTTTGTCACGTTGTAAACGAACAAACATAGTAGGGCCCGATCGCGGAGTATCCTTTGAAATCCGAGACAAATGCCGAGGCGCCGTCTCCGCGCCGGCACTCATGCGCAACACGCAAAAACACGACACATCCTCAAAATAATCGCTTATTTTTTTTTTCCACCTTTTTTTTCTTTATACGTCTAAGTTATGAATGATGATGCCACAAACCATTTTTGAGGGTTTTTTTTTCTCTGAATATTATATATATTAGATTACATTTGAATAATATTATATATGCGTATTAAATTCTTTTTTGTTTGTTTTTATAATATCGCCACAAAATAATATATTTATATTTTTGTATTATTTTGTAATTAAGATACATCCTGCTTCCCAATATTATTATAATATAAATATGAAAGTTTAAGTTAAACTTTCATATGTATTTTTCACTTGAAAAACTACTGTACAGATTTAGATTAAACTTTAACAGCAATAAAGTTTATAGGTACATCAGAATAAAACATACTACAGTTTATATAAGGATTTTATATAATGTGATTATTATATAGCAATAATTTTAACTAGCGAAGCCTCGTTTAAGTCGCTAGTAACAAAAAGTTAATTAACGGCTGTAAGGTCTTTTTGACATATCATATGAAACGTCAACAAAATTTCTTAATATTTTTATTTATCTAATATGACGTAGGTGATGTAGGTAAAGTTTTTATTTAAATCATAATAATAATCTATTATCATAATAATCTCATTTAATTTTAACAATATGAAATCGAACAGTATTGTTGGTTGTTTGAATGGAAGAGATATAGCTATCAAAAATATTAATATGTAGAGTCCAATAATATTGAACTAGTCTTCTCGTGTCTTATATGAAATTATTAATTGTTACGAAAAACTATTATTGAGGCCAGTCGTGGCGCAAGGGCACAAGTGTGTGACTGTAAATGCGATTGGTCGTGGGTTCGATATCCACTCGAGGCATTGGTATATTTATTTAAATTTATATTTTCATTTCTTCGCTCTGGTGTTACGGCAAAGCGCGGCGTTGGCGTCTGCCACTCAACATGTTACGCTTCCAGAATTCAGCAGAAAGTGGGGAACGGAGTGTCATAACACTAGGTTCCCTTAATATATTAATCGAAAAAGGTTATATGCTTTATTATATCCCGTTAATACCAGAGGTGAGACTTAAAACTGTCACTTAAAGTCTGTCATGTATAGTATACAACTCGTTGTTTTTTTCTATTTGACCTGGCGTCTGCCGTATGTGAAACTTAGCTACCAGTTTATAATATATAACTAAATGGTGAGATAATGAGTTGAGGCCTTCGTGGTGCAGTGGCTCAAGTGAGACATTATAAACTTTACGTTTGTGGGTTCGATTCATATTCGGGAAAATTAATTATTATTTATTAATATTTTCATGTAATCGCTCTGGTAATAAAACAAAGTACGGTTTTGAGTTCCGGCGAAAGGGAGGGAGGGAAAGGGAGAATGAAGTATCTTAATCTTAATACAAGGTTCCTTCTGCCCATTCTGCTAAATACACATATGCGGGTTATAGTTCAAAGAGATTTATTTTATCTGTCATTTCTAATCAAAAAAAAATTACAAATAGTTTTTATATCTATTCATGAATTACAAAAAAAATTTGCAGTTAATTGTTACGTAACGTCATATCACAAAAACAGTAAATAGTAATTATTCAGTAAAAACATCAGTATATATTCAAGTAAATATTTCTCATTATAAAGTTTCCATGCGATATTTAATAATATTTTGTGAATTTTTTATATTTTATTTAAATTAATTTCAGTTCAAAGTGCCTCCTTCCATTAAAATATTGTTCATAATTTATTATACAATATTAAATGATTTTTTATATTATAATACGTAACTAGCGGCTTGGTTGATCATTGTCCAAATGTGATTATGATTTTTTTAAATATACAGGGTGGAAGAGGCAGCGTTCCTTTTACAGAAACAGCATATAGGGTAAAATATTTTAAACCTATACCTAAAGAAATTAATCAAGATGCATCAACAATTTGAACGTAGGAATTTTTTTTCAGTTCACGATTTTTATAAAGTAGTTAAAACTGTGGTTTCATTTAAAGTGGTGCGTACACTTCCACCCTGTATATATTTTATAATATTGCCTTTTCCTAATTCTCTACTGTATGTACTAGTAGAGAGAAGAAGGTACTAGCAGATTATTTTGGGCCACTCAAAGCAAAATCAGACCATAAAAAAAAGAAAGGGAGAAAAAGAGTAAAACAAGATAAAATGTACAGGAAAGTTACTTATAATTGTTAATTAATTATTAATTGTCCGTTTGAAGTTTCCTGCTCATCGTTTCACATTAATTTAAATAATGACAATATATTTTTGATTATCAACACTGCATTTGAGAACACAGTTTTAATATCCACAATGACTATTTCTACATTAAAGCTAAAAATAAATCAAATTTAAATGATAAATATTTTTTAAATCAGCTTCACGCTGTATCCCGCACACAGCAGGGTAGGCAGAGGGAATCTAGTGTTAAGACACTCCGTTTCCCACTTTCTGCCGAATCTGGAGGCATTGCGTGTTGAGTGGCAGAACCCAACGCCGCGCTTGTTCTCGACACCAGAACGAAGAAATTGAAATATAAATTTAAGTAAATATTTCATCTTCTCGAGTGGGCATCGAACCCACAACCAGTCGATTTTACAGTCACACTTTGTGCCCCTGCGCCACGACTGGTCTCAAATATTTTTAAAATTGTTATAATTTTCTAATAAAGGTGTATAATCACTCAAAGTCATTTAATTACTTTATTTAATAGTTTTTTTTTAAAGAAGATAAAGTTTCATTGTCTAAAGATATTTTAATGATGCTTCTGAAATCTTATCTAATATAATTTTATACATACTTATTATCCAATGTTACATACATCTTATGATTTATATTTATTTTCTTTTATCGCAATGTTTAATTTATACACTACTTAATGAAAGAGGTACTTAGTAACTTAAAAATAAAAAAAAAAATTAAATCAGCTTCACTTCGCTTCGCTGTATCGCTCATAGGTACAGCAGGGTAACCTACTGTAAAGACATTCCGTTCCCCATTTTCCGCCGAATTTTTCGAGACATTGGGTGGCGGTGCTTAACGCCGGGCTTTTACCTTAAAAAAATATAGTGTACACAACAACAACAACAACAATTACCTAGAATTTATTTTTTTCCTTGAAAAATGCTTTGGAGTTAAAGAAAATTAAATGGCAAAAACATAGCGATTAGGAATGCGTCTTCTGGAATGTAACTGTACTATGGCTGTCTTTTTTGTTCAAATTTCGCAAAGATAACGAGCCGTGCATAATAATATAATAGAAATATCCTTATAAGGACGTTAATTACTATAATAAAATTTGCTTGCCTTAAAAATATATACATATAATCTAGTCTATAGTCTATATTTATGTCTCATTGGACCATCGTGTAAGGCAGCTTGCCTTGACTGGTGAATATTTAACTTTTTGAATTAAAATGCATTCAGAAGAACCTACAGCAATGAAGAGCACGACGAAGAAGTGAGAAATACTCACTCGAGGTAATGGATTGTCTCCAATACGAGGCTGTGGTGAGATCGCCAATCAACGTAGTGTCTTTAGTTTGTATTGTTATGTGTCTCCCTGTTCGTTGAGATGATTTTTCGCAAGCTCATGTGGAGGCATCAAGAACATAACATTAAATATCTAAATCTTCAGTCTATTGGAGAATACATTTTTTTTAACGACACGTGCTTGATTTTGGTGTAGGTATAATAATAAATTTTGTTTCGATGAAAATAAATGCAATAAAAAAATTGATTCGGGAAATGATGTGTTTATCTATCTATTTATCAATCAATTCAAGAAATTTTTGGAAATTTACAAACTTTTTATTTACTTAATGACAATAAAATGTTTTCAAAGCACCAACCTGATATTTCTGTCTTGTAACATTCATAGTCGCTCTAACATGGTCTTATAAAGTTCTGGAATTCTGCACGCTTATCTAAAAAAAAGAGATAAAGAGATAATATCCTCGTTTAACATTGTAACTATCACAGAAAGTGAGAAATTTTGTTATTAAGTACCTATATACATAATTCCATGAACTCTCTTGTCTCTAAAAATAACGTTTTTTTGTTTAATAGTAAATATCATAATTTAATATTATAATTACGAATTATCATACATACGTATCAACTGTATGAGATAAATATTAATTTTAGCGCGCGTACAGACTATTAAAATAGATAAGTCGTTGAGATATTTTTAGTTTCTGAATAAATATACAGTGATTTATTTGTTAATAGACCTAAATTATTTACTATGCGTGCTTACGTTTGTGGGCCTGCAACAGGTGTTGTATTGTTTGTCAATTATTCATATTTAGATATTGTTTTCGTTAAAAAAAGAGAGAAAAAGAAAGAAGAAAACAAAGAAGAGAGAAAAAATGGAAGAAGTGTTAAATAAATTTTAATTTATTTAACTACAGCGTTAAATGAGAAATATCTATTAAATATATTATAGTGAGCACTAGGTATATGTTTAAAAAATAAGGTAAGTAAGGTAGTTAATTTTTTTCTGTAATTAAAAAGAAATATAATTTTTTAAAAACATGTAGCAGCCTACAATTTAATGCAAGAACTACAGCCAATTAGTAGTTCTTTACTAAGATTTTCAAGTTAGAATCTAAATCTACTTTGCTCCGTTTCCATCTTAAAATAAGGATCAATTATAAATTTACTTTGAATTGATAAATATGTGATTGAAAATTTATTGAGTACGGCTCGATTTTTATTCTGAAAATTTATTGTGCTTCAAAAGGCATGCCTAGAAGAGTAAGTATCTACGATTGTACCAGTATTTGAATTTTTTTTTTCCAGAGGCCAGTTGTGGCGCAGGGGCACTAAGTACGACTGTAAAAGCGACTGGTTGTGGGTTCGATTCCAATCGAGGAGATGAAATATTTATTTAAATGTATATTTCCATTTCTTCGCTCTTGTGTCGAGGCAAAGAGCGGCGTTGGGTTCTGCCACTCAACACCCAATGCCTCCAGAATTCGGCAGAAAGTGGGGAACGGAGAGTCTTAACAGTGTGTTCCCTCTGCCTACCCTACTGTGTACAGCGTGAAGCTGCTCAAAAAAAAAAATTTTTTGTTATTTTCAATCAATTATATTTTTTTTTTAAATGATTACAATTGTATTATTCTGTTTTTATTTTAGTAATACGCTAATCGACGCCTTAAGTAAGTAGTATATTTGCATTATAAAAATAAAAAAATATATAAAATGGCAAATATTAGGAGCAAAAATAATGAAATAAATGTTAAGTTAAAAAATATTTTTAGTAACCTAATAATATGTTCAAATTAGTTTAAAATATCCAGTTATTTATCGAGGACAAGCGCGGCGTTGGGTTCTGCCACTCAACACGCAATGTCTCCAGAATTCGACATAAAGTGGGGAACGGAGTGCCTTAACACTAACGGTTTTTCTGCCTTTCTTGCAGTGTGCGGGATACAGCGTGAAGCTGATTTATTTATTTATCCAGTTGTCAATACTGAGGCCCTAGTAATCGACAAATAATTATCGATTGAGACAGAATATATGTATGTACATATAATATAAATGATCTTGCGCCGAATACAAAATCATCTTGATCTTGTAAAATAAAAAGGAAAATAATTTTTGTGTATTTGTAGCTGATTTAAAATAAAAAAATATTTACTTTTTATTAAGTGTTTTATTAGAAGTCCTTATATTGTTATTAGGCTGTAATTTTGTTATAAAAGCTCTAATGGCCCATGCCATTTTTTAGAGGATTTTTTTTATCTTAGATAAAAATAATTGTAATCGAAATCTTTCGATAAATCTTGATTTATCGATATTCTTGTAATGCAATAGGTATAAAGGTATTTCAGCAAAAACAAGCTAATTTCGAATAATTTCACAATAATGTCAGGTAAAATATATATTTAGCAAACCATAAAATAGATTTAGAAAAAAATAATAATTCTTACGCTAAAAACTATTGAGCAAAGATATTGCTTATTATAAAAGTATTGCGCTTAGCCTGTTATTTTAAAATTATCAGAAATACAGAGGCCATTCGTGGCGCAGGGGCACAAAGTGTGACACTCGAGGAGACGAAATATTTACTTAAATTTATATTTCCATTTCTTCGCTCTGGTGTCGAGGCAAAGCGCGCCGTTGAGTTCTGCCACTCAACACTCGGCAGAAAGTGGGGAACGGAGTGCTGTGTGCGGGATACAGCGTGAAGCTGATATGATATAGAAATCCAGATATTTCCAGTCTATGTGCTTTTCAATTCGCCATTTAAAAAAAAAAGGTGGGAAAAATTATATTCTGTTAAATGTCATCAGTAACTATGCATTTAGTGTCGCGTTCACGATGTGAGAAATTTATATTTATATCTTTACTTTCGGATGTTAAAAAAAAGTTTCTATAATTGCTTGTCGGTTACTGGTGCACACCCTACAACTACATATCGTCGTAAATATAGAGCACAGAGAAAAAAAAAATAGTTTGGAACAGTTCATGATATTGCATGTTGAGTGGTGACACCCAACGCCGCATTTGCTTGAACAGGTAACAAAAACATTTATCCTTAGTCGTATATAAATGCGAAAGTAACTCGTCTGTCTGTCTGTTACGCTTTCACGCCTAAACCCCTGAACCGATTTTAATGAAATTTGATAGTTGGTTCCGTACTAATTTCCAGATTGTGGGTCAACTGGTGGCGGAACGTGGCTGCTATATAGTAGAAAAAAAAAAAATTTGCGGGCGTATGCAATCGTTTTGTATAGCAATCATAAGATACTTTTAAGGTGTTTTGAGATCAAAAGACTATTAATTATTTCTGCGTTCCAAGGTAATAGATCTGGATATTTAATATTAATTTGAGCTTGATATCTCCACGAGATCTTGGGAAAATTCCGTTCCGTTTTTTTCTTTTGCGTTACGGAATACTAAAAATGGTTTTCAATCATTTTTAAAAATATAAGTATGATTGAATATATATACTTATTAATCAGTTAAAAATCAAAGTTATGACACTATATATACATGTGTATTACCTAATGTTATTTTTTTAATATATTCAACGAATTGCATAAAAGCTCTTTTGAAGACGAGGTGATAACGTACAGAATTTTGCTTGAATCAGTTTATTACAATAAAAAAGTAGTTCATTAGACAGTAGGTTTTTTAGCTTCACACTGTATACCACACATAGCAGGATAGGCAAAGGGAACCTAGGAACCTAGAATTAAGAAGGAGAACGGAGCGTCCTCATTAAAACACTTGCGCACGTGCGACACGCCCGACACTTGTTTCATTTCCCGGAACGAGAATCAAACTCACAACCATCACGTTTACGCCACGATTGCTCGTGCTTAAATACGTACAATACTTACTTACAAATAATGATACTATACCTCCCTCTTTTCATACGCCCATGTACCTATAAGTGGTATAGCAGAACTGCTTATAATGATAATTTCACTTATAGCCATGGGCGTATGAAGAGTGGGAGGGAGTGGTTGGCCCGTGCCCACCCCAGAATAGGTCTGATACCCACCCCAGAAATTAAAATCCAGGCTCCCCTCTAGGAAATATCTCTAGATACGCCAATGTTTATAGCAGAGCAGAGGTACAAACTAGGTACAAATTGCATGTGGGCACGGCACACTCAGTCAATGTTATTTTTAATTAGAATTAGTATTTCTAAAGATCGCTATAATTTTTATATCACACCTTAGTCAAACTTTAGCAAGCTTTTCGTATGGTTTCACCTTACCACTTTATGAGTAAACTAACTTGGTGGCGGAACGTGGCTGCTATATAATTTAAAAAAATAATTTTGTGGGCGTAAGCAATCGTTTTGTATCGCAATCATAATATACTTTTTAGGTGTTTGGAGATCAAAAGACTATTAATTATTAATTATTTCTATATAATCTAAGTTCATAAATGGGTTGACTTCAATGGGCACTATACATTCACCTAGAGCTAAGTAATTGGGCAAAAACTAAGAATTACGGTAAAAATAAAGTAAAAAATCTGAAAATTGGTAATTTACTTTTAATTGCCTTTATAAAAGCACAGACAAAAAACATTAAAAACGTATATTTGTATTTTTAAACATTTTTAAAGTGTTATTACACATTTAGGAAAGAAAAGTAAGTGTAGTTAATTACAAATACAAAATTTGTCTTTTGCTAATTGGCGGTTGACTGATAATTATAAAGTTTTTACGGAACCCTCCGACTCGCACTTGGCCGGTATAGCTGACGAATATACTATAAACTGAAATCCTAATGTTTATATATTATATAAATATATAAAACTTAAACATATTTTACAAGTGCCAGGACTCAGAGACATATCGAACTCAATTAATAATATAAATTTTTACAGCGAATCTAAATAACAATTTATAATCGATCATAAATGATACCTTTGAGACTAGACCTGTTGTTGTATAATTTCAAGCAAAATAAATCAAGTGATAGTAAGTAATAAAACCGAAATCACACGGTCTGACACTTAGTGTCTGTCATAAAAACCCCTTTATGCTGCAGCAGTTCCATTTTAAGTCTAAATCAAGCCAGGTAATATTTATTTTAGTTATCCAATAATAATTATATTAGATTTACTATTTGGTCGTAAATCATAAATAATATTTTATGTAACTACTATACCGTTTTCGATACGGTTTCGACAGTGCCTTCTTGGTACTTCTACATCGCTTTATAGTTTTCATTTCATAGTTAAAGTTAGCTAGTTATAAATAATGAATAATTACATTTGGAATTAATTTCTAATGTAATTATATGTTAGCTATGTAGATTAATTTGTAATTTAGTTAAACAACAGTTAAGCTATATTTATTTCTTTTTTTTTCCACCTTCATCCTGCATCCCGATTGTAGCAAGATAGGCGGAGGGAGCCTATTGTTACGACACTACACTGTACTTTTCACCGAGTTCTGGAGGCATCGTGTGTGGAGTACCGGAAGTAAACGCCGCGGCTAAGCTATATGAAATATGGAATAGGGCCCTCAAAAAATGCTATATAATAAGATTTTTTCTTATTTCTTATAGCTGTTTTTCATATAGTGCGCTGTTGTATATAACTTGTACCTATGTACCTACATATAAACCGCTCTCAAATCTGAGATCCATCTGGTAATACCGTTTTCATTCATAAACTATGTACATATATGTATATATGAATGCAAACGGCATCTCAAGATCGATCTCAGACTTTTAGTCGATTTTCATTACCATGCGTTGATTTGATAAACACACCTATACGTGTTGCATGTACGTAAACATTAATAAAGCTGTGTGCATTTTAAATACCTGGTTATAAATAATCATATATTATGTGGCCAGTCCTGGCGCAGAAAGGTCAGTCGTGGCGCAGAAGCACAAAGTGTGACTGTAAAATCAACTGGTTGTGGGTTCGATCCCCATATGAGGAAGTGAAATACTTATTTACATTTAAATTGTAATTTCTTCGCTCTAGTGTCGAGGCAAAGCGCGGCGCTGAGTTCCGCCACTCAACACGCAAAGCCTCCAGAACTCGGCGGAAAGAGGGTAGCGGAGTGTTTTAACTAGGTCTACCCTGCTGTGTGCAGGATACAGCGTGAAGCTGATTTAAATTTTATTTCAAATGTAATCATGAATTTATATATAGACTAGCTAATTTGTAATGTAGGTAAACAGCTCTTAGGCTATATGAAATATGGAATAGAGCCTTAAAGATATATTTTGCATATTAATAATATTTCAAATTTCATAATACTGACTATACTTGTTGGTAATAAACCCTCATGGCAATGATTGAAACATAAATAGTTATGGCCCTATTCAGGTTTTGATAAAATGATTATGCGCCAAAACAATCCTAATATTTTTTATGAAATTATATACCTATGGGTACTATATTTTATTAGCTTCAAACTGATCCCGCACAAAGTAGGGTAGTCAGAGGAAATTTGGGAACCTAGTGTTAAGATAATCCGTTAATATAAATAAAACACTTCCGTTCCTCGCTTTCTGGAGGCATTGCGAATTGAGTGCCAGAACTCAAAGAAAGAAAGAGCGAGAAAATAAAAAAAATATTAAATATATTTCTCAAGTGGGAATCGACTCTACAACCTGTCGCTTACATTTGCACGCTTTTTGTTCTTCTGCGTCAAGACTGGCTCTCACATAGATGTACGTAAACATGAATGCATATAGCTTTGTACGTTGTTATATTAATAATTGTATTTAGCCGATATAGATGCCCTACGGCGTGACCGAATAGACCATTTAATTAAATGTTTTAATGATGCAAGCTCATTGAAAATGTAAAAATATTTTTCTAAAATTAGCGATGTCGTCTTGGCGCAGGGGCTTAAGGGTGTGACTATAACACAATGGTTTTGACTTTGATCTCCACTCAGGGGAATGAATTAAATCAATGAAAGTGGAAAACGGAGTGTTCTAATACTAGTTTCCCTCTGCCTGCCCTGCTATATGCGGGATACTGCGTGAAGCTGGAATTTTTTTAATATATTATACAATTTATATATAAAATTATGCATTAATACGTATAACAGGCACAACCTACGTACGTATATATGTATTGATTTGTGAGAACAACGAAATACTCGTATCTCAAATAACAATTTTGCTGTTTGTTGGTGTTTTTTAAATTGACATTTCAAAAGAGAACGGTAAAAACTCTATAAATTGTGTGGTATTATTTTCATAGTTTCGTTTTTTACATATACGTATATATACCTAACGGAAACTACGTTTCGTATAGTGGGTTAAATGAAATATTTTTAATTTTTCTTTTTTCTAAAAAAACAATGCTTGTATTTTTTGATTGACTGATTTAGAAGCTTAATTGTTTCTCTGCCCGAAGGGATCGTAAACAGATAAAATAAAAAATAAAAATATTTAAATAAAAAAATAATAAATAATTTTAGCTTGATACCTCCGCATTTTATTTATCTCGAGATGAGATAAATAAATGGTTTCGACAGACGGACCAACGACTGATCGTATAAGAAAACCGAAATCTTAAATATGACAAAAATTGCATTAGATATTATTAAATTGACCTATATAATTCAATAAAAGCTAGCAATTGGCGAAAACAAAAAAAACCTAAAAAATCACAATACCCATATACATATGTATATATTTAGGTATATACGCGTCGGTTGGTGTATGCTATGAAAACCGTATTCAAAATCAAAACACGGCACTACAGTAAAGCAATTAAAAGTCAAACAATCAAACTTTACAGCGTAACAAAATCCGATCGGATCGCCGCGTTTACTAACCGACAATAAACCGCCGGCCAAACAGTAAAAAACAATATAATTGTTAAGTCATAAACGACCGGTATTTCTACTGACGGGACCACTTGACGGAGTAAACTCGAACTCACTTCTACGTCTACAAGTAAAGAATTCTAGTAAAAAATTTATTACTTTAACTTATAAGAAATTAATTAAGTTTTATATTTATATATTTTTCTTTTGTTCTTTATTTAATTTTTTTTTGTTTTACGTTATTCCTAGCTGTCTAGTTTTCGAGACAGTGGCTGTTGAGTGGAACTCTATGCCGTGCTTTGTTCTTTTACCACAGCTAGGAAATAAAAAAAACTAGCACCCGCGAGCGGGAACCGATCCTACAACCGTCGCGATAACAGTCAGAAGCTGACTCATTGCGCCACGACGGTCCCTATTCTGTATCTCTTGCCTTTTAATTTCGTTATAAGCTTAAACGTGACATATGAACTTTTTAGCATGAAAACTAAGTAGGGTTCTTAAAAAATATATTTTTGCAATCATTTCTCTTTAGTTTTTTTTAAGTGGATATGCTTATTTTATAAATAAATAAATCAAAAATAAATATCAGCGTCACGCTGTATCCCGCACACAGCAGGGTAGGCAAAGGGGTCCTAGTGTTAAGACACTCCGTTTCCCACTTTGTGCTGAATTCTGGAGGCATTGTGTGTTGAGTGGCAGAACTCAACGCCGCGCTTCGACACCAGAGCGAAAAAACGGAAATAAAAAATTTAAATATTTCATCTCCCCAAGTGGAGATTGAACCTACAACTAGTCGATTTTACAGTCACATTTGTGCCCCTGAGCTACGACTGGCCTGTCTGTAATATTGAATATATGAATATACTTTAAGCTTTTAACGATTATTTTAATATAATTTTCCATTGTTTTTTTGTTATATTTGTTGTTATCTTAATATATTGTATTAATACATACAACAGATATAAATAAGTTCATCGTGAACCTTGAGAATAAATAAAACTTGATATTGAAATAACTTTACTTGGACCTTTAATATCACCTTCTGTAAACTGTTGTTAGATAGATAGAGTTAGTTAATTTCAACTTGTTATAACTTGTTATATGTACAGTTGGTTGTGATTGAAATTGCAAATTTTATAAAATGAATTTAAATACCATAGTTTCATGCTGTGCCCCACATACAGATAGGATAGGCAGGCTATAGGATATACAGGCAGAGGGAACCTAGTGCCATGATATTCCGTTCTTCACTTTCCTCAGAATTCCGGAAGCATTGCGTGTTGAGTGGCGAAACTTAACACCGCGCTTTACCTCGATACCAGAGCAAAGAGAAAATGCTAATACAAATTTAAATAAATATTCCATTTTCTTGAGCGGGAATCGAACCCACAACCGGCCACTTTGTACTTCTGCTCCATGGCTGGCCTAAATAAAAAATAATTTAAACACTATAAATATGCAAATCGTTCGTATTGTTGCCACAATTTACACATAACCCTCTAGATATATATGTAGTTATTTATCGGTGCATTGCACCGTTGGTATGGTATGTGCCCGGCACAGCACAAACGAGACAAACAAAAACCCAACACCAAAAAGATATTAACATTGAAATGAAGTGTTAATTGTGTGGAAACATTGAAAAATGATCAACATATGTTATATAAATAGTAATAAATAATGTCTCGAAATTCAGTTTAAATAATAATAAGTACAAGAGCAGAACAAAAATTAAAAATCAACATGTTATTAATTTTGTGCTCGGCCAAGGTGTGAGATGAGCTCACTGCGGAAACTAAGGAGTCGTGTTCGTCTTATATATATTTGATAAATTTTGTTTAGTGATATCTGTGATGTTAATATTTTATATTGTTGCCTTAGATATGTAATTACTTTCTATAGAGTGTATGTAAATATTTCATTAAATATTAAAATAAAATAAATAGATATTTTTTATTCTAAAAAGAAAAAAAATCTTAGTTAATATTCAAAATTTCAATTAAGTTAATAAATTCACCATATAATTGCATTTAAATGACATTTATTACTAAAATTACCCATGTAATACACTCACAAAACAATATATCGAGTCTCCAGAGATTACTCTGCGCGGACTTCAATCTCGGACCAGAGTTTGACTTACGAGGCAGTTCTAAATAACTGGCGGCCACTCATTACATCCTCCATCGCTATTTGCATAACTATTGGAATCGAACCCCGGCCCGACCGTGTGTGTTTAAAGTCTGATGAATGGCCCGCCGACGCTAAATGAATACACTGCCAAATAAATACTATTGTTTTATTTTGCAACTCTTTGTTTTTTTTTTGTTTTTTAAAAATACTTAAAAAAATACAATGCAGTATTGTACACAATTGTATTTAATTATTCATATTTGAGTACACGCCTGCAGCAGAGGGTTAGTGTTAAGTCACTCTCTCCCTACTTTCCGCCTATTTTTGAGACGTTCAGTAACGATTTCGTTTATTTTTAATATTTTTTAGTGTTATTTCACACTTAGGAAAGAAAAATACTTATTTAGAAAACGTAAAATTAATAAAAAATTTAACGTAGCGGTACTCGAACCCGCGCCTGCTGGAAACCGACCAGGCGCTCTGACCACTAAGCCATACGTTCTCATCAAGAATTTTTTATACGCTTGTTACAACTTATTTATGTTGTGTGATTTCATTTGTTACCAGAGCAGGACTATGAAAAAAAATGACGTTTCCTCAATTTGAAAATCAATGTCGCCTTGTTCTATATAGCGCATTCATTTTCTATATTGAAAATATTATTATTTTTTGATTAATTTTTGGAAAGGTAACGAAAACTCAATTATATTTATTTCTATTTTTTGTTATTGTAGAAACAAAACGTCGACACGACGTATTTAGATTTATTTTTCTTCTTTTTAATATGATATTATTGTATTTTTTTTTCTAATAAGATTTAAATATACCACATTTAAAATTTTTACTTACGCGACTCATTAAAAGAAACATTATTTTATTTAATTCTCATTTGTTTTTATTAATATTCTATATACCTATAGAGATAACGAATAAAATTTAATATAAGATATTGGTTCCTTTCAATAGTTTTTGCGTTTGTGTGGTGTTTGTGTTATACTTATACAGCGGTCTTGATTCAAATTAGAAATAAAGAATATAATTAAATTCATATAAGATAACTGTTATTTAAAACGTTGGTCTTATTGAGGCTCGGTCGATCTTGTGTGATTTTATGTTTTTTTTTTAGCTTCCCTCTGTACTCTGCTCATATAAAGCTTGAACCTGGAAACCTAGTATTAAAACACTCGTTTCTCCACTTTCCGCCCAGTTCTAGAAACCTCTTAGTCTTGACACCGTAGCGAAGAAATTATAATATTGAATATTTTATTTCCTCGAATAGGAATCAAATCAGCAGACTGTCGCGTTTACAGACACACATTGTACTTCTGCGCCATGACTGACTTCAATGAATGATTGTTAATGATAAATAAATAATTATTTTACAATAGTGAGGCCAGTCGTGGCGCAGGGGCATAGTGTGACTGTAAAATCAACTGGTTGCGGGTTCGATCCCCACTCGAGAAAATGAAATATTCATATGAATTTAAATTTTCGTTTTTTCGCTCTGGTATCGAGGCTAAGGGCGGCGTTGATTTCCACCACTCAACACGCAATGCCTCTAGAATTCGGCGGAAAGTGGAAAATGGTGAGTCTCAACACTAAGTTTCCTTTGCCTACCTTGTTGTGTGAGGGATACAGCGTGAAGCTTATTTTTTTTATTTTTCAATAATTATAAGCGTGAAACATCACTCACTATCATTAATTTTTCAAATTAACGACGCCGCTAAAACTGTTGTATGTTTCATAATCTGTTAGCGTAGTAAGTGCCTGGCAAGTGTTTTTGTGTACGAATAAAAATTCAATATCAGAAGCAAGCGATGTGGAACTGGATAAAATAGAGCCGGACTAATAAATAACTAGGCCATCGTGGCGCAGTGATACAAGCGAGTGGCTGGAAAAGCGACGATTGTGGGTTTGAGTCCCACTCTGGGGAAGTTCGAGTACCACTCGCGTCCAGTTCCGCCACTCAATACCTTGTGTGGCAGAAAGGCATCCGAAGGAAAGTGGGGAATGGAATATCTTAACACTAGGTTCCCTTTGCATATCCTGCTATTGACGGGATACAGTGAAGTAAAAAATTTGAACGTAGCGGGACTCGAACCCGCTCCTCCTGGAACCAAACTGGCCAGTGTGGAATATCACTTAAAAAAATGTTAAAAAGGAAAAACTAATTACTGGACTCGGTCATAACATTACAGCAGTACCTTTACTCCGGAGTATGATTATATTTGAATTCTTTTTAATTCTCGGCCCTGCTAGACAAGATGCGGCGTTGAGTTTCAACAAGTGAAAATAGAGTCCTTTTATATGGAAAAAACATAAAAATAGTTTTTTTTATATTCTCCTACTCACGGCTTGACGCTATTTAGTGAATATGTTTATCCCAGAGTAGAGTTAAACTACCCAATCAAAGGTTTTTCAACAAATAATTAGACATACAAACTAGATTCATTTACATTTGTTAGTGTTATTTAAAAAAAATGTTTTTATAAGGTACGTGGGTAAAGTAAGTAATTGTTAAGAGCGCAACCCAATGTGGCACTTTTTTTTATATAATCGCATATTGTATAGCAGCTTTATTGCAGCTTCAGCTTCCCGCTGTATCCCGCACATAGTAGGGAAGACAGAGGGAACATAGTGTTAAGACACTCTGTTCCCCACTTTCCACCGAATTCTGGAGGCATTGCGTGTTGAGTGGCAGAACTCAACGCCGCGCTTTGACTCGACACCAGAGCGAAGAAATGGAAATATAAATTTAAGTAAATATTTCATCTCCTCGAGTGGGGATCGAACCCACAACCACTCACACTTTGTGCCGCTGCACCACGACTGGCCTCTATTATATAGCTTTATTGCAGGTTTTATATAAATGTGAAAAACAAAAAATTTTGCAGCAGTTTTGTACCACGCTATTTAGATTGACAATCTGTACTGGTGTACTGATTTATCCTACAATAACAAGCTGTGTAACCTAAAAAGACACTATTTTCCCAAAGCTACCGTAAATGTAACAACACAAAAGCACCGCCCAACACCGTTTACTAAAACACTAGAAAAAAACACAACACTTGAAACGACCTCTCATTTTGGAGTACCCCAAAAAAAAAAAGGACAAATACGAGGTCCAATAGTCCTTCAATAAAACTCGTAGGATCTGTCTTTATTTCGAAATTAAAAGGTAACATTTCTGAGAAGAGCCGGGTCAGTTTTCTCACGAGGTAGTAAATAAAGACATGCGCTCGAATTTGATAGAGTTAACAGTAATAAATCGTTGATTATAGGCCAAGCGCCGGCGGGTAATAAAGAGACGTTATATGTTTTATGACGTAAATAAATACTCCTTCATATATTACCTACTCACCCAAATTGCTTGAGAATAAATTCTTTTGGATATATATATATTTTATATTTTCTATGCTTGTTGTTAGTGGTCTGATTGGGCGCGGGTGAACAGAGTTTGACTGTAGACGATATGTTGTGGGTTCGATTCAAACTCGAGGAAATGAAACATGTTTATTTCTTCGCTCTCAACCTGCAATTGCCCCAGAATACGTCGGAACATGGGAAACAGAGTGTCTTAACACTGGGTTCCCTTTGCCTACCCTGCCGTATGCGGGATACAGCGTGAAGCTGATTTATTTCATTTATACATGTTAATAACATTATTATAAATGCTAAATTAGTTTTGTCTATCTATCTATTACGCCTAATTCACAGAATGAACCGATTTAAAAAAAAAAATCCTTATACCTAAGCCCAGTTCTTACATTAGTTATCCTTTATCACGAAAAGATGGGTTGAAGGGAAATAAGATATGGAAAATTCGTATGAAGACCATTTTTTAACGATGTGCACGTGCGCTTTCTATATCTTAAGATAGTTCAAAATAATGTACTTTGTACTTTTGAAGTCCGCAATAGTATATTATTACAAAACTATAAAGAATAATCTATTTTAAATATAAATAATCTAAATAATATATTAGATAAGGTGTTGTTCGTTGTTTTTTTTCATTTATTTATGTACCACACAAGAAAGAAAGTATAGAAAACATAAAAAATGTTGAAGGCGTTTAAGAGAGTGCAGAAAATAATGTATGCGTTTACTGATTACGTTAATGTTCACAGACCACGATAAATGGTTATCAATTATAAGACCCAAATTTCGCTGAATCGGACAACGGTATAATTAAAATCTACTCTGGCACGTAATTGTCTACTTCCAATTAATAGAGCTTGAGATTTGGAGAGGTTAATAAGAAGGCCAAACAAAGTCGCCCATTCACTGATATGAGCGAGATCAGAGTTTATGTTCAGAATTGCAGTATTCAAGTCTTCAAGAGTGGAGTGTCTATATAACTGTAAATCGTCAGCGTAGAGGTGGTATTGACAAGATAGGATTTTGGTAATTTCATTTATAAAAATAGAAAAGAGCAGAGGAGAGAGTACGCCGCCTTGAGGTACACCAGTTTCCAAATCAGCCCAGTCAGAGCACAGCTCCCCGGTGTAGATTCTTTGCTTGCGACCCCGAAGATAAGAACGAAACCATTCAATGGCAGCAGGAGAGATGTTAAGTGTGGAAAGTATACCAAGTAACACATCAAAATCCACAGAGTTAAACGCATTACTAAAGTCGAGTAGGATAAGAATAGTTATGTTTTTATTATCCATCGCAAAACGAATATCGTCAGTTACCTTAATTAATGCTGAACTAGTAGTAGTGATGGACGGAAACCAGACTGAAAAGTATTTGAAAGATCATTTTGGATTAGATAGTTGGAAAGCTGTGGAAATGCGGATTTCTCAAGGAACTTCGAAAGGACAGGAAGGATAGAAATAGGACGAAATTGTGAATACGTTTTCTATAGATTACAAGTAAATAATAACATTACCGTAGATATTACTTATCTTGGAGCAGATTTAAAACGCAGAGACAAAGTCTGAATTGAGTTGTTTGACTGAATTGAGTGTCGAGTGGCGGTTTGTCTAGTTAAATTATTCATTCTCCCGAGGGGGAACCGAACCCACAACCGCTGTACCACTGCGCCACGACGTCCTCAACTCAACGTTACTTGTAATTAACAATACTGTATTTAGATACATGTAATTCTAATTAGGTATCCACTAAATTAATAGATACTAATTAATCGTTAGTAGCATTATGTATGGTCTAAATATTTTAGTTTTATTTATTGGATTTAATTAAATTAAATAATTATTAATTTATCAAATATAAATAAAACTGCAAAAGAAATATTATAGTATTAAGAGGCCGTTGTAGCGCTAGAGAAAAATCGAAATTGTGCGCATTTGCGAATTTAAACGCCACGGTTGTGGGTTCGATTTCCACTCGGGGAAATGAAATATTTTAATATTTTTATTTCCTTGCTTTGGTAACGAGGCATAGTATGATTTTGAGTTCCGCTACTCAAAGTCTTAGTGGGAACAGGAACTAGGTGTCGCAGGTTGCCTCTGCCTACTCTGCTATGTGCGGGATACATCGTGAAGATAAAAAATAAAAGACAATAAAAGATGGCGCCTTTGTGGCGCTAGTTAATCTGCACGAAGGATAGTTTAATTTAATACATAAAAATTAAAATCTGGAGCACTTGAAGTACAAGTCTAAAGAAATTATCTACATGCGTGCCTATATGCATGTATATGGAAATAGCATCTTAGAACTAATTGTTCAGAGTATTGGATTTCTCATAATATATAGCTTATACATATTTATATGTAGCAATATAAGCCTTTTCACCAAACGCCTCATGGTTTTCGTCGTTTTTAAAAGAGAGAGAGAGATTATAAACAAAAGTAATAAAAAAAAATGTTATTGGCTGATTGAATGACTAATGATCATGAAAATTCATAAGGTACTTCGAAAGGCCCAAGAAAGCTGAAATATGCTGATACCAGCTGGTATTAGTATACAAATGAAAAAAAACATTACAATAAATTAAAACTCTCTGAAATAAGAAATAGAAGTTTGTATGAGAAATTTATAAACAATAAAAAAATTTTAATATAACTACTAAAACTAGGCCCAGTCGCGGCGTAGCGGCACGAGGTGTGACTGTAAATTCGACTGGTTGTGGGTTTGATCCCTACTCGAGGAGAAGAAATATTTACTTAAATTTATATTTCTATTTCTTCGCTCTAGTCAAGGTTAAGTGCGCCGTTGAGTTCTGCCACTCAACACGCAATGCCTCCAGAATTCGGCAGAAAGTGGGGAACGGAGTGTTTTAACACTAAGCTCCCTCTGCCTACCCTGCTGTGTGCGGGATACAGCGTGAAACTGAGTATCCATTAAACTAAGGGATGAAACTTTGTATTTCTACCAATTAAGATGCTAGAGATCCGAAAATTGATATAGGGATGCCCTATGCAGATAATAAAACACATAGTAGGTATTTATTTAAACACGTAGTGTTTCAAGAAATCATACTCTACCATTTAAATTATGCATACTCTACCAACCCATTACACTACACTAGGTATTTATGAAATTTAGTTACTACTTAGAAAAAAAAATGTTTACTTACTGTTACACACTAGTCACTTACTGGTGCTACTTTTGTTCTCCTAGCGACACTTGTTCCGGGCTTCAGTTTGCGGCCGTATGCAATCATTGTGCATGGAATCATTTAAAAATATTAATTATTTGTGAATTTTACTTTGTGGTACTAATAAATTTAAAATTTTCATATTTTTTTCCTATATTTATACCCTAGTTCTCGCTTCTGGCCAAGTTTCATAACCATATAGTATCTTTTTTTGTACTCTAAGGGACTCTAGATCTGGATCTAAATTATAGCAATATACATCTACGCGATCTTGTACTTATCTAATATATTATTCTTTTACGAAAGAAATGTTAAAGTGAAAAGTAAATAAGGGATGCATTTATATATATTTTTTTATGAAACAACAAGCAAGATTTTAAATGAATCATTATGTAAATTTATCGTGAAAAATAAAACCCACTAGATATTTTGTTGCGTTGAATAAATTAAAATATATTATTTTACTACAAATTAAAACTTAATCAGCTGTTCAGAGGTTGAGGTTGAGGTAATGGAATTATTTCAACAGACCATTTTGACATTATCACTTTATTAATTGATGTGGTTCATTTT
The DNA here is from genome assembly GCA_021202915.1 of Heliconius himera. Lineage (NCBI taxonomy): Eukaryota > Metazoa > Arthropoda > Insecta > Lepidoptera > Nymphalidae > Heliconius > Heliconius himera. Next base: position 298,010 of record JAJHJA010000174.1, on the reverse strand, counting down.
AAATGAAAAATATTTACATGTATCGATATATTTTAATAATACGATTATATTCAATTAATTTGTACATTTTGAATTTTTATAGGTAATAAATAGACTTTTAAAATTGTCTTCTTTTTAAGATTGTCTGAAAAGAAAGCAAACCTTATATGATCACTTTGTTGTCCGCCTGTCTTAACAAAAATTAAATATTTTTAAAAGCTATATTCATATTGATTTCTACATAATTTAAGAAAATATATTACGTTAAATATCTAGATTTATTCAACGCCTTTAAGGGAGAGATATTTGATCTACAAAAGCTGCTATGGGTGTCAAAAAGACGCCCATATCTTTGATTTTTCATTTGATATGTTTTAGTTCAGCTTTTCTCTGTATACCGCGTATAGCAGGGTAAGAAAAGGGAACCTAGTGGTAAGACACTCCGTTTCTCACTTTCAGCTGAATTTTTGAGACATTGCGTGTAGAATGGCGGAACTGAATGCCACGCATTGCCTTGATACAAGGGCGAATAAATAAAAATATTAATTAATAATAATTAAATTATTCGTCCGAATGTGGTTCAACTCACAACCGCCGCGTTTACAGTCACACCTTTATGCCACTGCACCACTATGGCCTGCTTGTCGGATTCTATGACTTTTATTTGGACACTAGTAGTTTTTTGTCAAATAAAAGTTTTATTATATATGATTGAGTTGTAGCTATATTATAAGCGATAATATAATTTATTGTAGCTTATTAAATCAAAACAAGTTTAAAATTATAGAAAGCATAAAAACTCTTGTATCTGTGTATCGTCAAGATTAACTGTGGTAGCCAGAAGGGTTTGTAGAAGGATGCTAGAGTAAAGATAGTCCATCCCTAATTTTCCGCTGGAGGCATTGCGTGTTTGTTAATGCTGTTGTTGGTTGTTGGTGAACTCAAAGACGTGCTTTGTCTCGACACCAGGGCGAAGAAATAAAAATATTAAGTACTTTACCTCGAGTAGGGGTAGAACCCACAACCTGTTACATTTACAGTCACACACTTGTGCCACTGCGCCACCACTAGCGTCTGACATCAGAATATTTGCAATAAACACAAAACAAATCTAAACACATTATTGTGTTTACTGCAATAAACACAAGTAAACAAAACACATTCGTCCCAGTTTATTGCAAGTAAAATCTCACAAAACTTATTAGTTTAAAATTTAAAAAGGTTATAAAAAGGGTTTGGACGGATGCGGCTAACGATCGGTTCGCGAACTACGTTTATTACTGAAGCGCGGAGGTGGTGTTTACTTCATCATAAAAATGAAATGATCACCAGTAATAGCGGCGTCCGTGAAACGAGGTGTTTGATGAAGATATAGTCATCAGTTTGATGGAAGTATGTGGGTACCAATGTCTTATAAAAGCTTAAGAATAGAATCTCGATGTTACAATTCATAAGAAGTAAGTGAATGTTCTTTTTTTTATTTTGATTATTTTTCTTATTTTTTTTTGTTGTGTCATAATTAATCGGAGATATTATTATTTGTTATTTTTTTTACAACACATTTAGCGTCGTGGCGGCACAGAGCCTGACTGTGAATGTGACGGGTGTGGGTCCGATTCCCACTCAGGGGATAAAATTATTTTCCTTTATTCATTTTGGTAATGAAATATAGCGCGGCGTTGACTTTTGCTGCTTAATACGCAATATCTCGGAAATTAAGCGGGACGACGTGGGAAACGGAGTGTAAGACACTAGGTTCCCACCGTCTACCCTGCTTTGAAAAATCATTTTGTTCCAAAAACAGAGACCTTCTTTTATAAACATTACCAAGCTGAAAGTAAATTTCGAAGTTATATTACTCTAAATAAATAAAATACTTATTTAGAACTATTTTACTAAGTGTGGAATAACATTTTAAAAAGAATAAAAAAAAATGATTTTATATTACTTTACAATATGGTTTCATAAACATATGTATATGAAACCATATTATATAATATGTGTGGTACTTTTTTAGCTTTAACAATAATACATGGAAAAAGAAAATATTCCTCCAATGCACTATACAGAATCTATTTCAAAAGTTATTTTTAATTCTTCTATACGCTAACTAACAATAGATTGACTGGAATTCTAGCAAAATTGATTAATTAATATTGTAGTGGGTAGGTACTAAAAATAAAAACAATATAAGGCTGTACAGTAATTTTCACAAAGCCAAAATATATTTAAATTGTGTTGCAACAAAAAATATATCAACAATACATAATTATTGGTGTTTCCTTATTATATTACCATTTCTTCGAAAGTATAAAATACATTAATAATTTGTTCTCATAATATAATCACCCATAACGGTTCCGTGGTTCATTATAAAAAGTTTTACGAATTTATAACAAATAAATAAATCAAATCTAATGAAAATATTTCTTGTCTCTAACTGTAAACACGATATCCTGTGGGTTCGATCCCCACTAGAGGAAACGGAATATTTAATATTTCCATTTCTTCGCTTTGGTGTCGAGATTGGAAAATGGGGAACAGAGTGTCTTAACACTAGGTTCCCACACAGGATAGATCCTGTTGTCTGCGGGATACAGCGTGACACTAAAAAAAATGTAAATCATAATAATTTATTAAGAGCTTTTGCTGTGCACCAAATAGTTAATTATATCACTAATATAAACAGAGATTGAGTTTATAATCGAATAAGTTCAACTTAAGTGTGCAGTAAAAGGAAAAAAAAATATATATATATTCGAGAAATAATGAAAACGTGTATTAAAAACACGCTATATAATTTTATTGGTTTATTTAACGTGCAAACCTCGAGCTAACTTGTTTTCACTTCAATGATACACGATATAAATATCTTTAATTATGTTATTTTTTAACAACATGAATGAACATTTTTAACTGAATGGTATAATAACTGACATAAAAAACCAATGAGTAAATTTATACAAATTTAAAATAAATATAATAAGGTAGAGCAGAGAAAAGAGGCAGGTTTTAGCTGACTTCTTTTTTTTTTTAAAGGAGGAGGTTTTATATTTGTTAATTATATGTTAATTAAGTTTTTTCGTCTCCGTAGATTTCTTCGTTATTTGTAAATCAATTTTAAAAATTATTTTTTTTTATTTGAAAGAGCGTACTTTACCAATTGTCCCATTACTACCAAGTCAGGATCTGATGATAGAATGCGGCGTTGAATTCTGCCACTCAACACGCAATGCCTCCAGATTTCGGCAGAAATTGGGGAACGGAGTGTCTTAGCACTAGGTTCCCTCTGCCTACCCTGCTGTGTGCAGGATACAGCGAGAAGCTAATTTAATTTAATTTATTTATTTTATTTATATAATATAATAAATTAATTAAATTAAAAGCTCTAGAAATTGTGATTTCTCTCTATTAACAAAGTTATTAACCATATTTAGTCGTTTTCAGGCTACATTACATACTTTAATCCATTGTGTTTTTCATGGTGATTTTATAGTAGGTAAGTACCTACTAAAATACAATAGGTTATTAATATAAAATGAGTAAGTGCTTGGAGCCAATATAAATTTTTATTTGTGCGTGAATTTATGTCTCTACCTTGTTTTTAACGGGTTTGTTGGTCTGGCACTAGTACCTAATAGAGTTAGAATCTTTAAATTAAATCAGCGATCGCGGGTTCTATCCCGATCCCGAAGACCGTCATCGTTTTTTATCTGAATGTTAGTTTATCTACCGGGTAGCCGTATGGGTGTTGTGTAAACATCTAATTACTCACATGTTATTTACGATTGAGAAATCAAAAATTAAATCAGCTTCACGCTGTATCCTGCACACAGCAGGGTAGGAATCTAGTGTTAAGACACTCCGTTCCCCACTTTCTGCCGGTTTCTGGAGGCATTGCGTGTTTTGAGTGGCAGAACTGAACGTCGCGCTTTGCCTCGACACCAGAGACAAGAAATGGAAATATAAATTTAAGTAAATATTTCATCTCCTCGAGTGGGGATCGAACCCACACAACCAGTCGGTTTTACAGTCACACGTGTCGCTGCACCACGACTGGCCTATTACTTACTATTGAGGTAACAATATTTTGAAGATTTTTTACAAAAGGAAATTTATTTTAATATTAATTGATTTTATTTTATTTTATATACCTGAGTGTGATACCTACTTTCCTTAGTTTTGTGATTATTGATTAAATGAAATCACAGCTTCTAGATTCGCCATTAATCACCTAAATGCTAATCTACAGTGTCAACTAGCTTAACTAAAATAATCCTTAATTTACCACACGGAGGTATTATCGGTTAGTGATTATTGTTACAGATCACTGTGCACAAACGTGTTTCTACCCTCGTGAATTTACCTAAAATCTCTGTGAATATCTCAGAATATCGTCCATATTAGTGTTTTAACAAGACTTATTGGATATTGACATCGCTTTATACAAATTATAAAAGAATTAATTAACAAAAACTGAAAAAGTGGTATGCAATTGAGTGTATTTTTAATGATTATATTATTAAATATTGTTTTTTTTTCAACTTCACTCTGTATCTCGAATATGGCACGGTAGTCAAACAGAATGTACTGTAGAATAAAAACGGGAGAAAAAAGAATAAGACACTCCCTTCCCCACGTAGCCTAACAAATATAAGAAACACTTAGATACCTGTAGTCAATGTAACTTTTATAATTATCTATTTTAGCAACTTAGATGCCTGTAGTCAATATAATCAACTTCAAGCTGTATCTCGTACACAGCAGGGTAGGCAGAGGGAACCTAGTGTTAAGACACTCCGTTCCTCATTTTCTGCCGAATTCTGGAAGCATTGCGTGTTGAGTGGCAGAACTCAACGCCGCGCTTAGCCTCGACACCAGAGCGAAAGAATAGAAATATATATTTAAGTAAATATTTCATCTGCCCGAGTGGGGATCGAACCCACAACCAGTCGATCTTACAGTCACACTTCGTGCCGCTGCGCCACGACTGACCTCAAGTAGTCAATATAACTTTAATAATTATCCATTTTTGAAATTTCAGTAATATTCATATAATTTTCAAACACCATCCAATTATCGTCCCGCTAACGTAACACCGTGAGGCCACATTTAACACATCTTCTATTAAGTAAAAACAGTAACAAAAAGTTCTTTGTTGTCAGCAGCTGCGCGTTTCAACTTAAATTGAGATATTCACACCTATAGTTGTATTATCATTGTATTCTATTATTTTAGGTTATCTCAATTTCTACTTTTATTTTTCAGTTTCACGCTGTATCTCGCATGGAACAGGGTAGGCAGACGGAGTCGTGTTAAGACATTTTGCTCCCTATTTTACGCTGAATTCCGAAGGCATTGCTTGTTGAGGGGCGGAACTCAACGCCACAATTGAATTTCTAGAGTGTGGTGTACTTATGTTGTCCATTAATAAGCAATAGTTTATTAATTTATTATAGTGTAGTGTTTAATACTAAAATTGACAAAATTCAAACATTTCATAATCGATTCCTTCTATACTACATCCCATCCTATTCTATTAACGATATTAATTATTGGATGTGCTATCAAATAATTAATATTATTAATAACTTAAAACAAACATAATAAAAAAAAAACTTATATACATATAAACTGTATTAAAATTATACTCTATTTAAAGTTAATTGGGAGAAAATCGAGTAAGTCCAATTACGTCACCCCTTCAGAAGACTCCACGTGCGTTACATCCAGGCGACGGGGAGCCAGGCCCGCTTTGATCCGCCGCCCCTTTGAAACGCGAGCGCGAGTGTGTGTCTTTCACCGTGACACCTGAGCCCCCTTAGACATGTTGAGCTGTTGATGGCTGATGTAGCACGCGGTGCTGTACGCTGGGTGCTGGTAGTTGTGGGTTCCATTCCGTTGTGGTTGGTTACTAATACATTCAATATTAACTTAACCGTAGGTACTTTGAACCTTAGTTTAGTGTATACTGAAGATTTGTGGTTTTTTTTAAATATTATAATTAGATAAAAATTGACAATTACAACTTGCGCTAAGTGACTAAATAAATCAAAATTAAGATTATCAAATAAAGAAAATATATAACAAACAAATAAAAAAGTTATTTTTTTATTTTTAACAAAAGGGGAAAAATGGTTAAAGTGTAAATATGATGTATCATATAAAAAAATATAATTTAAGATATGCATTCCTTTCTTGTATTATTTCCTGAAAAAATATTGTAAATGCTTGCTCGTTCGTACACCTATAGTATTTACAATGACAGTAGTCATATTTGTGGGTGATTTTTTTTCCAAAAAAAAAATAGCAGTAGATTCTGCTAGCCGATGACTTTAAGCCTTTGTGTTTAGTGAATCGAATCGCAGAATTCGGAGGCATTGCGTATTTAGTGGTGGAATTCAACGCCGCGTTTTACCACCACACTCGACAAATTAAAATATAAATTTAAATAAATATTCAAGAAAATATGTTCAGCCGTTTGGAAATTATGAGTTCTTTTCTAATTATTCTTTTAAGTTTTAGAGTTTTTCGTTTCGTATATTCTTATTTCTCAATTATTCAAAGTAATTAAATGTAGGTACTTATGGTTTGTTAGGTTGGCATAGAAGCTGGAATTTGAAGTGATATACTTAGATGCAACGTTTTCCTTTTTCACTAATATTTAATTTATACATCCTCATTTATGAAGCTAATATTAAAATGTGTGAATTAAACAAATAACTCCTTTTCCTGTTATACATTTGCGTCTCAAAAATTCCACATTCATAGTGGTAAAGTACTTTTAGCACCAGCTATTTTTAAAATCGGTTATTAATTATAATAATGCTACAAATTTAATTCACAATAATACATTATAGTTTCCCCGTTTTAGTTAGATTAGTCAAGTATTTCGTTATTTCATTAAATACTTTAGCAAGAAGTATTTTTATTTATTTAGAATTGTAACGGTTTTGTTTTCATGTTAGGTTGGTTGTTGAAAACGAATATAGCTTTCTTTTAATTATAAAGATTTCATACGAAAAGTAACAAATAATTCTATTTATATATTATTTCAGTACATTATAACTTGAACAAAACAACACTGGCATCGAATTATCTTCTAACAAGATAAATTTATTGCAAAAGCTCGAGAACATAAATAAATAGGTACCCACCAGAACAGTCATTCAATATTAGCCACACGATACAATGGTCTCCGCCTTCTGCCGTATAAATGTCATACACCTGCTGAATACACAAAAACCCTGTCACAATCGATCTGGACACAACGAGGACTTGTTTTTATGTGGCCATGGAAGGCAGGTTCGCGATTGATATTATTTTCATGAAGTGGAATTGTAATAAAAATAGTGGTTTTATTTAATATTTCAAGGAGGACTACGTACCTGTAGCTTGGCGGAAATGAAGACTACCTACATACAGTTCGAACTTGAATGTAATTGATATGTGATGAGTAACGCGGCGTTGAGTTCCGCCACTCAATACGCAATGTCTCCAGAATTTGCTAACTTTAATGAATTTTCCAATTATTTATTTAACATTTATATATAAAAAATAAATGACTTTTAGAAGTCAGTTAATTATTTCTTTTACAAAGGACTAATTTCCTTATACGGATTAGATTTTTTTGTTTGTATTTATGAAGAGGAAGTAAATTTTTGTTATATTTTAAAACAAATGAATAAATTGGCTTAATTTTGATGTAAAACAAAATATGAATGTTATGCAACAAAAGCAGTTTATATTTGTTGATATACAAGTATAAAGTAAGTAGGATCAATGAGGAACGGAGTGTCTCTACACTAAATTGCTTTTGTCTACACTGCTGTATGCGGGATACAGCGTGAAGCTGCAAAAAAATTAGATAATAAAAAAGAGAAATAACAGTAATATAATATATATACTAGCAGTATCATATAAAAGGAGTAAATAAATGACTTGTGAATGTCCCTGCTTGCTATATCCAACACTGAACAAATTAAACACAAACACCGCTTGTACCGTCCACAAAACAATTTGTCATAAAAAAATATTTTTACCGTTTTATTTTTGTACTTTTGAGAAACAATTTAATTTTTAGAGAATTTTCAAAAATATAATACGCTAGCGCAATATAGACTTTATGCCGCCGCGTTATGAGACATAAGCGTTGTCGTCAATCATCAAACGTATAATTGTCTCCGTATAACGAGATGAAAGCGATGGCGTCTATTTTCAGCTACTGAGGTGTAAACGCACATACAGCCGTTGAGATTCTTTGTAAAATAATATTACTAAAATAGTAGTGTGTTTAAATAATAATAGTAAAATAATAATTTGTAATGTATTATATGTATGTATGAAATATTTTAAGAATTTAGGGGACTAGAAAATTATTAATCATTATTAGATATATAATTGAGGTCAGTCGTAGCGCAGTGGCACAAAGTGTGACTGTAAAACCGACTGGTTGTGGGTTCGATCCCCATTCGAAGAGATGAAATATTTATATAAATTTATATTTCCATTTCTTCGCTCTGGTGTCGAGGCAAAGCGCGGCGTTGAGCCCTGCCACTTGAAAAATTAAAGTAATATTTAAAATTGATTTAAATCTTGATCTATATTAAACATTTTACTAAAACAATTATTAAAGGCTAAATTTTGATCGCTTTTAAAAAATTATTGATATTATTATTTGTGTAAATAAAAATTATATTTTAAAATTTAAAAAATGTCGGTGGTTTACGAAGAATACATGCAACTATCTTTAGAGATTAATTAAAAAATGCATTTATAAAGAGGTTACGACTTCCATGAACATATAACATGTAACTAATATCCATATATTATTAACATAGTTTTGAAGTATTTGTATTATAAATCAAAAAATCTAATAAGAAAATATAAACAGTTATTAAATCTAAAAAATCTCGCAAAAAATACGCTTCAGTTTCCTATCGGCGAGTGCCGTGTGTGTGGCTTCTAATTATTATAAATCTGTCGGCGATGCCGCGACGTGACATTCTGTAGTTTTATTTGTACGAAGCGAGTAAATTCACACGAACAAGTGTTAGTGATGTTAATTATGTGTTCTTAATACTTATGTTGTATTGACACTTAGTTTTTGTTTACGTTTCATTTTAAAAAAAAAATGGCTAGCGTGTAGTGGCGCTTCTAAATGTAAGAGCTTAAACAATTATTAAAATAAAAATTATGTTCAGGACTGAGTTGAGTTTTAATTGTTTTTCGGGGTAACCGGGGCAAATCGGGTAAACGAAGATATATTATTAAAATGCAAAGCAAAAAGAAAATCGCGTCGCTGATTCCGTCACTCAGCACATTATGTCTCGAATTCGAGTAGGAAGCGAAGAAGGAAGTGCCTTACTGGGTTTCGTTAGCTACTTTGCTACACGGAAGTATGGAGATGAAAAAACCTAATGCACTATAAAATATAACCGTTTAAAAGATTAGTAGTAGCAGCTCGTAAATTACTTTTCTTGATATAAAACTAATTGAAGAAGAAAAAAAATTAAACACTAATTTAAAAGAAAATAAAATAATATAGGTAACATGTGAATATTAATAAAGTTATAGCTTCATAGAATGGTCCATTTCTTAAATTTTAGGAATATCAAGTCATTGCGATAATATTTTCATCTTCTAGTTCTTTTTTAAATTTTAGGGATGCTTAGGCGTTACCTTAGTAAAAAGTGAATTCAAAATCAATAAGATTAAATCCACATCCTGGAGACTTCTGGAGAATTTAATGAACTCAACATTCTGTATTTAGTTTTCCGGCTATCCTCGAAAAATTGTAGAATTGCAAGCGTGCTGTGAATAACTTTACAAAAAAATCTCATCCTTGTTACTATTTAAAGGTTACTGCACTGTTTGTTACGTCTCCATGAAAATTATAAATAGCACTTTTCTGTTTAAGTTTGTTTAGTTTGCGTTTTGTCATTTTCAGAACAAAATGCATCGTAAATCGTAATAGCAGTAGTAAAAAAATAAATAATTTGAGACATTAACGTTATTATTATTAGCTTCACGCTGTATCCCGCACACAGCAGGGTAGGCAGAGGGAACCTAGTGTTAAGACACTCCGTTCCCCACTTTCTGCCGAATTCTGGAGGCATTGCGTGTTGAGTGGCAGAACTCAACGCCGCGCTTAACCTCGACACCAGAGCGAAGAAATGGAAATATAAATTTAAGTAAATATTTCATCTCCTCGAGTGGGGATCGAACCCACAACCAGTCGGTTTTGCAGTACACCTCGTGCCGCTGCGCCACGACCGGCCTCATTAACATTATCTGTATACTATAAACCGATAGATTACACACAATACCTCGTATACATATTTGATCAATATTTAGGAAATTGCTGAAAATTGCTGGGAGCCAACATTGTTTTACTTTTGTGATGAGTTTGTGTGAATGAGCAAAACAGCAAAAATCTGATATATATATATATATATATATATATATATATATATATATATATATATATATATATATATATATATATATATATATATATATATATATATATATATATATATATATATATATATATAAAACATTTTTTAGTGCAATTTATGTTATTGAAAGCTACTGTATATCTATTGTAGAAAACCCTCAGAGAAGGCCAGCTATCCCTCCTACCCGTTGATAGGAGTTGCCAAGAAACGCAATTTTAAATAAAAAAAACAAGTTTAATAGTACAATCGATTTCCACCTGTAGACGAATACACTTAATGAACATACATAGCTATCACAAGTATTTATATATAAAAATGAGGTTAACATTAAAGAATGTTATTAAAATATAAAAAGTGTAAATACCTTTTGGTACGTAATTTATTGCAAGTCAACATCCGGAGTTTTTGATCCACTCTTCATAAAAAGAAATACGCACTTTTGCTTGATTTACTAATGCAATTAACAAGTAGGTATTTTAGTAGGTATTTTGATATCATTAAAAAATATCTATACTGTGAATTTGTTGCATGAAAATGATTGATCCTTTTTTAAAAACAGTTTTTGTTTATAGAAAAGATAATGCAAACGAGCGTCAGGCAAAATCACATGAAGGTGTAGTAGGTAGAAGAAGGTAGTTAGTAAGGTCACTTCCACCCATGACGCCGTGTAACACCAGAGAAGCTACTGTTGCGTTGCCGGCTTTTAAGATGGACCTAAACGCGCTTTAACAGTGCACGTCGTACTTAAGAGGTCTTTACGCAAAGCCAAAAATTATTGACTGTCACTGCCCACACCCAGTTCCTTCGGGGTCAACTTGTAGCTTGATTCAAACATTAAGGTGCAATTTTCTAAAACTGGACGCAACTTTGAGAGGAGTGTTCTCGGCGACTTGGTGACACAAAAAGAGGGGGATTGTTAGTAGTTAGCGCCCAAAAAAAGTATCCTATCCAAATCTCCTGACTTGTAGTGTCAAGCGCGACGAATTGCTGGTGTTCTGCGTTCAAGGGGCACAACATTCTATACTAGGCAGTGGTCTGAAGATCTCAAAGTGGCAACGACCGGATGTGAAGTCAGCAGAAGGTCTAAAAACTAAGCATTGTGGTTGTCCACGTCTAGGAGTCGCGTAGGCAAATCAACCAATCTTTACATCCATACGCCATAGCAAGGTTGTATGCAGCCCTCCCTGCAAGATCGGTGGTGCGTGACGCAAGCCAATTAGCATTGTGCGCATTAAGATCTCCAAGTAGCCACGACATCAGTGAAGGGAATCGATTGTAACAACCCTATTGCCGCATTATGTGCTCCATGACCTGATCAGTTTCTACATAACGACCTCTACATAGCCAGGGTATTAAAGATAGGCAGTGTCGATGGGGTAATCTAAGTCTCTGATAGAAACAAGAAGGCCCGGCCATATATATAGTCCTAAGATGTTGGTGGACAACAATCAGTTTAGAATGACTTTTATTTTGTGACATAATACGCGAATAATATAAAATTCGAAGACTTAATAATTAAATCCAAGGTTTTCTATTGGAAATATCTTTACAAATAAATATCTTTGAAACGTACAATGTATAATCTGTTGCAGAATTTGGGTTGTGAGCGATTATAAATTTCAGGTCAAATTTAAACAAGTAATAACTAGGTAGAACTACTGAGCAGTTGTGTTTAACTGTAACAACTTTATCCTGCTTGTTAATAACTTTATGCTCTATGTTTTTAAGGTTTTCGTATTTAATATAAATTAAATTAAAATTAAATCAGCTTCACGCTGTATCCCGCACACAGCAAGGTAAGCAGAGGGAACCTAGTGTTAAGACACTCCGTTCCCCACTTTCTGCCGAATTCGAATATAAATAATATGTATCTCGAAATATGTATCTGTTTATTTGAAAATACAGCATGGTTGTTCAAATTAATGGATAGTATTGACGCGTGTGTCCTTCAAAAGACTATAGACATTCGTAATTTTATTCATAGGTTTCTACTCCAAATTGTAATATAAGTACTTATATTAGATCAATATAATTAACAATGCTCAATTTTATTTATACTTCTTTAAATTAAAATTAAAAAATTAAATCAGCTTCATGCACATGGCAGGGTAGGTAGAGGGAACCTGGTGTTAGGATACTCCGTTCACCACTTTCTGCCGAATTCTGGAGGCATTGCATGTTGAATGGCAGAACTCAAAGCCGCACTTTGCCTCGACACCAGAGCAAAGAAATGGAAATATAAATTTAAATAAATATTTCATCTCCTCGAGTGGGGATCGAACCCACAACCAGTCGGTTTTACAGTCACACTTTGTACCCTGCACCACGACCGGCTTCAAAATACCTAAATATACTTATTTCACCAGCATAAAGCTATTGTGTCCTACAGAAGTTTACCCACCGATCAAATTCACATTTCTAAAATAATATTACTTCTTATTAGTCAAGTTTAGCGTAATTGATTTATCAACAAACTAACAAGAGGAGAAGGATTTATGGAATTTATTTGTTGAACTGTCACAGCCTCCATCGTTTTGCCCAAATCAAACCGAAGTTTGAGTTACACTCATTAAGATGTCAGGAAATTCTTCACTTTAACTAAGAATTTGAGTTGAAACATAGTGTTTCTGTAGCGAATAATATAGCTTGTACTAAGGCTCCTTAATGGCTACGACGACTGGGAGGGCTATATCATATCACAAAACATTCTCTGGATTTTACCTCGATATACGTGTGTATAGCAAACTAAGCGATAAAGGTATAATGATAAATATTTACTACATTTTCTATATAGATTTTTGACAACACCAAGGCTTTGGATTCTTTTCTATATGTGACCTTCTTATAATTTAAGCAGACGTAAGGTACAGACAAGAGCTTCTTATTTCTAGAATAGTATTATTTGTCATTAATCAAAAAGTTCACTTTAATTTTCTTACACAACCTGGAAAATGTGTTGAACAAAAGAAAATCCAATATTTGAAGCGCCCTTATCCGGCTCTGCTCGTGCTTGTTTTCTGAAACGTCAAAGTTTCTTTACATTCACAATGCACACGTTAACGCGGCTATAGAGTTGTTGGTTCGTAATTTACTTGTAATGTTAATTTATACTGGTGAAACTAGTTTCTTGTTTGTTAGTACTTATACTGAAGCTGAAGTTTGTTATATATTATATATATATAATTAACGTTCTTGTTATATTCAATTTAATCAAACACTGCCCTTTTATACGATTGTAGTATAGTAGGACAGTGCTGAAAAGTAGATATACGATAGTCTTCTTCAATAGCCCAGTCTCTGTCCATCCAAACTTCATCCCATTTATATAGGAATAGCATAGTCTCAGTTTAACTTATCCATATTTACCTTAATTCCTGCGCATTATTTAATCCATTTTTGGGAAATTACCTGTGATTACTCCCGATCTCAAGTACAATACAATACTTGGTTGAGGTAAGAAATATTTGTAGATGAAGAAAATTGCAATTTATAAATCTTATGTGTTAAGAATCTGTTTTCATATAGTAGAAAGTGTTACGCAAAATATTGTTTGGTTGTTCTGGAGTGCATACTTAGCTTTGCCATAAATACTGTTACAATTTTTTTTTGATTATACACAATATTTATAATAATATCGAACTAGAATATGAACAGAGCATCCTTATCATCATCTTAATAATTGCAATGTAGCTACCTTTTTAACAAGATACTTAATCAGTCACACCAACGCATTAAAATTTTTGTATAACTAACTATCTACAATAACCATATTATTTATTCTATTCAATTATACTATCGTACATCTATACATAGCCCCATTAAGTCAAGTCACACGGAAGAAAGCTTAAGAGCTCTTTAAATTGAAATAAACAAAACGCACCAGTTCATAATTATAAATTTATAATGATTGAAGTCGAAAACATTAGTTGTGGAGAATATTTTAATGCCCTAAATTTCAATTTCATATCATAAAAAGAAACAATAATTATTCTTTTGATTATTTTTTTCTATAAACCATTTATATCAGCGGAAGTGCTCGATAAGCAATCGTATAAACCGATCGGCGGTTTCTGTTTATATTTCATTTCGTATTAACGGCCATGTGTTAGTTAATAATATTTACTACTGTGTTCTTAATTATAACCGATAGGCTATAGGGATATCGTATACGTTCTCGTACCTACTGGAGTAGAAATGTTAAAATATGATTTATGTGCATAAGATTTTTTTTTAACTTCACACTGTGTCTCTACCTCTACTGTAGTAGCCTGCCTCTGCCTACTCTACTGTAGTAGAGTAGGCAGAGGCAGCCTAGTGTTATGACACTCCATTCCTCACTCTCTACTGAATTCTGGTGGAGGTAATGCTAGCGCAATTGACTAGACACCAGAGCAAGGAAGAGATAATATTAAATATTTTATTTCCTCAGGGGAATCGAACTTACCTATCGTATTTACAGTCACATGATTGTGCTTAAAAAATAGTTCTATAATCATAAAAAAAAAACTTTTGAAATTTACCCAAAAAACAAAAAAATAAAAAATAAACTTCGCAAGTAGTAATTAGTTTTATTTGTACCTATACGACTGAGTACATGTGTTCCTATATGTTTATAGAATATTAGAGATTACCTGCAACGTCGTTCACTTGGACATGTGACCATGATACTGTTTTCATTAAGCACCAAAAACTATGTAGAATTACTCCCGGGTGGTATACGCAGGCACTGATCAACATTAATGGACTCCATTTTCGTCCCTCACATTCTTTACTTGGCTGATCTTTTCATTTATGTTATATTTTATGTATAATTACTGATGAATGCTGAACTACTTTTGTTAAGGAGCCATTGTCATATGCTTTATAGTTTAGGTAGTCTCTTTTTGTTCAACCCTAAAAAACTTTCAGTTTTTCTTCTTTTAAGCCTAGGGGAATTTTGTTAATCTTGTTTTTATTTGACTTGAATCTTGTTTTTATTTGCTAAACTTTACGTTACTAGGTCAGAAAGTAGTAAAAAAAGGATAGGAAACCTGTGAGAGAAAATTTTAATTACTGAGAGAATGTGACCTAAGTTGGGAGTCAATCGTAGCTAATACGTTTCCGACCGAAAACAAATTCCTTTGTTATCTTTTAGTTACTACTCTATATAGTATATTACAAAAAAGAAAAACCGTTTAGGTAAAATTGTTATTTCAATCTTATTATATCAAATTAACGCACCGGCTCTGTATAGGGCCCACGTTTGGCCTCATATGGAGTACTGTTGTTATCTATGAGCTGGTTATCGTGTACAACGTAGAGCCGTTAGCGTTGTTGAAAACCAAATAATCTGGGTAACGCTCGTCACTTTAGTTTTGCGTAGAAACGTTCTTGTGCGTTCTCTACCCCATTTATCATGCTTGGTGTTATGGGGAATTTTTTGACCTGGTACCTGCAGCCTAATTTTTAGTCATAAGTTAAAATATCATCAACACAATCTGGATCCGTGGCACGCCGCTCTTGTGCGATTCATAGGAATATCTGCGGAATGGCCTACAATACGACATGGGTACCTCAAAAGCGCGTCTATCCCCACCTTAAAGGCCGGGAACGCAGCGCGTCTGTAGCTCATCTGGTGTTGCACGGGATCGAACGCGAAGGTAATCACTTACCATCAGGTGACCCATTCGTCTTGTATTTTCCATTTTGAAAAAAGAATAAACTGGTTGTCTGCAAAGTCATAAGAGAACATTAATGAAAAATTGCATACTTTTGTGAATTGAATTATTATCACTGAATTATGATTACTTTGAATGATACAAAGAAGGAATTAATTGAGAATTAACATTTTTTTTGATAAATTAAAATACATTTATTTGCACTTGTTAATTCAAATATTTTTTTACTTAAATTAAGAAGATTAATTAAAAGTGACAAGGTGCTATTTAATTATATGTAACAAAGAATGGATAGATAAGTCAAAAGCTAAATCTTTAAGTGCCTCTCTATCGCTTGTCCGCGCTCTCGCTTGCTCGCTTGGCTCAGGCGGAACGTGACAGTGACTCAAGGCTTTTTCTGCGTGCAGCCGGCGTTCGTTGATTTTTAAGACGTTATTACATCAAAAAATATAAAGTATTTTACGGTACGGTAGAGTAATCTCGTATCTTTTTGCGTTTCCTGTTGGTACTTTATTCATATCACGTGCACGCGGTCATACAAACTAATTCTTATAGTTACTATTCTTGTTGCATTAAAGTATGTTTTACAATTTACTCTGAGGCCACTAAGAGGAAATGAAATATTTATTTACATTTATATTTTCATTTCTTCGCTCTGTTGTCGAGGCAAAGCGCGGCGTTGAGTTCTGCCACTCAACACGCAATGCCTCCAGAATTCGGCATAAAGTGAGGAACGGAGTGTCTTAACGCTAGGTTCCCACCTCTGCCTACTCTGCTGTGTGTGGGATACAGCGTGAAGCTGATCTATTTATTTAATTTACTCCTCTTTTACTATTCTTCATGTTTCGCCGCAGATTAACACCGGTAATGCCAATGTAGATGCGTTACTAAGTTATTTCCACATTTCATACTTTCAATTCCAAATTCACAAAATTAAATATTATTTATAGAAAAAAAGGTAATAGTACCTAGATACGACATCTATACATAAGTATTTTTTTATCTCAAATTGGTAATAGAAAACAGAATAGTAACTTAGATAGAATAAATTGAACACCCAACCACCGCTATTGTAATTTAACATCTGCAGTACTCCTGATTTGAGACAGCTTGTTTGTAATTTGGTTAATTGACCTTATATTGCATAAGTTAAACTAATTATAGAGACGCCGATGTATTTTAAATTTACTTTGGTTTTGATTCTTAATATCGTGTGGTCAAACATTTCGATATACAGTTATTATAATCAATTAGGAATTAAATACCTATACATATAAAATCAGCTTCACGCTGCAGGGTAGGCAGAGGGAACCTAGTGTTCAGACACACCGTTCCCTACTTTCGGCCGAGTTCTGGAGGCATTGCTTGTTGAGTGGCAGAACTCAACTATACATATCTATGTAATAATACGCTGTATCCAGCACACTGCACGGTAAGCAGAAGGCAACTAGTGTTAAAACACTCCTTTCTCCACTATCCGAGCCTCGACACGATATAGAAGAAGTGAAAATATAAATTTAAATAAATATTTTATTTCTTCGAGTGGGGATCGAACTCACAACCAGCCTGGCTTACAGTCCCACACTTGTGCCCGTGCGCCACGTACAATAGGTATTTAGTTAATTAACAGAATATTGATACTATTTACAGTAAACAGAAAGTCTACCTGAGTTTGGTATGGATATATTACTTTGTCAAAATACAATATGCAAGAAGCTAAAACGCAGCGTCGTAGTTTAGTGATACTTTATTTTAAATATGATTTCTATAGGTATGTTACTAAGGTATTAAGCATGTTAGAGTCCATAAACATCGAGTGCAAGTACCTAGTGGCCAGGCACTAAGTGTGACAGTAAACGACTGGTTGTGGGTTCGATCCCCGCTCGAACATTTATTCAAATTTATATTTTCATTACGTCTCTCTGATGTCGAGGCAAAGCGCGGCGTTAAGTTCCGCCACTCAACACGTAATGCCTCCAGAACTCGGCGGAAAGTGGGAAACGAAGTGTCTTAACACTAGGTTTCCTCTGCCTAGTCTGTTGTGTACGGAATACAACGTGAACTTGATTTATTTATTTATTTTAATATCTACTTAGTTATTGCTTTTACACGGCTTTAACAACGTGCAATATTAGATCTGTACCCACATTATATTTTATGAGTTGTTTTGTTGTCTCATTTTCTCTTCCATTTTAGATCGTTTTAAACTAGATTCTTACAACATTATTTGAACATTACCTATCATGAGTGGGATTAGAACCCAGTTTATTATTTTTTTTCGTCGAGTAAGGATCGAACTCACAACCTGTCGCGTTCACAGTAACTCGCTTATGCTCCTGCGCCACTACTGCTATCTTTAAACACGACGCTAACGATTAATAATATTAAGCTATTAACTTAACAGTAGATATCTAAAGGTTTATTAGAATAAAGTTGTCTGGTCTTGTTTACTTACACCGAGTACTAGTTAGGTATTAGTAGAAAATGTGATCGATAGATTTGTCAAGTGCTCACGGTTATTTGAGTATCTCAATCAGTTTCATGCCGTATCCTACACAACAGGGTCCGCAGAGGGGTAGCTAGTGTTAAGACACTCCGTTCCTACATTTTCTAACAAATTTTGGAGGCTCTGCGAGTAGAGTGGCGGGACTCAATGCTTGATTCGATCAAAGTGAAGAAATGAAAATTTAAATTTAAATAAAAAAATAATTTTATTTGGTTATTTAGCATAAATATTAGATACATATTAAAGCTTTAGTAAAGTTTTTTTTTCGAATTGTATTACCTATCGGCCTTTCCATTGTAGTACTTTAAAGCTTGTGAAAATGAAAACGGAGTGTCCCAACACCAGGTTCACCTACTCTGCAATAGTATGATACAGCGTGACACTAAAAAAAAAGAATAGACATTAAAATATTCAATACTCTTGAATATATTATTTATATACCTTCCTACTAACTAGTAGTTTCTTTTTGGTCACTTGCATAAATCTATTTGTGAATAGTTTTAAGAGAAGGTAGGTATAGTCCGTGAGGTCTAAGCTGAGCTTTGCATTTGTGTGCGTGTTCATGTATAATGTTCTTTTGCACTGATAGCAGGGACACATATTTAAGTCTTAATATCTTATTTTTGTATTTGATGTTTGATTTATAAAAAGTGAAAATAAAGTTGGTATAATCACTATAAAAGGACGGAAAAATTTATAATACCAAGCAGTAAAGAAAGAAAAACCGTGGACAGGACGGGCAGGCATCTGATCTTCGTTTGATTTAATGAATGAATCTTTCCGTTACATCATTAATAATAGTATTGACGATGTGACGTAAATATTTATTAGTTAAATCAAATGATACATTTCTTAATGTCTTTTTTTTATTGATTTTTAATAATAAACTTTATAAATACATAATAAATAAGTAATAAATAAATAAATAAATAAATATATAAAAGTATTTTTTGCTGGCTATACTTTTATTATCACTAAGCTGAGCTTAAGCCCCGTGAACTGCGCGTTAGTGTATAATTTAGTGATAACGTTCTGTAAAATAATGATTTATTATATTGGTATTTTGTGAAATATATATTTCCAAAGCACAAAAATATATATTTTCAAGCCGCAGGGGTACAAAGTGTGATTGAAAACTTGACTGGCTGTGGGTTCGATTCCCACTTGAGGAAATGAAATATTTATTTAAATGTATATTTCCATTTCTTCGCTCTAGTGTCGAGGCAATTAGCGGCATTGAGTTCCGTCACTCAGCACACAAAGCCTCCAGAATTGGTGGAAATAGGGTAACGGAGTGTCTTAACACTAGATTCTCTCTGCCTATACTGATACGTGCGGGATACAGCGAGAAGCTGATTTAATTTAATGTGATTTTAACAGATAGATAATAAATAAATATTAAAAGATTAGTCAAATTAGGTAGGTACTTAAAGGAACGAATAACAATTCCAAAGTTACATTCAAATTCTGTAAAGAGTAGTTCTATATTTTTATATTATGTCTTTTGGAGGTTTGCCAATCAAAATATAGTTTTAACATGATAAATAGTGAAATATATCATATTTAGAAATATTTATAGAAAATCATATAAGTACAGAACCTATTTCGTTTAATTTATGTAAATATTGAAATAAGTATGTATGTACCTACCTTAGTTAAAAATATTTTTCATTATCTGAATTTATTTATCAGATGTTTTATTACTGACTCATATATCATTTAAAATCAAAAGTATTATTAAATGACAGTATTTGTAATGTTGTACTGATGTTATGTCAGAGATGGCGGAAACCGGGATCAAAGTTTACGTTTAAGGGTAAATATTAATCAATGCTCAACCGCATTATAGGTGATGTATTTATCTTAACTTCGTTCTGTGATATCACGATAAATTTAACTTAAACCAAGTTTTAACTTAAACAGATATGCACCTTATAACCTTAAAACTAAAGCTGCAAGTATGCACACATGGTTCACATCTTAAGTCATTATTGTTTTTTCGGTTAGACAAAATAAAAAATAGGTCTAAGCGAGTGTAATCAATTCATCTCGCTTATTATAAACAGTATTTTGTGGTATAGAAAGAGATAAGAACAGCGCCGAACATTCCGAATGCCAAACCGCATTAGGTGGGTTCACGCGCGCGATTGGCGAAATGAGGTGGAGGCGTGGCAACGTCGCAGCATCGCGTCGCCCCCTCAGATGTCTGCCGGGCTTAAACAGTGCCGTGTTCAAATTTCGAACAGTTGAATGCGTATTGTCACTGTTTGGCGGTGAAATTTACCGCCACGCGACGTTGCCAGTCCGCGCTGGTTCAGGACTTGGGAGGTAATTAAATTATGATATTTTAGGCATCACTTAAGAAAGGTGTTTATCGTTTAGCTTTTTTATGTTTCATTTTTTTTTTTCATAAAAGTTGTTATTATATATTTATGAATATTTTTGTTGTAATTGTAATTTGCAAGTGTAAATAAATGTTTATAACATGTTATTTGACACCTATGGGTTTATTAAATACTATAAAGTCACAATAAATACACTATTAGAGAGTTTAGTAATAGCACAGCTCAAAAGGAAAATTTAAAAAATGCTTTTTGCATCTGATCTGAATTATTTATTACAAATTTACAGTTTCAATAAAACAATAGAATAGTTTCAATAAGCCACGAGTGCATCCAGATTTCAGTGAAATATTTGAATGTACAAGTGGTGCGCTGTTAAATCCGTATCTAGATATCTAACTAGACTTTAGATTCTAGAGTAACGAGATTTTACGCAACCGATATTATGTTTATATGAATACCTATAATAAATACCTACTTACTATAAACGAAAGTAAGTACAGAGGAATTCATGGTTTATATTTTTTTCATTTCCTCTTCGTTTATATCGTAGTTTATTTTATTTATTATTATTGTATCTTCCACATCGCTTAGTTCATTATTATTTTTTATTTATTAATAAAACGCAATAGTGTTAGCGTTTAACAACAACAATAAATTTTATTATCTATGTTGCGTTGTCTTTTTTTGCAGCTTGTACCAACACTCACACAGTTTACAATATCGGTGTACGCCTAAGTATCTATTTAGTTTCTTCATAGGCACCTAAGTATAGTTTATTGTTGAAGGTATTCGAGAAGTGTAATTGTTTAACACTTATGGCTTCATTAATTGCTTGTAGTATTCTTGTTCGTTTGTTAGTTGTAATTACTTTTACGATGTGTATATCGATAATGTTTATCGATACTAATTATTCGTGGTACATTACTAGATATGAATGAATGTATGAATGGGATCGACTGGTTTTACTATGTCCTGTCAAATGCTTGGTTCGTTTTTAATTAGTGATAACTGTCAATGTTCATCACCAGTTTCACGCTGTATCCCGCACACAGCAGTGTAGGCAGTGGGAACCTAGTGTTAAGACACTCTGTTCCCCATTTTCTGTCGTATTCTGGAGGCATTGCGTGCTGAGTTGCGGAACTCAACGCCGTGGTTTGCCTCAACACCAGGGCGAAGAAATGAAAATATTAAATATTTCATTTCCTCGAGTGGGAATCGAACCCACAACCTGTAGCGATCTCAGTCACACGTTGCCACGACTGATCTCATGTAGGTAGGTATATTATATATTAACCTTTTGTGGCTTCAGATTACTTTGTCCACGATCCAATATTTAACAATTTTAAATGATCTATTAGACCTAGGTACTAATTACTGGCCTTGGCTTTGTTCAGTATATCAAAATTCACTTTTGACTTAGTAGGTATTTGATATACCTACTAGGTATTTGATTTTTTCTGCCACATATAAAAAAATATCTATAGATATAAACAGCCAATATACCTAGAAATTATTCATAATGTTAGTATCCACGTATGAAAAGACAAAAAAGCCTACTTAAACTTCTTCTCTTCGTCTTTTTCTGTAATTTCTTTTAAAATTATACTTAGAACAATCCACAGGTACTTAATTTATAAACCTAAACACGTCACTCTTTTTGTGAAAAATGAAAATATATAACAAATAGATATTCTACTCAATCTAGCAATATCCAATATTCAATCTATACGATAAAATTCTCCTGATTTTCCAATACATGAAGCAATCTTCGCAATATTACATTTACTACCAACGCTAAATTCCGTGAAAGCAACTGTAGTTCAAGCGTAACATTTCACACACATTTTTATATGTTAAAGTCTAAGTTATTTTTCATCTAGATTTGATTGTTTATAAAAATAAACTATTTTTTTTTGTTATTAAGAAAACGTAAAAAAAATTGAACGTAGCGGGATTTGAATCCGCGCCTCTGCACGAGATTTTTCGAGGCATGGCGTGTTGAGTGGCACGACTCAACGCCGCGCTTTACTTCGACACCAGAGCGAATAAATGAAAATATAAATTTAAGTAAATATTTCATCTCCTTGAGTGGGGATCGAACCCACAACCAATCGGTTTTACAGTCACACTTTGTGCCACTGCGCCTCTACTAACAATTTAATGTGAATTAAAATTAATGTACCTTTAAGAGTAGGTTAAAATCAAATTTTCTTGAACAATAAATATATTGCTGGCTGTCATATTACTGACAATGACTTCAAAACAAGTTTTTTTCTTAGGTTCTTTGGAAAATAAATGAAAAGTTATTTCAAGTATAAGAAGTGGATGGTTAAGAAGCAAACTTCTTAATAGGATATTTTTTTAATTACCTTCTTGTGTGTATTTATGCGTGCGTTTATGTATGTGCGTGTGTGTGTGTGTATGTGATATGTAACCGATCTTTACCGCTTTGCTATATAATTATATGTCGCGTTATTTTTCATTACTCTATCATTAACTGTAAGCACTTAAGATACATTTTTTATTAGATAAGACATCGTTTTAATTATATGAGGCCAGTAGTGGCGCAAAGTGTGACTCTAAGCGCGACAGGTTGTGGGTTCGATTCCCATTCCAGAAATGAGATATTTAATATTTTCATATCTTCGCTCTGGTGTCGAGGCAAAGCGCTGCGTTGAATTTTGCCACTTAACTCGCAATGCCTCCAGAAGGCGGTGGAAAATGGAGAACGGAGTGTCTTAATACTAGGTTCTCTTTACCTATCGTACTGTGTGCGGGGTATAGGGTGACGCTAAAAGAATAATTACATTTTGGTTAATTATGTTTAAAGTAAAACCTATAGACATATCGATAATGTAGATGAATAACTTAAAATTATTTCTATACGTAGCTTCAAACATACAAAAAAAATTTTTCAACTTGAAAAGAATCACTGCTAGGAGCATAGACGTTTCTGTGATATAACAATGGGCGTGTCTAGATATATTTTCTGTCTGGGTTTCGAACTTTTGAAAAAATATGTTCGTGTAAAATCTATTTTATTAATTTTTCAGGGCAAATTTTTTGTTACTTAAATTTTAGACATGGGCACAAGTCTATACAGCCACGATGGCTCCCCGTATTCCTACGTCGATTGATAAAATGAAAATTTTGATTATGTTATATTAGCATAAGCTTTTTTTAATCTGAACCTTAGAGCGGTTTGTAATGGCTATGGAGATATATCTTATTTTGTTACATTCGTAACACCGTAACAACGTATAAGAATTTCTTATATTACGTTAATAAAACTATATTAAATAACTGCCCTTAAGAATGGTACGAATGAATCCTTCTCAGGATATCCTGATAACATTTTTTTGTACATTTTTGTTTTATATAATTAATTAGGACATATTACATTTATTTTGACATAACTATAACCTAATAATCACATATTGAATATTTAATATATAAAGTTTTTTTTTATTTAATAAGTATAGGTATTTATTACGCGCGAAGAAAGCATATTATATAAGTAATTTCCAATACCTTTTCAATTTTTTATATTTTTTGCCAATTAAAATGAGGCAATTCGTAAATATATCTACATTCTCATCTTTAATAATAAACCTTTTTCAAATTTTATTCGTTTTAGTCTATTTTATGCCCTAATTAATTATTATCGTTTCGGTACAAGGATTTTCAAAATCGGTTTAGTAATTTTTGAGACTATGCATTCAGTAACTAAAGTAATTAATATTTACTTACAAATTAATAAATATGTATTTTTTTCTTTTTTTTGCGAAAAGTTACAAGCTAACAGATAGATATCCCAAAATTCTGCTGAATGTTTTTTTATTCCTGTGATCAATATATTAACGGATACAATTGTTTTTTTTTTAAATCTGATGAATTCTGGAGGCATTGCGTGTTGAGTGGTAGAACTCAACGCCGCGCTTTACCTCGACACCAGAGCGAAGAAAAGGAAATATAAATTTAAGTAAATATTTCATCTCCTAGAGTGGGGATCGAACCCACAACCAGTCAGTTTTACAGTCACACTGTGCCGCTGCGCCACGACTGGATTTTTTATTTTATTCCTTTATATTATTTGATATTTAAAAATATTAAACTATCATGTGATTCTGCTACTCTATGTTACTATTGATAACTACAGTTATCTTTATAGTGTTCGCGTTACGTTCAACGTTTAAAAGGACGCCATAATTTTCCTTTAAAACCGGTGAAAATGTAGACAGAACTTTGAAAAGACTACTCTTGAAGGGTTATGCCCTTTCGAAAACCATCAGATTTTCTTAGGAACAAATGCTATGTGAGTTTAAGCTGCGAAGGGTGTGGCGTGGGGTGGCAAGGAGGCTATATGATGCCGCCCAAAGGGGTCGCAGCATTTTTCCCCTCGTTCGAGATGCGATAGCATTGCAGTTGCAAATTTTGCCTTCGAATATTGTGTATTTTGACGAAGAAATGTTTTTTTTGTTGTAATCATTGATACAAGTGTATAACTATTATGGCTGGTAATTGTTTAATGGTTGGTTAAGCAAGGTTCTTCTAGGTATGTACTTTTTGTTGTCTTTATTTAATTTATACATAGGACTATTAGTTCGTAGATATCTGTGATAGAGTCAATAAGAAATTGCCAATAAAAATAATTTTAAGTATTATTTATTTTCTGGAACCCAAATTAAAAAGAAAGGGAAAGGAAAGAGAGTGGCCTAAAAAGTCAGTCATTCCTAGCAAAAAGTTTCCTAATGAAACTAGACTCCTATAGAAAGTTTTAGTTACTGTCTATATCGTGTATTACATAAAGCAAAAATAAATTGGAAATAATGAAATATTCCCAGCAAAAAATCTTATGTTACAACTACAAATCAAAACTTTTAATTTTGTCGTAGAAATTAATATTAGAATTTCATAAATATATTTAAATTGAAATATTGTGTTTTAAGTCATTTTTTTGCTTTGTTTCCTATTTGCGCTAGGTTTATTTTTTCTGAGTGCATCATTCAGTGGATCATTTAATTTCTTTGCAGGCAGTTGGAAAAATTGATTATATATTGCATGTAAGTTTGTTTTACTTTTTTTTTGCTCTGCCTCATACTTTCCTATAGAAAAACATTGAAAATGCCAATATAGACGTGGTATGTTTTTATCCTGTCAACTTCTCAATGCGAACAGTTCCTGGCAATTTACTAAATACATAAATATACACAAGTCAACATACAAATCCTATCTCTAAGCAAAATAATTAAAAAAAAATTGTATTTTGAAATACTATAGTGTAACTTATTAGGTTATATAATTGGTCTGCAATAAATGTTTCATTTATTGCTCTTAATTTTAAAACCTTAGTTTAGAATACCCTTATCGAAACTAACAGCCATCATAAAATTATTTATAGTTTTAGGTTAAAAACGCAATTTCCGATAAAAGGCTTCGAGGTATATTGTTGCTGATTAGATAAGAGTTGGATACAAATTACCAAAATGTTATTTAATAAGAACGCTATAAATATTAACGTGGTGATTAGCCACTGTGTGTGTAGATATAATTTTGTTTTCCTGGTATATGTACTCGTATAGTATTTTTTTAGATATTCTGGATAGTTGTAATATGGGTACCTGCATATATAATCCAAAAAGGAATACCTACTTTACACCGAATAGTTGTATCACGTATTCCAGTACCTATATAATCAACTAGAGGGCGCGCGCGGCTTCGCCCGCTTATTAGGAGTGAATTCTAAAAAAACCACGAAACACGTGTTCAATAAAATATTTTTAACAGTCTGAATTTAAATTTTTATAAAAATCGGTGGCAATTTAAAGATTTTTCCATATAAACTTTCAACCCCTTAATTGAACCCTTAGGGGGTGAATTCTTAAAAACCATGAAATACGTGTTCAATGAAATATTTTTAAGAGTCTGAATTTCAAATTTTATAAAAATCGGTGCAGATTAAATTTGTTTTCCATACAAACTTTCAACCCCTATTTCATCCCTTTAGGGTTAAAATTTTTCAAATTCCCTTCTTAGTGGATGTCCAGAATATAAAAATAAACATCTGCCCAAATTTCACGTTTCTACAATCAGCGGTTACGGCTCTGCGTGCCTCTTACCTCAGTCAGTCAGCACAAGTCCTTTTATATATATAGATATTTCCAGAAAATCACTATTCTGTTGGAGCGCATTAGAATTCCCACGCAAAGGAATAAATTATTTTCATTTCCTAGCTCTGCCAAGACAAAGTGCGGAGTTGAGTTTCGCCAATTAATGCACGATGCCTCGAATTTGGGCAGATATCGTATAGTGTCTATAACTAGGTTCTTTTTGCCTACTGTGCTTAAGCAAAAAAAGGGTAAAGCTAAAAAGATATTTGCGCTGCCATCTTGATCGTAGATTGTTGGTGACTTTATAACATGAATCTTATTTATGTTAGCCCAGCAGTTGAGAAGAAATTTCTGTTGGAGTTAGAGTGTGCGTAGTCAGACCAGCGATACGCATTAATATTCGCCTCCACAGACTTTTCTTTCTCCACTTAAAAGAAATCTAGTAATCAAAACTAGCGCAGTATACAGTGTGTCAGTATTAATTATAATTGCATATTTTACAATCGGAAAATTTATAATTTTATAATAAATAATATCATCCGATACTCAGAAATTTAGTCTAAATATTGTTATGCATTATGTATTTATTTATTTTTTTAAATATAATTTTGCCTGATTATAAGGCAGTTAAAACAATTTTATTTTATATGATTTATAAAAAAAACGATTCAATTGCAAGTGAGACTCACCCACCGAGGGTTCCGTACCAATTTCATAATTGTAAAAAACGGGAACGTGACTTATATAATTTGACAAACAAAAGTTTTCAGGTGTGTGCATTAATTGCGTACGAGACAAACTATAAAAATAAAATGTTTAATTAATATTTTTTTGTAATATAAATTACCAATTTTCCTTTATATTATGTTCGTTTCCCTATGCCTAAATAATCAATTTTTAACACTGACTTTCATATATAATAAAATTCGACAAATACAATGGTTACCAATCGTTGATTGTGCTGACTTAAAAACTTATTTTTTCTGCGCTCCCAGGAATTATTATATGAATTTTAACCACGCGATTTTGAGAAAAACCGTTCTAAATGACTGACAATCTGACAGACTGACAGACGATAGCGAGTCAGAGGTATGGAACCTTAATAATGTATTATTAAACAAATACAAAAGAAACAACAAATGACTACTGAAATTCCAAATCACTAATTAGGTATAGATCAGAGGCCAGATAATAATGATTTATATTTTGACTGATGATTAACTACCATTAAGTTTTATGCGACATTGTTAAAGAAAATTGTGCTTTATTTTTATTCTAGGTAAAGTCATAAATTAAGAGATTTGACCTCCAATTTAAGTATATAAAAAACTCACGAAAAAACTGAATAGTATAAATTAATAAATCTTTAAAATATTATTATTAATAATTGAATTCTTGGACTAATGTAATACAGGTAACAATTGCTCAATTCCGCATTCTATTTTGTAAAATTTTTAATTTAGTAAAATAAAACGTTGCGTTGAATTGTACTTCTCAGCATAATGTGTCGACTTTTTTTTATAAATTTCAATAAAGTACATAGCATGAAAACGTTCACTAAGTCGAAGTAACTGAGTGTCTTAACACTAGGTTCCCTCTGCCTACCCTGCTGGTACATTATTTTAAGTATATACAGAACAATCGTACTCATGACATAGATTATTATTAACAAGAAATAGTTAGTAACAGTAACTAAATTTGAAAATCCCTATTGATTTCTAGCAATTCTAGTAAACAGGTATTATTGAGTGTTTGTTTAACTTGAAACATTTGCAAATACCGGTATTTCTGTAATTATATTTCTCTATTGAGTAGAGCTTGCAAAGCCTTAAGTAGGTTTAAAGACTCTGTAATAGGGGGAAAGTACTCAGTTTTTATTGATGTGTTATTATTTTGTATAATTTTCTATATTAATTAGACTGTTGTTTTATTTCTTTTATAGAAGGAAAAAAAAATATTGTAAGATTTTTGATTTTACATTTAAAGATTTTTTATTATCTTTCCGATGTCTAAAGATGTTTTTCATAATCTTTTACTGTATATTTATTCTACTTAAAAAATTATTAATTAAAAAAAAAACGATATTATTAACATACAAAAAGACCCTGAAAATTTAAAATTATTATTTTTTAGTATGAAGGAAGTAAAAATAACAAATCAGTTGTCAAACAACAAAGAATTCGGTCAAGTTAGTTCACAGACGGTAGGAAAATAAAGTTGTTTTAATAATAACAATATATTTATTATTACTAGTAATTATTTGCTTACAAAAAGTAATAATACATATTAAAAAATATATGCAATAAGTATTGTATAAATAGTATAAAAATGAGAAGAATAGAATATTTTTTTAATATAAATATTAGAGAAAAAATCTGCCACCATAAATTATAGAGTGAATAGAAGGTTTAATATTACAATAAATGAAATTAATAATTTTTATCAAGAACATTCTTTTTTAAATATCTTTTATTATAGATATAGTGTCTCTCCAAAATTAATGAGACTGATCTTTTTTAAGTTATATCATTTAATCTATACTATAATAAAACAGTAAGCAAATTGTGTCTGTACATTAAATATATTTGCAAAAAACAATGTATAAAAACACTAATAGAATATGAATCTAAGATTTTTAATTTTTTATCTGTATGTCTGTTTGTATACACATAACCTGCCTCTTGTGCACGGACGCCTTGAACGTTTCATGAATAACCAAAACAGTCTAGCTAAACTGTCAAAAATAATAAAATAGCGTCTTAGAAAAGATATTCAAAAGCATTTTCCAATGAAATATAAAATCAATGATCTGGAACATCTGATGGAGAAGTATAATAGTTCAGATAAATTGTAGGAAATAACAAAATGCCGCTTTAGCAATAGTTGTTCAGTGTGCAATTTTAAAAGATATATAAATATCATTGGGCAAAAGTGCCACAATTTTTTTTTATAATTGCAAAGGTTATAAGGCGAATATAAGGAGAGGCGAAATAAAAACGTTAAGTTACAACTCAACACGTAGTGTCTCGAATTTGAGTGAAAAGCGGAAAGCGGAATGTCTTGACACTATGCTCTTTGCCTAATTGGCAAAAAATGACGTGAATGATATAGGCACCTGCTTTTTCAAAAACACAAAATACGAGCTAAATTTACATCATAATAGTTTTGTAGCACATAGATAGAGTCGTCAAAACTTAAATTATATAAGATTAAACGAGACACCAGTGAAAAGTTACTATGTCTATTATTTCTCATGGGTCAGGTCACCTACCTTTATGTAGCCCCATTGTTATAGAACGTGATGTTCGCACTGTAGTCTCGGCACTTCAACATCTTTATTATTTTTTGTAAAAACCGTTTATTAGATATTGAGCTCATCTTAATATTATTTCCCAGCTTATTCTCTTAAATAAATATTATAGAGTTATTATAAGTTTCTTTAAAGTTATTTAAGATAAATATATTTTTATTTAATAGTACGATATATTTGAAATCATGATAAATAGACTCTACTATATTCAATTTCAAAGTTCGAAAAAAAAAATTACTCAAAAATATACTACAAATATAAATATTAAATCTGTTAGAGTTAAAAGTATTTGAGGGTCTATTATATGGGTTTATATTTAATATTCCCATTTTAAAGGTGAATATCGTTCTCGAGACGAGAACAAAACAAAAAAGCTCGGCGTCCATTGTCTTCCAATAAAAGGGTCGGACTAGTATAAAACTCTATAGAATCCTATATGTATTCCATTGTATACTGTTGCTGATTTGTGCCTAGCCCACGAGGCACAAGTATAAATGATATGCTAAAGAGGCAGCCGATACCGTTTTATATGGAAAATATAAGTCTGTATTCAAATTTATGGATTTACTTTTTGCTTTTCGCTGTATTGGAGAGACGTGGACTGTCTTTGTTCCTTTTTAACGATTCAGAATGCTAGGTTTTATTATTATGGTAGAGACAAAATAGAGTTATATACATTACAGAATATTCTTTTAAATACTATAATTTAGTATTTTTTTCTAATAATAATAATTAATAATTAAATTCAATATATAAGTGCATATAAATAATCAATTTAAAGATTTAAATATGTATGTATATTGTAATAGATATCGTGCATAAGGCGTATTGACTATCAACCTAGACGAGCTATGTCTGCTTCAAACGTTGAAGAGAAAAGCGTGCAAGCGGAAATGAATCTTGTTATTTGAGATAAAGAGTCCAATCCGGAGAGCAGGACGGAGAACGACAACATGCTTAAAGAGAGAGAGAGTTCGGAGGGGTCGCCTGCTACCCCAGACGAGTGCGCTGGCTGCGGGGGCAGGATACAAGACAGGTAATGCTAACAATATAAAATGTAATAAATTTATTATGCCTTGTCAACAATTTGTATCTTAATTATTAAGAAATAAACAGAAAATATGAAAGTTTCTTTGTATAAAATTATTTTATTTTAAATAAATATGAATTACTTACTAGAAACTTTAAAAAATATTATTAATTCACAGTATTTCTATACAGTTTTTTTTATTGTTATTAATTAAGTACTTGACTTCACTCGCTTAAAGATTATCTTAGCGCAATCGGAATTTAGCGTGTAACGGAACGCGGTGGGTGTGAGTTTGGTTTTCAATAAAGGGAACAAATTATTTTTATTTCCCCGCTCTAGTAATACAAAGACAAAACAGAAAGAGATACATTCCGCTACTCAACAAGATTGGCGAGAAGTTCGGACCGGAGTGTCTTAACACTAGGCTACTTCTGTCAACTCTGCTCTATGGTTTCATATGTATTTTATATATACATAAATGTGGTAAAGCTGTCTTCTTCTGTAAGTAATATATAATATTTGATCCTTAACATAATACAGGTACTACTTGCTGGCCGTAGACCGTCAGTGGCATGGTTCCTGCCTCCGCTGCTGCGAGTGCCGATTGCCGCTAGACAGCGAGCTCACATGTTTCTCTAGAGACGGAAACATCTACTGTAAGGAAGACTACTACAGGTACTACTATATTTATACAGTAAATAAATAAATATACTATAAACAATGTCAAATTCCTTAACCAAAAACAATATGAATTTCTAGGTTTAACTCGTAATATTTAAATTTACGTAACAAAAATGGCGAGCGCTACCGTAAAATATTCCAGCGTGATTTCAAATTTGGAATACACCCCTGATTGGCTGTATATTAGAATGTTACGAAATTTAAATGCTTGCGCTTTTGTTGTTTGCGAAGGTGAATGTTTTTGCGAATGCCAAATTGAACTGTGCGTTGTGTTTTAATTTCAGAAATAACAAAGGAATCTTTTGTTTGAAATATATATAGAAATGATTTGTAATATATTTTTTTAGTTTGAATTATATTATTGTTAAATGATATTTTAATGTTATTAAATATTGAGCTGAATCAAAGGGCTAAGTGTAAAAAATGATCTCCAACGCTAACTAAGCGGTAGTGTAAAAAGAATATATGTTTTTGTAATTGTTTATGTCTATACATATATATTTTTAAAATTTTTAAATTTAAGGATCACAATAATCTTTAAATAAAAGTAAAGAAAAAAAAATATAATATAGATAGTAGATAAGTATATAATGTAGATAATATAATATAGATAATAGATAGATATATAATGTATAATATATACTAGATAGATATGTGTAGATAGATACTTTAAAAGGTAGATATAAAACACAAATATGCAAATTTCAATATCGACATGGTTTTGTCATAAGATTCAGGTTACATTTTAAATGAAAATACAACTATCCTCTTGGTATTAAAAGCCTGTAATTACCCGCTTTCCCTTAAAGAAGGCCACCTTAGACCACGCAACGTTCTCTTCGATGACGCTGATCCCATGAGGCGGTTACTCCTTAAGGAGACGCGTTTGCGACTTCATAAAAACGGTTGTTGGCACCTGTGAAAAGGTGGTCTAGCCAAGGTCAGATCTCTTCTAGCGCGGCCTCCCACAAATCAGTATAAGTATACAGGCTAACAGTGCCAAAAGCATTATACACATTTGAACAAATATAAAAAATACTGTCAAAGATTTGGACATTACAATTATTATATGACTAAAACTTATTATTTTTTATTGAGGCCAGTCGTGGCACTGAAGCACAAAGTGCCACTGTAAAATCGATTGCTTGTGCTTTCGATCCCTATTTGAGGATATGAAATATTTATTTGCACTTATATTTTCATTTCTGCGCTGTGATGTCGAGGCAAACCGCGGCGTTGAGTCCCGCCACTCAACACGCAATGCCTCCAGAACTCGGTAGAAATTGGGGAACGGAGTGTGTTAACACTAGGTTGCCTCTACCTATCCTTCTGCGGGATACGGCGTGAAGCTAATTTTTAATTAATTTATTACATCGTAAAAAATATCTTTTATATTTACATGTAACTAGCTTTAACTTGTGACGAGGCCCGTTTGTTCAAATGGGAATACTTTAGAATTGAATAGCTATGTGTGCGCATTATAAGGTAAGTTCGACTAATCAAAAGTGGGGTTCGTGGAAACTATTAACGAGAATCCTATATTCTTCATCGATAAATGGACTACCTAGAACAAATAGATTTTGGTCCAAATCAGTAACTTCTGAGAATAATACGCTTTATGATATTAATATAGATAATACAAGTAGCACGAGCGATGCGAAGCAGCCCACTTCTCCTGTATTCTAAATTGCTGTCATATTCTTCAAAAATATCCATGTTTTTTTTATGATAATTGAATGTAAAATATCATATAATTTTAAAGCAGTTTCGAAAATATTTGTTCATTTTTTGTAATTTGTAACCCATGAAATCGGTTAATATGGGCCAATCCTTAGGAAATGGAAATATGCTGTCGCGGATATTTTTTTAAGAACTTTTAAAGGGCAACAGTGCCGTGATACATGCTGTTATGCAAAATACGTATGGAAGTTAGCGAGTTCTCATGTTTTTTTCAATATTTTTAATTTTTCTCTACTCTTATATATCTTCATGTGCCTAGCCTTCCTAAATAATTAAACAATCTAATTAAAAAAAACAAATCGATCCTGAGATTATCGCATTCAATCAAACAAACTCCTCCCACTTTATAATATTAGTACAGAAGTGTAGATAGTACAGATGTCAATTATTAATAGTAGGGGCCCATTTAAGGCATGGAGACCCAATTAACCCATTTAACCAATATTTTTTTTCCAGAAAGTAAACCCATGTAAAATTCAAATCTCCTGATGTAACAAAAAATATGATTTGTTTATATGTTGATAGAATTATTTGAACTTTACATAGAACAATGGTGTAATTATTCAATATTAATTCGACAATATTTCAAACTATTAAATTAGTTTTTTACTATTTAACATTTCACGCATTCGGACTTTCTCTTTACATACAATGCTATTATCACAAAGATAACAAAAGTCAAATTAAAAATTAAATCAGCTTCACGCTGTATCCCGCACACAGCAGGGTAGGCAGAGGGAACATAGTGTTAAGACACTTCGTTCCCCACTTTCTGCCGAATTCTGGAGGCATTGCGTGTTGAGTGGCAGAACTCAACGCCGCGCTTAATCTCGACACCAGAGCGAAGAAATGGAAATATAAAAAATAACAATAATTCATAAATGACATTAATTAGATAACAATCGACCTAAACTGTCTAGAACATTGGCTAATGGCGGAAAAAAGGGACACTAAATGTTTCAGTGCTCAATGGGCATAGCGGCAGTTGTCAGGTGTCAACTGCTGCAATTAAGGGGGCGTCGTTTTCACGTCACTCAAAGGCAACACTCGCTCGGTTCACACACCTGTTCCACTCACTAAATATATTATGCATCTGTCCGATTGAACACGCGTTTGAACTAAGGCGAAGCGATATAACAGTATGTTTTATAAGATATGTGGGTATTTCAAATGAATTCTAAGTTTATTGGATACTAGAGACTCTAACGCTGTTTCGCTCGTTTAAAGTTATTTTATATTATAGCCAAAGAATAGGTTTTTTAAGTATCCAAAGTCCTTCCTATAGCCTGTAAGGATATGTGTATAAAGTTTCATTATAATCCGTTGAGTAGTATGTGTAACAAACAAACTTACATTCACATTTATAATATTGGTATGATTGGTATGGATAATGTTTCTCGTGCTTTTAATTTTTAATAAGTGATAATAATAATATTTTTTCCACATCAACCTATTTGAAACGCGGCTTACTTTTCGATTGTATGAGACCAGTTATGGGTTCGATTCCGAGTCGATGAAATGAAATATTTAATATTTTCATTTACTTCGCTCTGATGTCGAGGCAAAGAGCGTCGTTAAATTTCGTCACTCAACACACAATACCCGCACTCGACGGAAAACGAGAAACGGAGTGTCTCAACACTAGGTTCCCCATGTGGATACAACGTGACTCTAAAAAAAACGTCTCAACTATGACGATAATAAAAATTGAAATAAAATTACAGGTATATTTTCGTTATTATCGAAGGCCCCTTATTAAAATTGACACTAGAGTCAACTTGACATGATTTGACAAACATCCCTCCCTGTGGCGTGTTGTGGCCCTTCTGAGTTGAGCATATGGTATAATTATTTTACTTTCAAATAATATATGAATCATCATTCCAGCCAGAAAATATTATAATAACGATGTTATCGCAAATATAGAATCATGTTACA
This sequence comes from Heliconius himera, assembly GCA_021202915.1. Lineage (NCBI taxonomy): Eukaryota > Metazoa > Arthropoda > Insecta > Lepidoptera > Nymphalidae > Heliconius > Heliconius himera. Next base: position 262,254 of record JAJHJA010000174.1, on the reverse strand, counting down.
CTATCGACTTACAGAAGTGATATCCCTACTTTCTAATAGATTGTATTTTATTATTTCTTTTTTACTTTTAATATTTTAAAAAATATGAAAGATGTAATGTATCTATGTTTTGAAATTAAGGTAAAATTTTACGTATTTTTCACTATGTTTTCAAGACACTGTAATAAATAAATATTGTTCATTAAAAAAAAAAATACTCGAATGTGTTTTTTTATATAAAATTTTGCTATTTACAATACCAATAAAACTATAAGCCAAATACATATGCGTAAAACACAAACATAATCTAAAACTCTCCAAACAAACATAGAATTTGTTCCAGATTATTCTGCGTGAAGCGGTGTGCCAGATGCGGGAACGGCATCACGGCGAACGAGCTGGTGATGCGAGCTAGAGATATGGTCTTCCACCTGACCTGCTTCACTTGCGTGGCTTGTGGCACGTTGCTGTCTAAGGGCGACGTGTTCGGCATGAGGAACGGACTCGTTTACTGCCGGCCCCACTACGACAGCGCTTGTATGGACGACTACTGCGATGAGGATATGAATACGGTTTTCAGGTTGGATGCTCGACTCGAATATTAATATTTCTATGAAATAAAATAAATAAAGTGGTTTATTTAGGCGTCTGTCGTGGCGCAGGGGTACAAATGTGTGACTGTATACGTGACTGGATGTGGGTTCGATGACCACTCGAGAAAATGATCTTGTAGTTATTTAAATGTAATATCCATTTCTTTGCTCTGGTGTCGAGGCTAAGCGCGGCGTTGTGTTCCACAACACTGATACAACTGAACACGCAAAGCCTCCAGAATTTGGCGGAAAATGAGAAACGGAGTGTCCTAACACTAGGTTCCCACTGCCTACTCTGATGTGTGAGGGATACAAAGTGAAACTTATTTATTTTGGAAAGAAACACATTTAACATAAATTTTTAATATGTAAAGTATTTCAATATTAACAAAAAATGAAGTAAAATGTTATATCCCTACAATATAGATGACGGACTTATATATACAATTACCTATTATACAATTGTCTCAAAAAGAGGAACTATAGTAAAATTTCAGGTACCTAGGTACTGTTATGTCGGCGTGTCGTAAACGAATTATGATCGGTCGCTCCATTTGAGTCTGCATTGTGTAGTAAAAGCTTACTAGTAAATATTTCCTCTATAGTGCCGTATTAGATAAATCAATAAATAGTTTACATTGTTTGATTTATCTAATATGGCACTATAGGAAATGTTTAGCAAAAAAACAGTTTAAAATCCATTACTACAGGAGGAGGAGGACTTGGTGCCGGTGGCGCCATGGCAAAAATAATTTTATTTGATAACTGCGAACTAATAATATATAAAAAGTTATAAAAAAACGCAAGGCATCAACACCTAAATTAACGATTTTTATATCCTGTAAGGTTTAGTCAGCAAATGCTATGAAAACGAGGATATGTGTGTTTGTTTTACAATTTTTCTTTTTATATAATATAGATGTTTTATATATGCAAACATTTCCCTAAAATCACTCCATATATCTTAAATAAAGAAAAATATATATATTTTAGTGAAAATCACTTTAAAATTCCCTACGTAGTTTAAAAGATATACTTTGTTGTAGTATATATGTTACCGGACAAACCCGATTTTAGGACAAACTAGTTTGGCCTAGGATGAACTAGTTTTTCCTGACCACACTAGGATAAACTAGTTTGGCCTAGGATGAACTAGTTTTTCCTGACCACACTAGGATAAACTAGTTTGGCCTTATTGATTACAGGCTGAACTGGTTTGGCCTAATAGCGTTAGGATAAACTAGTTCAGCCTAGTAGAACTGTTAGGCCGAATTAGTTTGGCCGGCTAGCGTACGGATAAACTAGTTTTGCCGGGTTGTTTAAGGGTAATGAATTATTCACATTTCGATATTCTGAGGAACAAAACTAAACGAGTTTATTGATTACTTATTGTTACATGACGTTAACTAACCTTTTTTTTTTTTTTTTCGTGAGGAAATTCCTTTACGGATACCAGCCCGAGTGGGGACTCGAGCGGGTTATGTAGGGCTCACGGACTGGCAGATGACGTTAACTAACCTAACCTAACCTAACCTAACCAAACCTGGCCTAGCGCCACCTCCCAGAAATTTTAACAAGGTAGAATAAAATAAAAGCAACGATGCACAAAGTCTCTGATTACGTCAGAGGGACGCAGACGTAAAGCACAGAGCTTTACATTTAAAAAAAAAAAAAAACCTAACCTAACCTAACCTAACAGTTCTACCAGGCTGAACTAGTTTATCCTAACGCTATTAGGCCAAACCAGTTCAGCCTGTAATCAATAAGGCCAAACTAGTTTATCCTAGTGTGGTCAGGAAAAACTAGTTCATCCTAGGCCAAACTAGTTTATCCTAGTGTGGTCAGGAAAAACTAGTTCATCCTAGGCCAAACTAGTTTGTCCTAAAATCGGGTTTGTCCGGTGACATATATATATAGTTTTGTTTTCTCGTACAGATGCCAAGAAATGAATAATGAAGGCGATTCGCCTAATCAATACTTCACTGGAGGTCCCAGTCAGAAGGGTCGACCGAGGAAGAGGAAACTGCCCCAAGGTTCCCCTGAAGACATGCAGGTTCAAACAATGAGAATGGCTAGCACTGCTCTAGGTAAGCAAATGGACAGATTAAATAATGAAAATTCGCAATGCCGCTCTGTGCGATTTTATATTTATTGGCGAATTTTATTTAAAGTTAAGCTTTCCACAGTAATGAAAAATTGTAAGTTCTTTAATTACGTTTGTTATTCGATTCAGAAATAAGCTCAGAAAAAGCCACCATTTTACTTTATTCACTTCGCTTCGTTGCTAAGGAATGCCTTTATTTCCACTTCCCTTTGAGTTTGTTTCCTGTGATCTGTCGCACATACATACTTACACGTACAACTTTTTGTAGCGTTTTTAGATAGTCTTCGAATTACATCCTGCAACGGGGCCCAATACCATCGGAGGGCCCTCAGACAGCAAAACATAAGGCACAAATTTGATCGAACATCCATATCGCTTAAAATTTCGCAAAAACCTCAGAAGGGAAAGCACGAGGACGAGTCCCCCGCGCTGGCGTCCCAGATGTCAATTCATCCCGACTCGGTCGTAATCACAACTAATGAATAGACGACGCGCTCTTGAAACTGTTTTTGTCTCACTTTCGCGTACGGTGGCTTCGTAAGGCTGAGTGGGAAAAATGTGGTTGTATACGTTGGACCCCTCGTGGAGGTCGCTCGTCTGAATTATTCTTTATGGCGTCGAAACGCGAGGCACTCATTGAGATGAATTCAGGTTGTGTGACTCCTCGACCCGATTAATCATGGAGCTGGTCTGAATGGACTGTGGAACGACACTTCGTTATTTTTCTCACTTTCCACGCAAAGTTTGGATATATCGATAGTGTTTATGTCTATAGAAGAGGCGAAGTTTGTTCGCAATAAACGACGTACTTCGCTGAGCTCGGCAAGTTAAACTTTCATATGCAAGAAATAATATTTTCGTTTTCTTCTTATATGTATGTATGTATGTATAATAAAATATTTGCATTGAAAAGTTTACTGGAGTTGTGCTCGCCAGCTTTTATCAGTGGTTGCTTTTGTCGGAAACTTTTATATACAGATTTTACAATGTGTAAAATTTTCATATGAAATTTTTACATAGAATATGGCATATAATAATCTATTAAAAAAAAAAAATATAATATTTTTTTTTTCTAGTTTAGTATTTTCTATAACATTATTGACTTCATCGATTAGTTTACCACCAAACAATGGGCTGTGCTGCTCTGTTGGCCAACAGTACCACTAGAGACCAAGCGCGTGACATCGATAATAGCAACTAAGGACTCTTGAAAACGTTACGTGCCTTATCGATAATTGAAATATTGAACATTGAAAAGTCACTCACTCGAACTTCACATGAACCGACCGTGATTTTAGATCTTCCGAAATCAGATTGCAAAGCGTAAGAAGTGTAGTTTTTAAATTGTAATAGTATTTTAAATTATGTTATATTATAGAGGCCAGTCGTGGCGCAGCGGCACGAAGAGAGACTGTAAAACCGACTGGTTGTAGGTTCTATACCCACTGAGGAGATGAAATATTTACTTAAATTTATATTTCCATTTCTACGCTCTGGTGTTGAGGCTAAGCGCGGCGTTGAGTTCTGCCACTCACCAAGCAATGCCTCCAGAAGTGAGGAACAGAGTGTCTTAACACTAGGTTTCCTCTGCTTACCCTGCTGTGTGCGGGATACAGCGTGAAGCTGATTTATATTATAGATACTATTTGTGGTGCAAGGGCATAAGAGACTGTAAATGTGACACGTTGTGGGTTCGATCTCTCTCTCAAGGAAATTAAATAATTAATATCTTAATTTCTTCGCTCTGATGTCGAAAACGTGAAGCTAAGTTAAGTTAAGTTAATATCTTAATTTCTTCGCTCTGATGTCGAGGGAAAGCGCGGGATTGAGTTCCGCCTCTCAATACGCAATGCCTCCGAAATTCGGTGGAACATAGGTACCTTAACACTAGGTTCCCTCTGCCTACCTTACTGAGTGCAAGATACAACGTAAAGCTGACAAAAAACAATTCTAAATTATTACAGTAAGTTGTTACTTTAAACGTATATCTCGCTTTCGATTAAAGCAAGTCCATCTGGTGAGTTTCCAAGATATTGCGGGTATCCAAACTGAAATGTGAAAGTGAGTTATTTTTTAATTAATAAACATCATTAAACAAAAAAAGAAAAAAAAAACTGAAGCGGTCAGCACGTGGAGTGACATTCTGCCTCTTATCTTATACCCAATCACGAACAAAACTAAGCATGCGTTTTAAACATAAATAATGGAATTTCTATTTTAACTTTTGGTAATAGAGTTTATTTTTAAATAAACTTAATATAGTTGTTGTAGTTATCGAGTTTTGTGGCGGGCGGCACCTTAGTAATGTCAATGTTTTATAGATATTAGAAAACATAAATAAACCATAAATGTGTCAGTTTGAAACACTTTTATTTAGATTCTGTTTCATGCTAAATAGGAATAGGAATAGTGGTACAGTATAGTACTAATGTAAAAAAAATCAGGTTCACACTATATCCCGCACACAGCAGGGTAGGCAGAGGGAACCTAGTGTTAAGACAGTCCGTTCCCCACTTTCTACCGAATTCTGGAGGCATTGCGTGTTGAGTGGCAGAGCTCAACGCCGCGCTTAACCTCGACACCAGAGCGAAGAAATGGAAATATAAATTTAAGTAAATATTTCATCTCCTGGAGTGGGGATCGAACCCACAACCAGTTGGTTTTACAGTCACACCTCGTGCCGCTGCGCCACGACTGGTGGCTATATAGTGTATGTAGCTAGTATTATATAAAAGCTAAAACAATATAAATAAACAATATGTTCATTAATAACTAACAAATGTTCACAAAAAATATTTATTTAAAATAAAATTCGTGTAAAAAATCGCTCTGTCCATTTTTAGTTTTAAAATTTCGAACAGTACTGTGTCATTGTTGCTACGGAAAGCTTTCAAATATTAAAATTAGTTCACAAAATTTTGATGCACTCCAAACTGTGAGATAATTATCAAATTTATTAAGTCCATTAAATAAATATGAATCTTCTACAACATGATAAAAAAGAATAACTTTACATATTACATTAGGCACGAAACATTAATCTTAGTAATACCATCACACACGAGAATAATTAAAAATTAATGATCAGGTTAAAAGCCACCAAAACAATACTTCTAATAAAAACAAAATTTGAATAGTAAACAAGGGCAACGTTTAAAATGGGCTGCCCTCAAAATTTTTTTTTTATATATGCCCCCAGTCCAGTCACCTGTCGTAGGGAAAAAACTGCTTAGCTTCCCGGAACTTATAAGTATCTTGTTCGACGATTTATAGTATCATTTAACCTTAATCGGGGTGTATGAGCAATGAAGTTCTATTTAAATCTCAATCTAAACTTTTTAATTTACTTTTTTTTTTGTTTCGTCACGTTACAGTTCGCGAGGCTTAAGCTGGGTTTTGTAATTGTGTGCGTTGAAAGTAGCGTCAAAAAAAGTTGTTTAAATTAATTTTCTACACTGATCATTGCATTTTTATAATTTTATTTGATTTGATATTTGTGTTAATTACGAATCAATTATCAAGAACAGTGTTGTGTGTGATTTTTATTTTTCTTTTTTATTGGTTGGTCACATACATTTTGCCATTGTTGTACAATTATAAAGCCAGTTTATTCCTTTTTAATTCTGATAAAGCTGCTTTCGGTACAAGAGGTGTAGAGGCAGGTTGTCAAAAAACAGTATAAACCGGTTAAATCCAAGCAATGGATACGTTTCACTTGACTATTTACGTCACATTTACATAATATTGGTGTCTACAGTGGTGGTACACATTATTGAGATATATTTCCTAAGATATTATAACTTTAAAGTTCTAATGAGAAAAGTTATATAGCCAAAGATGTAGAACCTCTAGTTACCTATCCTACATCGTAGTTATGTAATTGTACGATATTCATAGACAATAACAGAACTAAACTATAAACTTTGAAACAACATTAATCGTAAGTTGAAATATGTTTATTTGTCATATAGTTATTTCATGTTTCTAAAAGAGAGAGAACCTACTGTCAGTAACAAGAGAGTGTAATAATTCTATTATTTTATTCACTTCCTTCCCAATAAGCCATTTAATATTGTAGATAATGTGCTATCAAAATGTTATTTTGCTATAAAGTAGTGAAATTTCGTAGTATTTTTTCATTTTAAAACATAGTTTACTTAACACAATAAAGAAGAATTGTTAAATAGTTCTTAAATTTTTATTATAAAAAAAAAAAACGTTTTTTACTCTGTCTACATAAAATATATGTATATATAAATAAGTAGTAGGGAGATATATCAATACGCATTTAATAAAAAATGATTTTTAAGTACCGATAATAGGAAGACTGTAGTCTTCCAATATCAAATATTAATTACATTTTATTTTTTAAGGAAACAAGATTGTTGTGTTTAAGAAATAACATACTTTGCGTCTTTTAGCTTTCGTCTAAATAAAAAACATTTTAGCGAGGGGGATTGCGGCGCGTAATAAGCTTAAGCGTAACAGAATTATATATATTAATGAGTCGTGGTCGTCCCGGTGCCGTCGGCCGTCGTGGCTCAATGGAACAGTGTTTGACTGTAAAAGTGACGATAGTGGGTTCCATTGTCTATCGGGGATATTATATTTGTTTTTTTTTTCGTTTTGCCGTTCTTATAGACAAATCGCGGCGTTGAGTTCAACCACTTAATACGAAATACTTACTTACGTAGCTTCACGCTGTATCCCTAGTGCCAAACGCTACGCTCTCTAAATACTTACTACATAATTGTATGAAATATGTAAAAAAAGTCAATATGAAATGTTTCCAAAATTATCCAGAATGTGGGCAGCGGACTGTCCCAACACCAGATTCCTTTTACCAACCTCGCTATACCTACAGGAAAAGTAATTATATAATTACTTATTATAATAGTATGTAAAATATGAAACTTTTTTGTTATGTAGTGACTAATAAACAACGCACAGTTAAAACTACTGGGCCCGAGATAGCTGAAATTTATTGTATTTGTTTTTTTTGGGAAATATAGGAAAGCACTAAGGTAAGTGAGCGAAGCCAGTCGTGGCGCAGCAGCACAAAGTATGACTAAAACCGACTGGTTGTGGGCTCAATCCCCACTTGAAGAGATGAAATATTTTCTTAAATGTATATTTCCATTTCTTCGCTCTGGAGTCGAGGGAAAGCGCGGCGCTGAGTTCTGCCACTTAACACGCAATGCCTCCTAGCTAGGTGGTTTATTTATTTTTCATTTTACTAAGATATAATTTTCCGATACGATATTCAGGACCGGGAGTGGATCAAACGAGATTTTTCTTTTTACGATTCATCCAAAAAAACGAGGCTTCGGAGGATAATTTGTATTAGTACCACTATATGAAATTGAAATGGAGAATATTATAACGAACGGCAGTTTATTCGATTGATAAAAACACACATAATTGTGCTAAAAGTCTAACTTGTCGATATATACACAAATTTTTGTTTAGACCATTTGGTGTATATGAAGTATTGCAAGAAAGCCCTAGGAGCCCTAGGATAGACCCAGAAAATATAATCAATGTAGAGCCCGACCATCCATCCCCATTCCCCATATTTGATACATAGAAACCTCTCGTTGAGAATTTTCCAAGAAGCAAGAACTTCATAACCGGACCACCCGTTTCAAGCTAGTTTCATCAAATTTAGTCAACGACTCGATTTCCAAGGAGGCCAATTAGTTATTTGGTATATTTTGCCAATTTTAATAATGCCTCTAAAGGATTTTTTTCAAATTTTAGTAATTTTTAACCCTAAATTACACCTAAAAATAACACATAGCTTAGCACAAAGCAAATTAAAAAAATAACAAATTCAAAAGTAAATTTTTAGAATTCTTTGAATATCAGTTTTATTTTGTTTTAAAAGGTCTAAATTCTGACACAAAAAAAAAAAATAATTCGAAGACGTTTTATTTTTTTTTACACAGAAGAGACCTCAGGTTAGAATTTTTGCAACGAAACGGTATAAGAAAAAAAATGTTAAAAGAACTTTTAAGAACGTAATCAAACACGACAGTTCAAAATATATTTGAAACTATGATTGAACTTGAACGAGATAAACTAAATTTCTGCAGCTTGAAACACATTCATAGGGTCGTGTTTGTTTTCATTTTTAACATATTTTTCTAACTATTTTGTTGCGAAATTGAATATCATGGGTTTTGTGGTGAGCATTCGCTTTGATCACTGAGAACTTACCAATTATAAAAGTTTTTTATTTACTTCATGATTATATTTACTGTGTAATAACTATTATCTACTATTATAATTTCCAAAGAAACAAGATATAATAGAGGTAGATTTTATAGATGAAAAAGTAGAAGAAAGAGAAACAATCATAAAAAATTTCAATTAATTTTACAAATACTTAACAAATTCTAGACCAAAATCTATATTCCCTTACTGTTTTTCCGTTTTCCCATTCGTTATGGTAAGACACCACATATTAAATTTATTAAAAGTTCTTGTCGTATAAGTTGTCAGTACTCAACACCTACGGCTACTTATTTATTGGTCAATGCGAGCTACTTACAACTTTATTGGTCGAATGTCAGATAGTTAGACGAAGATAAGCGACATTCCGTTGAAACGATGGATTTACTATCGCCGGCCACCAAAAGTACCGACGAAATCAATCTTGAGAACGTATCTTAACATAATAGTACTCTCAACAGATTTTCACAGTTTGATGTGAGCCTATAACAATTTTTAATTGACATTTTTTTTGGATTATATTAATTATTCTCGTATTAGTTTAGTCGAGCCCGTCTTGGCGCAGAGACAAGAGCGTCTGCGTACCCTGCTTTGTAAGGGATGCAGCGTGAAGGTTAAATAAGAAGTCCATTTAGCTTATAACCTGAGAAAATTAAATATATATGATCCATTATATCTACTGTCCGTTTACAATACAATAGAGGTAAAAACGCGAAAATATAAAAATATATAGATAAGGTGGATTAGAACAATTCCAGATAATTCTAATAATTATTTAAACGTACCAAACGCTCTTTTTTCGCTCTTTTTTCGTACTTTTTGCTTATTAAAATAATGGTACTTAAATGTAATTAATAGAAGTTCAGAATTACCGGATGCACCAAATATTACAAAAAAAATCGACCATTTTTTAAAAATAAGGAGGTTCTATAATCGCCAACTACATTTTTTTATTTGTGGCTCTCGATTTCTACGTCAATAAAATAAAATAAAATAAATCAGCTTCACGCTGTATCCCGCACACAGCAGGGTAGGCAGAGGGAACCCAGTGTTAAGACACTCCCGTTCCCCACTTTCTGCCGAATTCTGGAGGCATTGCGTGTTGAGTGGCAGAATTCAACGCCGCGCTTAACCTCGACACCAGAGCGAAGAAATGGAAATATAAATTTAAGTAAATATTTCATCTCCTCGAGTGGTGATCGAACCCACAACCAGTCGGTTTTACAGTCACACTTCGTGCCGCTGCGCCACGACCGGCCTCTACGTCAATAAAAAATTATATATGAATTAGATTTCATTTATAAATATTAAAGATTTATAATAGTTTAAGCTAATACATTGATGATTCTGTGTTTTACTATACATGCATAATGATTGTATAACATTAGTTATTTAAGGATTTCCTTTACGATATAAAATACACAAAGCAGAATATTGCTGAAAAACCGTGTCTCGTTATATTTTATTACTTAATTTTACTATTCAGATAATTTTATATCGATGTATATATATGAGGCCAGTCGTGGCGCAGCGGCACGAAGTGTGACTGTAAAACCGACTAGTTGTGGGTTCGATCACCACTCGAGGAGATGAAATATTTGCTTAAATTTATATTTTCATTTCTTCGCTCCGGTGTCGAGGTTAAGCGCGGCGTTGAGTTCTGCCACTCAACACTCAAAGCCTCCAGAACTCGGCAGAAAGTAGTGAATGGAGTGTCTTAACACTAGGTTCCCTCTGCGTGAAGCTAATTTAATTTTTAATTTCATATTTCAATTATTATTGACCGTTAGAACATAAACTAAAAACTAAACTAAACTAGGTTACCATATTAAATTTAAATAAAGCAATTATTTACAAATTATTTATACTCTTTTGTCGTTCAGCTCTAAATTCTCTGGTAACTACCATAACATTTGATGGACATAAAACATGTAGATACGTACCTGTTCGACAGGCAGCTTTCATTTTACATCAATATCGTTTTACAAGGTCTACCAAAATTTTATTATTGACTGACTGTATTATAAGTTACAAAATATAGCGTTTTGAAAGAAATATTGTATTGATAAGAATTTTGGTCAATGTTTTTTATATATATATTTATATATTTTTTTATTTTGAAAATTATTGTATTACTTAAATGAAAAATATTAAATGCCTTGAAAATTTGATAGGTACATACCTATATGTTATAAAAAATGCCCTATTCTTCTTCTTCTTCTTCATGTCATATGATTGGTTTGTTCAGATTGAGGTTTGCCAGTATTTAGCCACGCTGACTGTATTGTCTGTTGTCTTACCCAAATCATCGAACGAACAGACATCAGTACAGTTTGGGCAGTGGAGCAGGTGTGCCATTGTTTGTAGTTTGGCACCGCAATCAGTTTTCTTTGGCATTTTCATAGACATTTACGTTTAGATTACAAAACTAGTAAGTAGTTACATAAATGTTACTTAAACTAATTTACTTAAAACATATTTAATCTTTGAAAGTTGACATTACATTATATTTTACAACGATAGAACTTCTCTTGCTGTTTAGACAGCGGCGCCTATCTGTGCAATAAAACACGTATTCCCGTATTGCTCCTTTATTTTTTATAACCAATCGTTAATATCGAAGGCTTTACGACCGCGATGCTTTATTACTGGTTTTTTGAAAGAAAAAAGAACGTTTTCAAGTAAAGTCGGTAACATGTTAATTCTGTCAATAAAATCTGGTCGTTTAATGGTGAGAGCAAATGCCCGCGATAGTGAAGTTGTTAGTTTTACTTCACCACTGTACCGGTTTGTTTTTAGTTTGTTATGTAACATCTGATGTGTTTTGCCTTTTATTTTTTTTAACAAGATATGCAGAGGTACACTAGGTTCCCACTGCATATCCTGCTAAAAAAACGACGACAAAGGCACTTCTATCCCCATTTCCCGCCGAATTCTGAAGTAGTGTTTGTTTTGTTGACTGTGAAATTATAATAACTACGTATAATTAATAATAATTGGCGTTAGTAGCTTTAAAATAATACAAAAAAGTTAAATTTAAAATAAATAAAAGTTAACATCGACCACTGTTTATCAGTTGTAATCACCTCAATAAATATAGTTCGAAACTGTTATTTTATTTTTTCGTTTGCATCCCTTAATCCGGGACACTTTTCAGTATTCTAAAAACAAATATCAATAATTTATAAAGTGGCAACTAAACAATGATTTTAGTTAAATTTCATAATGTATGATTTAATGAAGAATATTTTACAAAATGTAGAGAATAAATAACTACCCGCTAGGAGGCAACACCTGTAGCTACCCACGTAAAAAAAACACAATACGAGAAAAAAAATAACGGAAATACAGTTTTTGATATAGCATCGTAAATTAACTCAAACAAGGTTTCAAATATTTAATTATAAATAATTAGGTTGCCCTGCATAGGCGCGCACAGCCGCAACCACCCAAGGATCTGGGGTGAGAAATTAATAAATTAAAACCACCGGGTTGTGCGACCGACCGTCTTTAACGCTATCGTATAGATCTAAATTTTCAATTATATCAACATTTATCATAGTGTGTTGTTTTGCTTAGACAGCCATATAAGTGATGTCAGTTGGTTTATGTCATTACTATTTTTATTTATCAGCTTCACGCTATATCCCGCACACAGCAGGGTAGGCGGGAACCTAGTGTTAAGACACTCCGTTCACCACTTTCCACCGATTTGAGAGGCATTGCGTGTTGAGTGGCAGAACTCCACGCCGCTCTTTGCCCCGACACCAGAGCGAAGAAATGGAAATATAAATTTAAATAAATATTTCGTTTCCTCGAGTGGGGATCGAACCCACAACCGTCGCGTTACGGTCACACCCTTGTGTCCCTGGGCCACGACGGCTTTTTATTTAATGTTAAAATATAATTATATTGTGATGTGCCGAATATTTTGTATGTAATTTACTCATTCTTATAAAAAATAAATCAGCTAGACACCGGTTTCCGTACTCAGCAGACAGAGGAAACGTAGTGTTAAGACACTCAGTTCGCCACTTGCGCCGATTTTTTCGATTCCCTACTTTGGTGCTAGAGCGAAGAAATATATTAATAAATAATAATTGATCTTATGGCGAGTGGCGATCGAACTCACAACCGCAGCGATATAGCCACCCTTGTACCCCTGCGCCACGACGGCCTCTTTGGCTATTTGCTTAGACAGCCGTACAAGTGTTGCCTAATAGTTATTTCTATTTTTATTTAATGTTTATACAATATTTTGATATGCCGAAAATTTGAAATAGTAATTTTTTCATCAACATAAAATCTTTAATAAAATATGCTAGTATTTTTGGAATAATATAAAAAAACTAGTGAGAATCAGATCACTGCAATTTATTTGACCACAACCGGATCTGCAATCAGTTGCAGCATCAGTCCGTGGCCTTCCTGTCACCAGATGGAAAAAATATAGGATGTGGCTTAGACCGGAGACCTGTCGGACAAATGTTTTTTATTTCCATGTTGTTTTATTATTTAGAATGCATCTAGATACCTACTTCTTACTAATATTATAAATGTGAAAGTCATATGGATGTTTGTTCCACATTCACGCAATAACTACTGAGCAGATTTGGATGCAACTATATTTTATAGTTACATACCTTATACGATAATGATTATGAATAATTTGCCTATATTGTGATATTTTAGATATAGATGATTGAGGCCAGTCGTGGCGCAGCGGCATGAAGTGTGACTGTAAAACCGACTAATTGTGGGTTCGATCCCCACTCGAGGAGATGAAAAATTTACTTAAATTTATATTTCCATTTTCTTCGCTCTGGTGTCGAGTCTAAGCGCGGCGTTGAGTTCTGCCACTGCCACGCAATGCCTCCAGAATTCGGAATAAAGTCGGGAACGGAGTGTCTTAACACTAGGCTCCCTCTGTCTACCCTGCTGTGTGCGGGATACAGCGTGAAGCTGGTTTATTTTTTTTTAATTATGATAATAACTTCAAGCGGTCGAAGCCGCGTTTTAGTCGTAACTTATTTCAAGTAATTTTGAAAATATATCTGAGATAAATAAAAAACGTAATAATTGTGGTAACTGATGGTGGTAAAAATAAAAAAAATCTAATTACCTAATCTTTTAAATAAAATATTCATAATAAATAATATTGTTACAAACATCATAAATATTAAGTAGTGGTAAACAGTTTTCTTTTTTAAATTGACAAAGAGGTACACAAATAGGTATGCCCTAGTTCTTATTGCCTTTACATTTCAGAAATTTACGTTTTCTCAGAAAGTATAAGCTTCTTTAGTTCATAATTACATTTTATTTTACTTCTATTCACTTTGCACAAGATGTAAAGTATATCTATGTATATATTTTATTTTCTACTGTGGTCTATAAATTTTAAAATAAAATTTTATTAATATGTTATATTTATATATTCATTTAACTGTTAAGCCAATAGCCGTAGCCTTTGAGGCCAGTGATGGCGCAAGGATCAAGGGTGTGACTGTGAACGCTACTGATTGTAGGTTCGATTCCTATTCGAGGAAATGAAATATTTTTTATTTAATTTTATATTTTCATTTAACTTCGCTCTGGTGGTTGAGTTCCGCCATTCAATACGCAATGCCTTCAGAATTCGGCGGAACATAGGAAGCGGAGTGTCTTAACACTACTGCCTCTGCCTAGCCTGCTGTGCGGGATACAGCGTGTAGCTGATATATTTAACAAAATTTATAAACATCAATTTGTTAACAGAAATCCTGCATCGTGGTGACTTGTCATCGTCTATGGAGTCCCTGGCCTACGACTCCTCTGTGGCTTCTCCTGGTAGTGTCTCCAGCCACACGCAAAGAACGAAGCGCATGAGGACCAGCTTCAAACACCACCAATTGCGCACTATGAAATCATACTTTGCCATCAATCAAAATCCAGATGCAAAAGACTTGAAGCAACTCGCTCAGAAAACAGGACTTTCGAAGAGAGTATTACAGGTTAGTAAAGAATTTTAAATTCTCTTTAATATTTAAACTTGGTATAAATATAATACATATATGTCTATAATTGTCACTTTAGATATAATAAAAAAAATCAATTTCTTTTTACAAAAAGGTATGGTTTCAAAACGCTCGAGCGAAATGGCGGCGTAATATAATGAGGCAGGAGTCGAATCAACACGGCCCAATGACAAATGGCAATCCAGGGCACTCCGTCAACGGGAGTCTAGTGGGTAACGTACCTCCACCCAACGTCCCTGGTACCTTGCTACTCACTGAGTCCTTACAGCCTATGGATGATATAAGGGTCCACACACCACATCCTATGGCCTTCAATGAGATGTACTGACCATTGAAGTAAATATTCAACGAAATAATGGAGCTTTTTAAAAAATATATATATATTTTGTTTTATTGTTAGGAAAACAATATCGTGTATCAATATTGTATAAAAAAATAATATTTTTTTTTAATTATTTTTTGGTGTTACTATGTTACAGTATATTTTAGAAGTTTTTTTTTTCTTTATTGTTTCATAATTTTATATTGTATGTATAATGCATGTAATTAGTAACATATAATACAATATATTAAATATAAATTTATAAAATCACTGATGTGATGATAAATACTATTTTTTCATTCTATTTGTTACCAAAATTATTTTATATCATAATCGTTTAAAATAACAATTTAATTATTATTTAATGGACTTGAATAGATTTGCTATGTTTTTAACAGTAGGTGATATAATATTTGAACATAGTATTTATATATTACATTGTATTGTATAAAATCTTGTACGTATACATTTAACAAGGTTTTTGTAAGTAAGGTGATACTAGTCAAAGTTTAGTATTTAGCGTTTTAGTATTAATATGTACGTTGGCATGTATCTTATCCATTATGTTAATATACATAAAATAGTAGAATTAACCTAGTTTTAAAACACTCCGTTTCATACACTTATGGAACGGAGTATTTTAACACTAAGTTCCTTCTGCCTACACTGCTGCGTGCGGGATACATGTGAAGCTGATTATAATATGATAACATTATATGCTGTATTGTATGAAAATAATTTACTAAATCGTTTATCCCTTTTTCTAAAATGCGTGCTATTTATTGAAAAACAATCCTAAATTTTGACCAATGTTCGCTAAGTATGACATGTTTTTTAGGAAGTAGTGATTTATATAATTTAACTATAAGAACGTTGTGTCAAATGCATGAAGACCGATATGTGATAGGATATTTCTTAAATAATTAAATATTAAAAATATATATATGACATTAATGCCAAAAGGAATAGATAAATACACCATCATACACGGTTCATATATAGATTAAATGAAATTGATTATAAGAATAAATTAATGCATTTTCTGTTTCGGAATTTCTATATAAACATATCGGAAACACATTCTTTATTATTTTAAATTAAACTATTTTATATTGGAAACCCCACGTTTCGAACACTTTGCAGTAGTTCGTGGTCACAGGTAGACTCACTGTCTCATCCGGTTTAAATGGTTTCATTTAAAATGTGTAATAATCGTGAAAATCAAAGAACTTATTACATTCTTTATTAATCTTTAGTAGATGACAAGATTTACCTACTAATATTTTACCTCTTTTTCATAATTTATACTCATTCCTATAATACTGAGTTGTATGTAGCTACAGTAACGAATTTGTAAATAGAAATCAATCCTAAAGCAATGGCGTAGCGGGCGTAACTCGCGCCCGGTGCAAAATACTTTTTCAGCGCCCCCTCAGACGAACATCATATAATTGTATATATAAAATATACTCCTAATTTAATATATTTAAATAGTTTTGCAGACCTTTTGGAGCATCTTTGTGAGTAGCGCCCGGGGCATGATGCCCCCCTGCCCCCCCCCCCCCCCCCCCCCCTTCACTACGCCACTGTCCTAAAGATTATCTTAAAAAAGAATCGATTAAAAAAATTGAACCGATGAGAATGAAAACAATAAAAACAAACCTTTCAAATATATGTTAACTTAATAACTAAATTCTAAAAGTAGTGCAATAAATACCTAAGAAATTAAGAGTTACATTTGCTTTTTAATTGGCTTCTGTAAAAGAAGGGGTTGTCGATTCGACTGTATTTTTTTATGTCTGTTACTTTTGAACTTTTGACTGGATGAATCGATTTTTTAATAATTTTTTATATTTGAAAGGTGTTGCTTAATCATTTGGTCAATTTCTGACAATGTTATTTATTAGAAAATCACATAAGTCTTAAATCTGTATTAAGTATGTGCGTAACAAATGGACGAATATTTCAACATGACACCGACCGATTTCGCTGATTCCTTTTTTATTCGAAAGCATACATACACATCAAGGGTAGTTTGATGAGAGTTTGGTTAGGTTCTGATTATGAAATCCGTTTGGTCTACATAAGAAACATATTTTCTTTAGGAATTCCACTTTACTTATCATCATACTCTTAAGAGTATATACATTCATTCCACCATTCCTCAAACTTTTCGTTATCTTTTCAAAAAACATCTTTTTCATGTCTGCAAAAAGCCTGATGTTGCTAATGCAAATCTAAAAAGTATGATGGGCGATAATGTAATTCAAAGAATAATTCATCCCATTTGATTGTAGTTTTTAACACCTTGTGACATGGGGCATTGTCTTGATGAAACAGCATTTTTATAACCCATTTTTTAATTGATGAACAAAAACCCATGAGCATTGAATGCAGATGAAATACGGATACCATATTTTTCCGACGTTGAGTTGCGCCACTGAACACGCAATGCCTCCAGAAGTCGGCTAAAAGTGGGGAACGAGTGTCTTAACATTAGATTCCCTCTATCTACCCTGTGCATACTTCATCCATTGTCACTTATCAACGCGCGAAATCTATTTTATTTCGTTGATGAGCCTCAAAAAGCACTATGAATCATTGTCGTTGTTGTTTCTTGTCCGGTGTTAGCAAATGCGACACACAATTCGAAAGCAATTTTTGCTTGCCCAATTTTTCGTGTAAAATTTTCTTCTAAAATCTTCAAAATGTCAGCTATCTTATGAAATTTTATTTTACGGTCAATTTTGTGGATATTTTTATTTTTTTAGACAAATATGTTTTTTGGGCGACCAGAGTGTACGATCGCGTTTAAATTCAGAAAACCAGTCAGTAACGGTCGATATCCTTGGTAGAGTCTTCAATGATATTTTCCCCTTTTATGATATTTTTCAAAAACAATGTTTAATTAACATATTAAATTTCTTTATATCACAAAGACGACTGTAACTTTTAAAGTAACGTTCAGCATATCATAAAATTTTGTCACATATTTTATGAAGATCAATACTACCTAAAAATAATATGAATTTGGCAGAGAAAGAACCTATGAAAAAATGATTCCGTATTCTATTTTTGTCCATCTTTCAAAAACTGTTAATCGATCATGGATAGAAATTAAATATTTATAAATAAACATAAAATATTACACTTACGTTTTTTGATAGAATTCATCATATCTTCTACAAATACACATACCTATCTACACATAAAATTAGAAATTAAAACGTTCACAATGAAAACTCTCTCGGAATATTTCGATTATCTGTATAAATATATGATATGTTTATATGAAATGTTATAATAGCCAGGCCGTCGTGGCGCAGAGCCACAAGGTTTTAACTGTAACACGACGGTGTGGGTTCGATCCCCACTCGAGGAAATGAATTATTATTTATTATTATTCTCATTTCTTTGCTCTGGCCAAAGTCCGGCGTTTAGTTCAGCCACTCAACACGCAATACCTTGAAACATTCGGTAGGAAGTGGGGAACAGAGGACTGCTATATACAGCGTGACGCTGATTTCTTTTTTATAATTGTCTGATTTGATTAACACAACCGTTACAACCATTTCGATAATACAGACGAGTACAGACGTGTGATGAGATAGAAACTTGACATAATAAGAAAAAAATAATCTATTACATTCCATTATGTATTCAAGGTAACGTATAATGTAATATTTGAGCTTATTTCTAATTTTGTAATAATTTATGTAGAAATTTAAGAACTTTATTTAGTTGTATGTCATTGTACATGTATAAACATATTTATATTTTAAAAGTAATATATTGAAATGAACTGTAATTCTGTTGTTTTATTTCACATGTTATAGAAATTTAAGTTGTATATGCTAACTCACGTAATACAATGTTTAAACATCACTAAACTAACATAATAACCCTTTTTTCTATAGTGTTGAGTGTGCGGGCGGGACTCAACGCCGCGCTTTGCCTTGTTACCAGAGCAAAGAAATGAAAATATTCATTATTAATTTTTCCGGGTGGGAATCGAATCCATAGCCGTCGCGTTGTATCGCCTGTGGAACTGCGCCATCACGGCCTCAATCTTTAAAACTTATAACTTGATTGACGATTACTGATATGATGAAATTTGTACATTGTGGTTTTAACTGGGAAGATAGTGTAATTTTATTTTGTGAACCTGCGCCACGACTGGCCTCATATTTTATACATAATATAAATACTACTTTTACATCTGAATCAACATATACGCCATAATACATACGGCCTCCTACCCACAAACCATATAAATCGACATCAAACTGTGTTGTCATCCAAACATTTTTTTAACAGTGGCAGTGGAATTCATTAAAATATTGACGTTTCGTTATAAATCTAGGAAGATATTTTAACAAGACGAAATAGCGCGCGATTTTCTTAGTTGTAGTGGCGTGTGACCCTAGTGAAGTTAATAAATTCTCGAATATCGTATCACCGCACACTGTGGCGCTGTCAAATGAATGGCCACGGAACTATTTTAATGAGGTTTTATCGATTAATAGGAATCACACGGCGGATGCGATGTAAAAAATATATAATATGATAACTGATATTGCGTTGTAAAAAATTAAATATTTTATTTGTATGGTGAAAAATAGATTAGCTATTGAAATCATATTATAATTTCGATAATATTTAGTTTTATTAACTTTTTTTATTTGTCTCGCACAGAGCAGGGTAGGCAGAGAGAACCTAGTGTTAATTCATCTCTCACTTTCCGCCTAAATCTGGAGGCATTGCATGTTGAGTGGTGGAACTCAACGCCGGGCTTTGCTTTTTTGCTCGGCTCCGACGACTATTTATATACCTAGTAGGTACGATATATAATTAAAACATCTATTTGTTTTAATTATAGATCGTATACAATAAAGTGTATAAATAAATATATATTATCCAAGTATTACAGTTACAGTTTTTGACGTAGAGTTCCTACTATCAACATACTCCTTTTTCCACTTCCAGCCCTAACTAAAGATATGGGGTGCTTTGTGTCACCAGCACAGCAGAAAAATGAAAATAGTTCAAATGTAACTCTCCTCAGGGGCTATTCAACTCCTGCCCATCTCGTTTAAAGACGCAATGACGACCTCAATTCTACATCGACATACTGTAACCAAACATTTTGCTTAAATTTAATACTATAGTTCTGTTGTAGGGTAAGTTGACCATAAAAAATTTCTGTGTTATATTTTCACTTTTATATAATAAAAAGAGAAAAACAAACCTGATAGTACGTATTGAATTTTGTCAAAAATAATATAGAACAACTATACCATTGACTAGTTTTGTAAATGATTCATATATAAATAAAATTAGCTTCATGCTGGATCCCGCATACAGCAGGGTAGGCAGAGGGAACCTAGTGTTAAGACACTCCGTTCCCCACTTTCTGCCGAATTCTGGAGGCAATGCGTGTTGAGTGGCAGAACTCAACGCCGCGCTTAACCTCGACACCAGAGCGAAGAAATGGAAATATAAATTTAAGTAAATATTTCATCGCCTCGATTGGGGATCGAACCCACAACCAGTCGGTTTTACAGTCACACCTCGTGCCGCTGCGCCACGACTGGCCTAAATAAAAATAATAAAAAATAAAAATAAAAAATAAAAAAAAAAAAAATGATTCATATAAGCAGATTATATTTTTTTGCAAAGGATAATTGGGTAAACGCTAATTGGGTAAAAAATGAGCCCCGAATCTTCCTTTTTTTCACTCTGATACTCCGTTAGCATTAATAAACTTCCTTTCCCCATTTTACACCGAATTCTAGTGGCATTGCGTGTTATGTGGCAGAACTCAACGCCGCGCTTTGCCTCGACACCAGAGCGAAGATATGAAAATAATAAATATTTCATTTCTTCGAGTGGGAATCGAACTCACACCTGTCTCGTTTACAGTCACACGCTGGTGTCCCTATGCCATGACTGGCCTCAAATCTTTCTTTTTTACAAAAAAAATATATGATATCAATTATAAAACTATTTAAATTGTATAACAGTATCACTTCTGTGAAAAGTAATACTGAAAGTATTATTAAAGTATTATTAATTTTGAACTATAGTTCAGGGTTTTTGTGAAATTGGACTTTTTACGGATTTATTAGTATAGATTCAGACAAATTATCAATATTATAAAACAGGTAATTATGGTTTCTTATTATTTCACCGAGGAAGTTAATATTGTGAAGATTTGACGCAACCTCGTTTCCCGTACTCTGCGGTTTTACTATATATATATATACAACGTATACATGTATGTATTTATGAGTATATGTATATATACTCATAAATACATTACTATCTTTGTGGTACGCAGTCGAGTAAATAGGCATTTTCAACAAGTCTTTTTGAGTAACAAATAATAACAATAACAATAACATTACTTGTATAGTTAGAATCTTGAAACATATCAATATAATTTGAAAACGTTTGAAAACAAGTTATAGTAAGCTAGTTAAAGTTTAGAAAGATGGACTTAAGCGTCTGGCCAGTCCAGAATGAATGAGAACAGCAAAAGATGAGAAGTGGAGAGTCTCCTCTAGTCACACTTATTCTCCGGTAGCTCTACTTCGTCGTCCTTAGTATTCATTGTTACATGGTTAGTGACTTTACTACTTTACTTTTTTTTATATCTCGAACTTTTTTTATTTAATTTTTTTAAAGAATTTTTTGTGGAGATTTATTAGATTTTATTAGCAGATATAGTAAGGTTTTTTTTTTAAACAAGAAGCGATGAAGAAAAATGATTGCCAATATTACATTTAAACTTTAATATTTGAAGCAGCAATAAATAAACCTATTTAACACAAATATTGTAAGTAAAATAATTATAAAATCCTTCAAGAGAAACTTAAATCTATCAATAGCAAGTTTCTAAGTAATAAACTTAACCGATGAAGTGGGCGTTGGAAGCTTATATTTTTCTTTACCTTTAAATACAACCAGTTATTATTATCGCAATATGTACCCTTAATATTATTAACAATTATATTTTTTTTCACAGAACATTTCTATTTTTTACAATCATATTTTTTTAACTTATGTCCGATAGTACAAAGACAGGCGTCCAAAACTCAAAACTGTATATTCATCACAAAAAAAAAAATCTCCATCCCAGAATCCACAACGTCAAAACCTGTCAAATTCCCATTGTCATTCACCGCAATCAACCTGTCCTGGTTGACGTTCTAAAAGAAACTCGAATTGACTCGAATATATATATATATATATATATATATATATATATATATATATATATATATATATATATATATATATATATATATATATATATATAT
The DNA here is from genome assembly GCA_021202915.1 of Heliconius himera. NCBI lineage: Eukaryota > Metazoa > Arthropoda > Insecta > Lepidoptera > Nymphalidae > Heliconius > Heliconius himera. The sequence goes on along the minus strand of JAJHJA010000174.1, from coordinate 239,683 downwards.
TCATTATTTGAGGCCGGTCGTGGCGCAGCGGCACGAGGTGTGACTGCAAAACCGACTGGTTGTGGGTTCGATCCCCACTCGAGGAGATGAAATATTTACTTAAATTTATATTTCCATTTCTTCGCTCTGGTGTCGAGGTTAAGCGCGGCGTTGAGTTCTGCCACTCAACACGCAATGCCTCCAGAATTCGGCAGAAAGTGGGGAACGGAGTGTCTTAACACTAGGTTCCCTCTGCCTACCCTGCAGTGTGCGGGATACAGCGTGAAGCTAATTTAATTTTTTTTTTTATATATATATATATATATATATATATAGAAGCCATTCGTGACGCAGGGGCACAAAGTGTGACTGACTGGTTGTGGGTTCGATCCCCACTCGAGGAGATGAAATATTTACTTAAATTTATATTTCCATTTCTTCGCTCTGGTGTCGAGGTTAAGCGCGGCGTTGAGTTCTGCCACTCAACACGCAATGCTTTCAGAGTTCGGCGTAAAGTGGGGAACTGAGTGTCTTAACACTAAGCTGATTTAATTTGATTTATATATATATATATATATATATATATATATATATATATATATATATATATATATATATATATATATATATATATATATATAATAAGTTCGTGCGTCCGTAGTCACCAGAGAAGCGTGGAAGACAAAAAATTGGTCGATCGAAGACATACAGAATTGAAAGCACAATCCGGAAGCGACGTTTCTTATAAATTATTTATTAAGAATCTCTTATTGGTAGGACCTCGTCTTCGTCTTTTTGCTTGAAATACATACAATGGATGCCCGTCGTCGTTGTGCGGACCAGTGGGACAATGTAAATTATGGTGTATGCGAATTTAATTGAATGTTTTTATATGATACATTTTTCACCGTAAAGATATTTTATTGAATATTTTTAATTTATTAGGGTTCCTTACCTCAAAAGGGAAAAACGGAACCATCGGTCTGATCGCGTGGAGGTTTGAAGCTAAAAAATAATATTAAATATTCCGGTTTATGGTCCTTTAAAGCAAAGAAAAATGAAGCCTCTAAGTCAGCGCTATCAATAGATACGTTTTTGCTGTGTTTTGTATGAAATTCGCCGCGTAATCAAAACCTATAAAGTGAACCTGTGGACGTGGAAGTGGACCTGAAATGGAACGAAGTGAGAACTTTTAATGCAAATAAAGAAAGAAAATCCGAAAAGAGAAAAAAATGTAGGGTATTTTATTAAAAACATCTTATAGTTGTAGTACAGTTATTGGTAGCATTTGATACAATAAGTCTGCATTTGTCCTAAAACCTAAATTTTAAAAAATTAAACGAAATTTTTATAAATTGTAATCCTGAAATTGGTTATGTTGAAAGTGGTGGTGATGAAATTGATGGAAGGAAGCCTTAGTGGGCGAGTCCGACTCGCACTTAACTGGTTTTATTTTAACATATAACTTTAAAAACAATATATTATCTATATACCTAGGTGTTGATACAACGCAACTTCGCCATGTGTAATATGATTTAGGCAATATTTTTATATATAAGTAAGATTCAAGATAATATTAAATACTAATTTTATAGATATTATTAGTTTCCATACATTGAAACTTATATTGTTTTTTTTATATCCTAATAAGATATTTATTATTTAATATCATAATTAATTAAAATTGTAGTTGCAGTGTTAAAGCAAACTTAGACTTCCAATAAACTGTGTAAATTTATAGGTAGCTAATTTATTTGCCATATTAGGATTTATTGCCATAGTATTAGGTATAGTCAGAGGCAACTTGGGAACCTAGTGTTAAACGTTCCCTGTTAAGATACTTCCGTTCCGCAATTTACGCCGAATTCCCGTGTTGAGTGACGGAACTCAACTCCACGGTTTGTCTTGTTATCAGAGCGAGGAAATGAAAATATAAAATACTTCACACCCTCAAGTTGGAATTAAACCATCAAGTTTAGGCACAAGCGTGCTGCGTCACGACGGCGAAGTATATACATACATATTTGAAATAATACCTATATATTTATAAAAATTATATTGTAATTCTAGGGTGTTGTTAGTGTTTTACTAGTAAGAAAAAATAATTTGTAAGGAACCATATACCTATTAGGTATCAACCATATCATTCTCAACTTTCTGAAAAAAAGTGCAGCTTTTAATTAAGACTCACTTTTTTTATCTCTCTTGGTTTAGCTATTCCGTTGCTCAAGCTCCGCCCAATTTTTGTGACATTACGCATTGAGTAGCGGCACTCAACTCTGTGCTCTGTCTTTTCCAGGGCGACAAAAAAATCTAAATAAAAAAAATCAAATTAAATCAGAACCACACCCGTTTGTAGTTAGACGCTAACCAACTGCGTCACGAGAACTTGACATATTAATTCAAACATTATCAGAATTTCCAGTTCAGTTTGATATCTTTTTATATTTTCTTAATCAATTTCCAATTTTGTAATAACTAATAGTGTTATTTATATATTATGTTAGAAAGTTTTGGAGATAACAAATCAATTTCTATATGCATGATGATATGTCTATAAGTTATTTTATATTTACTTTATTTTTTCTCATTTATTGATATTGAAATAATATTACTCGATTAATAGCTCGATTTATATTAAATCGAGTTGTCGTTATATACATAGTATACCAGAATGCTAACTTAACTACGTTACGTTCTGACATCGTTTAATCAATGAGTGGAAAGCTTAAGTGCATAGACATCTTTACAGATAGCGGAGACATTTAAGAGGATTAATTATATTGAATACTAGCGACCCGCTCGCGGCTTCGCCCGCTTGAACTACATATTTATGAAGTTACTTATCTGTATCTTACTATCGTTGTCTAATAATAATAGTACTTTAAAAGCGTAAGTATAGATTAGTAAAGTTTCTAAAAGAAAATTATGTAGAACAACAGTCTTTAAAATGTATAACTTTTTTATTTTTACGCCTATTAAAATAAAACAATCCCTAAATGATACATAAAGCCAATCTTGCCAAAATACAACAGTGAAAACTGCAATTGAATCAGTTAAGCCGATTCTGAGATCAGCGTTAACAAACGCACAAACAAACAAACAAACAAACAGACAAAAAAAAATAAAAATCATAATTTTTGGTCCTATTACGTTACTAAATGCCACCAATATTATCTTATATATATTCCACATACAGACTCGTTTATTATAAATATAGTTTATATAGAATGTATCAGTGACAGTACTTGAAATCCTATTTGTAATGCGCTTCGTGGCTTTCATTAGTCTGTGCTATTCCGATGTTACGGCGGGGTTCATACAGACGGCTCACATACAGTATCAGAGATCCCCACAAATCGATATCAACTTGCGACCATGTTAGAAGTTGTAATAAATTGCCATATGAGCTACCCGAGCGCGACTGATCACCGCCACCAATATACGTCTCCATATTGGACTTTATTTTAGCTTTCAAGATATTTATAGCCTTGCGTGATATGATATTCAAGCATTATATTAGTGTAGTGCATTATCTAAGAGAATTTGAATTGATAATAAACTTTTAGAAACAATTTTGAGTAAATATTTTACTATAATAGTAATTATATGAAAATACTTGAGGCCAGTTCGGCCGCAGTGGCACAAATTGTGCAAACGCGACTGGTTGTGGGTTCGATTCTCACTAGAGGAAATGAAATATTTATTGAGATTTATATTTCTATTTCTTAGCTCTGGTGTCGAGGCAAAGCGCGGCGTAGAGTTTTGCAATTTAATATAATTTAATACGCAATGCCTCCAAAATTCGGCGGTAAGTGGGAAATACAGTGTCTTAACACTAGGTTCCCTCTGCCTACCCTACTGTGTGCAGAATACAGCGTGAAACTGATAAAATAATATCAATTAAAAAAAATACCCGGTATCGTTTCGTATGTTGCATTTTTCGAAATTGGTCCGAAATTGTTACCTGAACGCCATGAATTCACAGTCTTTCAGGCGGAAACTAGAATCAAATATGGAACCAGTAATTTCGCGTCCAGTGAGGAATTTTATCAATAACAGAAATGCTGCCAAACATTCGCTGGTCAATAAATGGGGTTTGTCTGTTTGTTTATATTGTATTATAGTATTATATTTAGGTAGATAAAAATATCATAGTTTTATTCGTAACACATGGATACTTTATATTTAAGCATTTTTCATACAACTGCTCTAATACATTTTATATTTTTTTAACCGATTTTCTTAAGTTTATGTCTTTTACCTTGGAACTTTTGACTGGGTGTACGGAGTTTGATGTTTCTTTTGTAATTTTGATATTGTAAAGAATACACTTCAAGAGTTGTTTGATGAGTTTGGTTAGATTCTCATTTTTGTTAAAAATTATAATTATTAATAATTTAGAAATCTTACCCTACCTAACCTATATAGTACATACTTATATTATCATATCATAAGGTCTAGTAATATAATCTTATGAAAACTGCTTAGGTTTCTAATAATATTTTAAAATATATCATTATATATATATATATATATATATATATATATATATATATATATATATATATATATATATATATATAAAAATAATTTGAGGCCAGTCGTGGCGCAGCGGCACGAGGTGTGACTGCAAAACCGCTCTGGTGTCGAGGTTAAGCGCGGCGTTGAGTTCTGCCACTCAACACGTAATGCCTCCAGAATTCGGTAGAAAATGGGGAACGGAGTGTCTTAACACTAGGTTCCCTCTGCCTACCCTGCTGTGTGCGGGATACAGCGAGAAGCTAATTTATTTTAATTAATTTATTTATTTTATTCATAAAATTAAAAAGCTGGTCTTCCTTCTGAATTATTTGATTATACATATGTATTTAAAAGATAAAGGATCATATAAAGTAAATGCGTATTTTATAATTGAATAAAATACTATGTTTTGATTAATTAAAGTTTATTTTATTAAGCTTGAAAGTAAAACATTCTTATTTCAATGTTCATTAAAAGTTTTTGAGCTCTCTTTTTATTTTCTTTAATTGACTGATGACCATTAATGATTATTTAATACAGTAATACTTTTTATCTCAAGGAAAAAGTAAAAAAAAAAATCACGATATATATTTTACTAAATTAAATTAAATTAAAATTAATATATATATATAAATATTTTACTATTTCAGCAATATAGAACTCACCGGTGAGTAGATAACTCGGAGAATATGAGTATATTTTTTTCTACCCCTATTTCGGACCAATGTATTTAGGATGCCTCAGGGATTTCCTCTACCGCACCAGCAATCTAGATGACTTGCTCTCGTTATTCTCGTTATCCGGTTCGAGCTGTATGATATTTTGCTTACACGGGTGCAACGTGGTGGTTATTGGCATGGAGAATCGAGATTTTTAATGTTTAGCAACCTAAGGGAACGGACGGTATTCACAAGCTTCGGCATGAGCTGAGAATAGTGCAAAACATCGTCCATCGTCCCCCCAGGAATAATTTCTAGTAGATATTTATCTAAGTCCATACCACCTCCTGCTCCCGAATGAAACAACGGGGCCCCCGTTTTGACACTGAACACGCTCAGGCCCAGCGTTTTAATACAGTAGCAACACGGCGGGTGCCGAATTCAATCACACGAGGTACAATTTAACAGGTAGGCAGAGGGAACCTAGTGCTTAGACACTCCATTCCCCACTTTCTGCCGAATTCTGGAGGCATTGTGTGTTGAGTGGCAGAACTCAACAGCACTTTGCCTCTACACCAGAGCGAAGAAATGGGAATATAAATTTAAGTAAATATTTCATCTTCTCGAATCGTGGGGATCGAACCCACAACCAGTCGGTTTTAGAGACACACTTTCTGCACCTGCGCCACGGCTGCGATGTTTGTTTATTTTGATAGAAGAATTTGAAAAAAAAATCAACTACTTATACTTTCTAATTCATTTAAACAATTAAGGACATGCCAATCATCAAAAATATTTTTCTTTTTTTGTTGTGATAGTTGATAAATATATATTTACTCTTTACAGCATCTCTAATATTTATTGAAACCAGAAAGAATTTTCATAATTTCAAATAAAAAAACTTAACATTAAGTTCCCGCTGCCTACCCTGATGTGTTCGGGATACAGTGTGAAACTGACACGTAGAACGCTCAATTTGTTTAGTTTCAAAAACATTTTCATTCTTTTTGATTTTATATGGAATTTTTAATCGTAAAATTTTAACTTGGAATCGAAGTGGTCTACTGTGGTCTACTGCGTGCACTAACTTAAATACCTAATCAATACGGATTATTCACTACATACTCGTATTTACTATTAAATAATTTATACATCAACTTAATCCGCAATATATTAAATACCTATAATTTTCAGTTGTTCTAATTGGCACATAGCGCTTAAACTATATTTGGAAAATAAGTTTTCGCGAACACCAGCTATCATAAGCCACATACTCGTATAAATAATAATTATTCTACCGTTTAATTAGTGCAGACTCGGATTACTTAGGAAAACGTCAACACGTGCCAGCTGTCGTATGAAGAATAGACGGTTTTTATTTTATATTTATATTTCTTTATAAAAATAGTATTGTTTATAATTTAAATATTTGGCAAAAATTATTTAGAATTAATTTTACATGTAATTTTTATTTACTTCTTGTCTTAGAAACTATTCTTAGTCTACTAACTTAGTCCACAAAATACATACATTCTGTATTTTAATTATATGTACTTTTACAGGAGCAGCATGTAGGGTAAAATATTTTAAACGCATACCTAAAGAATTTAATCAATATACCTTAACAGCTTAGACGTAGGATTTTTTTTTATTTCACGATGTTTATCCATACCTGTATTTCGTGTGACGCAGTTACGCATAGATACCAATAACGTAAACACATACTAGTGCAAAAATACTACTGCCACTTTTAAGTCTCAAAAAAAATACCAGAACGAGAAAGGGATCTTTCTTTTTTGGGATTTTCTCTCATTCTGGTATTTGATCTTCCGTTCTTTGTTATGCAATTCAAATAAAGCAAATAGAGGCCAGTCGTGGCGCAGCGGCACGAAGTGTGACTGTAAAATCGACTGGTTGTGGGTTCGATCCCCACTCGAGGAGATGAAATATTTCCTAAAATTTATATTTCCATTTCTTCGCTCTGGTGTCGAGGCTAAGCGCGTTTTGCCACTCAACATGCAATGCCTCCAGAATTTGGCAGAAAGTGGTGAACGGAGTATCTTAACACTAGATTCCCTCTGCCTACCCTGCCGTGTGCGGGATACAGCGTGAAGCTGGTAAAAAATAAAAAAAATATAATTGTATAGTCAAGGTGGCGTTTTTAAGTAGATAATATTTATGTTTTGTAGAACACTCACGCCATCAAGGAACTTACTTTTGAAAATTCAACGATCGGTTCTCATGACTCAAAGGCGCCTCAATAACCTATCCATTGTTTTAGTCAAAGTCTACAATACAGAATTACTGGTTGGTGGTAGAGGTCAAACAATATCGCGCTTCACAATAGCATCTTTATCTTGGAATATTTTAATGCTATTATATGAAGCTTTTATGGAATAACTTTTTTTTTCAGCTTTAGGTTGAAATGTAGCAAATTAAGGCATGCAGAGGGGGCCTAATGCTGAGTCCTCATTTTCTACCAAATTCTGAATTCACAGTCACAATCTAGTTTGTATACAACTGTACATTGTAAAGGAATATTACATTTTTCTGACAACGCTGATGGCGAACTGGTAGCTTTTTCAATGATAATCGAAAGCACTCACCAGAATAGCTGGGTCCTGGCAAGCCAGCCAAATCCAGTCGCAAGCGAGAATTAACCTAAAAAAAAATTACTTCTAATCGTTTGGTGTACTAGTGCCGGAGTCGTTAATTGAATACGATGATGGAGGAGATAGCTGGTAAATAACCGAGGCTGGTCAATCACTCTACACCACTGCTGCTTCACGACAAACCTAGACCACGCACTGCACAAAAGACTGCTACAAAATTAGAAGAGCTTCAATTGGAATATTTAAGACATGCACCGTCGAACAGATTCACATTTTTTTCGAAATTTGGATAACTTCTTCCAAGGGGAAAAATTCAACCCCGATGTGGTAGTCTAAACCACCTTCAAATATTTTATTGATTCTCGCCAAAACGTTTTTTTTAGTAAAATGATCAATGACCTAGCTACCTAGTAAGATGGCAAAAGTGCGTTAATAATAATGATTCATACTTTGATTAAATAAACATATTATATTAAATAAATACTCGACTTTTAGTTTCTCCCATACCAAATGGCAATTTCATATGAAAGGACCTAATATTAACTTTATAATGTACTTACGTAAATATTGATATTGCATTTGCTTGCTTCTTTCGAAGATATATTAAATGAGTGGTAACCTACCTAGAAGGCATCGTTAACAATTTTTAAGATATCACAACTCTAGTGTGAATATGACGCGATGACTGGTTTAGCTGACATGTTCATCCTTTCTCTTGTTTTTCCTCGCATAATAGTTGTTTTCCCTTCCTTTTTCTTTTTTGATGGTCCTTTTTCAAAAAATCAGCCAATGTTTGACAAATAAAGAAATTCTGCCTTGACAAAACTTGTTCATCATAATAAACATTTTCCATTGGCATATAAAAATAATATAACCTAACTATATATAGACTTGGGAGTGGCACTCGTCCATCGAGACTTTCGTACCATTATCAGAATTATAGATCTACGGGAAGTACAGTTTTGATTACTCGAACTTCATAAAAAATGCAGCAAAAACGATGCATAAGTGCTCCTATCTTCTGATTGCGTTGACATAGAAGCTTGACTTTTCTTTGCTGCAATAGACTTGAATATTTGATATTAATTTCAGCTTGATCTCTCCACACAATCTCGAGATAAATGATCTTCACAGACTGACAGATGGCTAACAAAGTGATGCCAGAATTTGTTAGTTATGTTCCGTTTTTCTTTTGAGGTACGGAATCCTAAAAATAAATGACGTTTTATAAAAATTATGTCATTGCGGTAGGCAGTTTTGCGTTGACAAATAAAAAGATATTTATAGTGCAATACGACAGCGTCTAACTACTCGAGATCGACTTCAAATCGGGGCATCGAATTGAAGTCGAACTTTTCCCACTGCGCCAGTGATGGCTTCAAAGTAATATTTAATACAGTGTAATTATATTCGAGTAAAATAAAGTCAATTAGTAAAATTAAATAATTAATAGTCATGGGTGCAGTAACGGTGCTCAAGGTCATAGCATACCTTTTTGCACTTCATATAATGGAAAATAGAAAATACATGGAACAAGTAATTAATATCAAGATCACAAGAATGTTTTCGCATTATCGTTTCAAAAAAAGACTATATTCTATCATACCTATCCTTTGAAAAGTTTATATAGTTTATTTTCTTTTTTTGATTAAGATAAAATTATTTTATTTCCTCGAGTGGGAATCGAACCCACAATCTATCACGTAAATATTATACACGTCACAATAACACATAGACTACAAATTATGTTAATCTTTATATAAAAAAAATAATGTTTGTCTATACTATGTTCTTTATAGAATCATAAACTAGGCCTATGTCCAGCAGTGGACCAAAATAGGCTGATTTGAAACTAAGCATTTGATCATATAATGATCTTTAGCAAGGTTTTTGTGCATGAGCACACAAAGGCTACTGAGTTGTACGGCCAATTTTTTTCAATGTGAATCAATAAAATCAATAAAATGACTGAAAATTAATTGAATATTTGTACAATGTCTTTCCTTCAAATTTATTTTAGTTGGTGGCGTAGCAACGCTCGTAGGATATTTTATATAAATTATTGTATAACAACTTAGAATTGAGACTAGTCGTGGCGCAGCGGCACGAAGTGTGACTGTAAAACCAACTGGTTGTGGGTTCGATCCCGACTCGAGGAGATGAAATATTTACTTAAATTTATATATCCATTTCTTCGCTCTGGTGTCGAGGTTAAGCGCGGTGTTGAGTTCTGCCACTCAGCACGCAATGCCTCCAGAATTCGGCAGAAAGTGGGGAACGAACGAAGTATCTTAACATTAGATTCCCTCTGCCTACCCTGCTATGTGCGGGATACAGCGTGAAGCTGATTTGTATAACAATAAGTTTAAGCGGGCAAAGCCGCGCTTACATCATACATGTACGAAAGAAATAAAAATCCTTTAAAAGAAGTGACAGCTATGTGTGAAATACTGAGTTAGTCGATCAGTTCCTACTTTTATTAGCTACTTTCGAAATACTATGTAGTAATAAAATTTCTGGTCTGATCGAATCTTTGTAGCATCATTTTGTTTCGTTAACTATGCCTTTTCCATTGAAAATATAGAGCTGTCATCACAAAACTTAGGTTCCTATTTATAAATCGCTCTCAAGTCTGAGATCGATCTTGAGATGCCGTTTTTAATCATAGATATGTAATTTATAACTTTAATACTGGCCTTATTGTGGAACTTGTTGATTACGTATATTGTGCAAATAATTGTTATTATTTGATATACTTTTTTAATTTTAGTTTTGCTGACAGGCACTATATAAGAATTCGTACAAAATTTATTTGAAATTGTATATTTTTTTATTGAAATAACTAAAATGCATAATATAATAAAATTACGACTAGTTTCTTATCTACTCTTGTCATATTGGCACTATGTGGTAAGACTTATGTTATTTTTAAATTTGTGATTAATATTTTATTATATATAATATAATTTTATTTTAGAATGTTAAATAAAATTTTTGTATTAGTTGATTTTTACTAAATAAAAATAGTTAAAGCGTCATCTATGCGCAGAGATGTGAATCTCTTGGTTCCATAACGTTAGTGTAAGTATTAACGCATTATTTCGACCATTGTTAAAAAAAATGATTTATGCTGGTTAATTTATGTAATATTAAATAAGATAATTTTATTGTATTACACATTAAATTTATAAGAACTCATCTGTATTAGAAACTATTAATGGACGTTTCAAATATGATTTATCACAGCACCATCTAGCGGGTGTAGAACCTAATTATTTTATAAGTATGAAAATGTCTATGAAGTAACATAGATGTCGTTGTAATTTAGTTACAAGTATTTTTACATTGAGCCGATTTATACGGTTTTTTCTTACAATTTTTTAAACATTTTTTTTAACAATGCTCGAAATAATGCGTGCCTACACTAACGTTATGGAACCAAGAGATTCTTATCTCTGCGCATAGATGGCGCTTTAATTATTTTTATTTAGGAAAACGAAATACTTATTACATACATACGAAAACCGTCAAACTTCGACGGTTCCAAAGAGGCGCGGGTTCAAATTCCGCTACGTTCAATTTTTTTATACGTTTTCTTAATAAATACAATGTACATGTAGTCTATTAAATTGGGTTTGAGACAAAATGTAAACAAAGAAAATTTCTCAGATTTTTATTTCGCTTTTACTTCTATTTAATTTTTGTAGCGAAGGATTTCCCATATATGTTTCTAGCAGCCTGACTCCATGATAAGAAAAAGTTTGCAAATAGTGTAATATTAAAAAACTATTTATATCAAATTTAAAAAAAAAACAACATTTTTATATTTGTAACTTTGAATTATACATACAGCTACAATTATATTAAAATAAAAAAAATATATTTTTACTTTATAATTTGTACTAAAAATATTTATATACTAATTTAAATATTTTTAAACCATGAGTCAGCTTCACGCTGTAGCCCGCACACAGCAGAGTAGACAGAGGGAACCTAGTGTTAAGACACTCCATTCCCCACTTCCCGCCGCGTTCTAGAGGTATTACGTGTTGAGTGGTGAACTCAACGCCGTGCTTTGCGTCAATACCAGAGCGAAGAAATAAAAATATAAATGTGAGTAAATATTTTATTTCCTCGATCGCGGATCGAACCCATAACTAGTCGATTTTACAGTCACACTTTGTGCTCCTGCGCCACAGCTGCCTTCAAAATAATTTAAGACATTAATAATTTCTAATAAGTCTTAAATGGTTACATAAGTTCTATAAAGTTCGTTATATAATATTATTTACAATGCTATCAACGTATTACTTCCATAGCTATTCTTGTAAAATATATTCACTTTAAATTATTAGTGACCTGTAAGAAAAACTGTTTTGTTTACCTTTTATCGCACGGCTTTCTGAATAGGGAATAGACATGTAATTAATTTACCTAAAAAAACACAAATAATTAAATATCACAATTTGAAAAAGTTATTTTAAAAATATTTTATTTATACCTGTACAAAATTATAATTAAAACCAATGTTGTGTTTTGTCTCGTTCAAAAGCTTAAGAAGCGCACTAAACTTCGTAATGGAAAGAAAACAGATACACTCGAGAAAGTTGCTTAAGTCCGTGGTTCACTTTAAGTAAGTACATCCCAGTGGCGACTACCTAGTAGTTTTTTTTTCAGGCAGCAGCAGCAGGGCAGGCAGAGAAAACTTGTGAACCTAGTGTTTAGGCACTTCCGTTCTCCATTTTCCACTAAATTACAGAGAAAAATCACAGGTTCACAATCACACGCTTGTGCCCCTGCGCCACGACTGGCCTCACACTCACTTCACAGTAGTATTTGAACAAGGATCATATTAATTTCGGTAGGTGTATTGATTGACGTTCAGGGTCCTTTTACACAATGAAAATACACGCCAATACTTTTTACTTTATTTTCATACGAAAGCTAGTTCAGAACCAAAAAATATTCGCTTTATTCAGATATATTTGTGCCTCATAAAATTTATAATGACAGATATAAATATTATTTTTAATTCTGCCATTTGGCTCAAATAGGTTTAGGTTTTATATCACGACAATAACAATAAATTTAATATTCAATATTTTCAAGCTAAAGTATCATTACATAATGATTTGCGCCCATACGGTAATACTGACTCCAGCGCATCCCTTGCGCTGTTTTACATTACTAGTAAATTTAAACAAGGCATCACCTATACCGGGATCTCGCCAACATACAAGGCATCACCCATCCTGGAATCTAGGCAACAAGACCAGGTTTAAGGATACGCACTGTGGCCAGCCAGCGTTTTAGGAAAGATATTAAATAAGAAAAATAAATACACACAAACACTCAAAATTCACTTAACTTAACACAATATAGTTAAATAAGTTTGAACATTACGACTAGAAGAGGTACCCTCAATTAGATCACTCTCTGGTGATTCCTCTGTCATACGTTCAATTCGTCTGAGTAGTTTAAATCATTAAAAGGGTCTAATTTAGCTGTAAGATCAACCTCGAAGGTTAACATGCTTAAACCAGTACCGATCAATCAGTAATACTTGTAAAATTTCTATTGGACCTTCAAATTTACAGTCTAACTTAAAGCCATTAGCTTTATCGAAACGCGTTTTATCATTAAAGGACCGCTCGTCCATCCATTTTTTAGCAACAATCCAACTTCTTCCAAGTCGTCTGACAGTTCGTAATCGTCAATTTGCAATATTAAAATGACAGGCGGAGAAAATCTTTTGCCTAATAATAATTCCACGGACTTTTACCGGCACCTTTTGAAACTGTGCAGTTAATAGTTAACTATAGAACTTGTAATGCTGTAAGCCTATTAAATTCTACAGCAGACATGATATCCTTTATAATTTTCATCAACAGTTCAACCTATCCGTTAAACCCCTACTAGCCCCCTCTGCTGTAACATGATGATGAATCCCATATTTCTCACAAAAGTTTTTAAATTCTATCAAAGTCATAGTCATATTATTCATTTATCTTGGTCAGTAATTAAACGCGTTGGAGTGCCAAATATTGAAATTAAATTTTGAAAACATTTAAGTTGTTTACACTAGTATGATCATTAGTGCAAATCATATGGATTTATTTAGTGAAACCATCGATAAAATCAAAAACATATTCTGATTCATTACGTTTTTCGTTCATTTTCTCAGTTACATCTACAAGAACAGTATGGAAAGGTATCTATTTTATCTATTGGACGTAAAGTAACCTGTTTAGTACCTGATACACCTTTTCTTACTCTACACATAACGCAATTTTCAACAAATTTTCTAACTAACCTATTCATATTAGGAAACCAATACTGCTCTCGTAATTTTTCAAGGACTTTTTGCCACCCGAAATGTTGAAGGTTATCGTGGTAATGAGATATAAGATTCCATATATAATTAAGTATTTTAGTATTATACCTCTTAGTAATCTTTCCTGAAATATAACGTAAGTTTCCACAATATTATGTAACGTAAGTATCAACAAAACTAGTTATGATCGAGAATAGCGGTATTAATGGACCATATTAAATATATTTATTTTACAATTTTTTATTGGGTTACGACTGAAGAACGAAACTGAAAACGGTTTTACCACAGCGAGAATCTCTAACTCATATGAATCAAAAAAAAACTGAGATTAATTTTCATTTACTTTTAGGATCATACTGGATTAATCACATGGACGATATTGATATGGTTTTTTTGAGCATCACGCCGTAGCCCAGATATAGTAGGATAGGCACAGAGCATATGGGTACCTGGTGTTAAGACGCTCCGTTCCCATTAAGACTTTCTATCGAATTCTAAAGGCATTGCGTGTTCATTGGCAGAACTCAACGCCGCACATTGCCTTGTCCAGAGCGAGGATTTTAAAACATTAAATATTTCATTTCCTCGAGTGGGAATTCAATCCACAACTTATCGTGTTTACAGTCGCAAGTTTGTACGCCACGACTGGCCTCGAATTTTTAATGAGTAAAATCTAAGAATGTATGATTTCAGTAATTGTATTGAAGCAAATTTTTTTAAAGATTCCTTGAATCATAAATATTCTGGTAATGTAATTCATCACTATGACAATAACCTATTTCGGTCCACTTCGATCCGTTTCAAAGATCGGATGTCTATCAATCACTGCGGAGTTTATTGTTTTGATTTGATCCGTGGTACTTTTTATATTTACATTGGTTCTTGGCAAATTCTTGCTATATTCTTGCATTTTATAATTATATCAATATTAATAAATAATTGGCTTAAATTTACATCGTTTATATCAACATAGGTTGTATTTTATTATTTACAAAACAATAAAAAATCTTATGCTAATTAGGGGAGAGGGGGGCACATTCGAACGATTTTTAAACTTTGTGTCATATCTAAAAATTCTACAGTTTTTAACTTCTTTACTATTTCACAATGCTTAGTCCAACTATTGTGCCACAAAATCGTAGCATCATATGTAGAAAAATATATAAGTTAAAAATGCAATATCAACTTTAGTAGCAGTAGTCAAATGTTCAAAGCTGCCTCCCTTCCGGGGGAGCTTTGAACATATATGGGGCAGTTTTGAACTATCATCGAATTCAATGAAATTAAAAGGCTTTTAAGTAATTTTATTAATAAACTTAACATTAGAAACGATGGAAATCAAATATCAGTACCATGTTAACTTAAAAAAATAATATACCTAGTTTAATATTGCGATTGTACTAGTACTAGTGTTAAATAACTTTAATATTATTAATAGACTTTAAAAAACTTAAAAAAAACAAAAAAGTAGCTTTGGCTTCGTAGAAGTAATAAAAACAAAATGAACAGCTTACTACCCTAATTTGAACTTAGAAAAATTTAATTTAAAGGAAAACATGGATGTAGAACGTGACGTAACCAGCAACTGAAATTGGGGGAAGTAGTCTACGTAAGAAATAAAAATCAACTTCACGTTTTATCCCGCACACAGCACGGTAGGCAGAGGGAACCTAGTGTTAAGACACTCCGTTCCCCACTTTCTGCCGAGTTCTGGAGGCATTGCGTGTTGAGTGGCAGAACTCAACGCCGCGCTTAGCCTCGACACCAGAACGAAGAAATGGAAATATAAATTTAAGTAATTATTTCATCTTCTCGAGTGGGGATCGAACCCACAACCAGTCGGTTTTACAGTCACACTTCGTGCCGCTGCGCCCCTTTCGCGGTATTTTTTTACATATAATAATATTCAAAACTGCCCCCTTTATTTTGTTCAAAGCTGCCTCAGTGGTATTTGAAAATTTCCAAACTTTTTTTTTTCAAGTAAAAATTTAAAAATTGTAGTAATCTCTAATTTATTGCATGATATATGAAACATTCTAACTAAAAGAGGAAAAAATAAAACCATATACCTTGAATTGGATCCCTGCGATCCTTACGCGCTTATTTAAAAATGTATAAAATTTTACTCAAAATCAAACACCCCTCGTAATTCAACCACGGGCTCTCATATATCAGCGGTGACAAGTGACACTTGTGCAGATTAGTGCTGCCACTACTCAAAAAAAATCTACCAAAATTTCTTTTTAAAATAGCTCTGTTAACACATATTTTCAAAGGTGCCCCTGTTCTAAGCTACCCCCCTCTCCCCTACTAATTAAATAAATATTAAAAGTTATAGTATTAGAAATCAATATTATGCTAATGTGAACATATATTAGAACACGAACACGATTCGTTTTACAAAATAAATAATAATGTAATTCAAACAGGCGGGGGCTAGTGACAATATAAAAAATTCCATCAACTTCGTTGTTATCATAAATTTTATGTTTTCTGTGTAATATTATATGGAATAAGTTATCGTTCAAGGGAAAGTCTTATCATACACATAGCAAATTTATTGAGCTTCTGTATTGTGGTAAAGTTTTACTATTTTAGCAAAAGCTTACCACATAGTTTGTTTATAATATGAAAAGAGGGACATTTTATATATATTTATTTGTATACAATAAAAAAAAAACTTCTGAAATGTTGAACTTTTTCTGAGAAATCGCGGCGTTAAGTCCCCACTGTCTGAGATACAAAAAGTCCCAGATTTAGTTGAATTTGTGATTGTAATTGAATATACTTTGAAAATGTACCCACCACTCTGCTATAAAATACATCCTTTATCTAGTCATCTTTTATAATAGTATAATAGTATTATGAACCCAATGTAGATGGCGCTGCGCTTTTTTGCCAAACCCCTTGTACCATCTAATTGCAATAATTGAACAATTGAATTGAATAAAAAGAAATACATAGTCTTCTTACTATCATATATATTTAGATTGTTTAAATAATTCTTTTAATATTAACAGACTTCTGATCGTCAACAAACAACTTTTGGTTAGATATTTATATATGATCGAAAATATAAAACATAAATATGTTTGATTTTGGAAATATTTGAAAATATTATCAATAAGTACAGAAAACTTTAATTTCATCCAGTAGAGGATGGAATTGCAAAGCAGGAAGGCTGTAGGAGATTTTTCGAGACAACCCGAGCGCAGCACGCATGCCTGTCGAGAGAGGCGTTGAGCCCCGCCATTACACTCGCGACGCGCGATGACCACAGCAACTGGTCACATACTCTCCTGCATCAAACGCTACTAACTTATATATTTATATTTTTTTTAAAAGTGTACATGAATCAAACGCTGACATCACAGTTGGTAAGTGCTTTAGTTAATGTTTAATTTTAATTGAAATATAAACGTAGTTTTTATTTAGGAAGTTATTTATTTAAATATATTTTATTAAAATAAAATATGTTTTGCGTGAAATTACATTGAATCATTAAATATTTATTTATTATAGATAAATTTCCCAGTATTGGATATGTTTTAAGACATACGAGTGTTTAAATATTGATGAAATTAATAATAATTGTTTTATTTCAAAATAACTCTAATATTTGAAGAACAAAATTATTTTAAGTAAGTATCGTGCGAATAAAATATTGTCTTAATTAAAATTCGAAATCATTTCTAGTTACAGTTGCATTTAAACATAATATAAAATATTTGAATAAAATTGGTCTATAGAAAATGAAAAAGATATTTTTTTTACTAAAATGTACAGAAATAAAAAAAAAACTTTGAGTCAATAGTGATACACTTTATTCCATAGAAATAGTATCTACAAACAACAATGACGCGTTCACGTTATTTTTAAACTATTTCTGAATGCGTTTAATTAATTATCTATATGCTTTGTTTTCATATCATTATTTCATCATGTTTTTGTATTTAAATCAAAATTACATAGTAGCGCAAATATAATGATAAATATCTATTATGAACACATCATTAAGCGTCAAAAAGCCACTTATATCACCTGCGTCATGTTATTTAGATATGAAACTAATTTTAACATTATCTATATTTTATTTAGCGGTAATGAAAATTGTAATATTAAATCACTTAGCTAATGTATGAGAAAATAGTTAATTTTATTTTATTTTTCATAATCGGATTATATGTATATTTCATGTTAGCGCCAGACGTGGCGCAGTGGAACATAGTGTGACTGTAAACGCGACAGGTTGTCGGTTCGAATCCCACTCGAGGAAATGAAATATTTAATATTTTCTTCGTTCTGGTGTCGGGGCAAAGCGCGGAAAAACAACAAACAGTCATTTAATGGTTAACTATATTTTTTTCATAATGTATTTTAGGCGTTTTCATTTTAGTTAAATTAAATGTATTCATTATTAATTTATATATTTCAGTCTGGATTAATCATTAAAATGGCAAGTTGCTAAAACCATCATCAAGTATTCGTATAAATTATCTATCTATTAAAATTGGATTATTTAAACAAATGCAGTACGAAAAAAGAGGTCATTCTCCTTTTAACGCCACAAACGTCTAATAAGCCTTTCTGTATAATTCATTCATACTATACTACACCAAACGTATGCAGTTATTTCTGTTTTTCTTTAAGTGATATTTGCTAGAGATCGTTTAAGATATTTATAAAAGACATAAAAATCAGCTACACGGTGTATCCCGCACACAGCAGGGTAGGCAGAGGGAACCTAGTGTTAAGACACTTCGTTCCCCACTTTCTGCGGAATTCTGGAGGCATTCCGTGTTGAGTAGCAGAACTCAACGCCGCGCTTTGCCTCTACACCAGAGCGAAGAAATGGAAATATAAATTTAAGTAAATATTATCTCCTCGAGTAGGGATCGAGCCCACAATCAGTCGGTTTTACAGTCTCTCTATATTTATAAAAGAGATTTATTTTATACTAAAGACTCGAGCGCGGCTTTGCTCACTTGACATATTTTTATATTCAAGACAAAGTATAATAGTTTTTTTTTTGTGTAATATAATATATAGTATGTCCTTCCCAATACATATAAGACTGTTTGTACAAAGTTTCATATTAATCCGTTGAGTAATTTTAGCGTGAAAACAAACCAACATTCACATTTAAAATATTAGTAGATATGAATTATAATGAATTGCTTAAAATAGGTCACTTTAATAGCATCATTAAATAGAAAATACTTTATGTCAATAATACATAAAAATAAATTATATTTACTAGATTATTCTAGAAGTAGCATTTAAAATTTTATGACAGCAATACGATAAGTCGAACAAACAAATTGTGCAGTCACTTTACAAATAAAATAAAAATATTGTAATCTTTCATATGATTTAAATAAATGGAGTGTATAACACATGTGCTAACTAAGTAAAAACAGTATTAATCATACCCAGTCCTGCGATGGTGGCTCTAATAGAAGTCTGAGGTACTTAAAAGATATTTAACTAAATAAAATAACGAAATAAAAACATGAAACATATTAATAAATGTGAGCAAGTTGCGAAAAATAATAATGAAGACGAAGACAGTGATTCAAATAAAGATGTGGACTATGACGTACTACTCTCAGCTGCTGGTGAATTTGGACTTTATCAAGTATTTTTATTTTGTTTAACCTGCCCATTTTACTTTTTCGGTGTGTTTGCGTATTATTCGCAGCTTTTCATGACCGAAGTATCACCAGATCACTGGTGTTGGATACCACAGCTAGCAAACCTAACAGATATAGAAAGAAAACGTTTAGCCATTCCTCAAGATCCTCAATTGCCTCTTGGATATTCGAAATGTGAGATGTATGTAGCTAATTGGACAGAAGTTTTACAAACGGACCAACAAGCAAATGAAACTTGGATGACGACATTATGCCAATTTGGATGGGAATTTAACAGTACTGAAATACCATATCCAACTATTTCAAGTGAATTAGGATGGGTTTGCGACAGAAACAGTTATCAAGCTACAGCGCAAGCAATTTTTTTTGTTGGATCTATCGTTGGAGGATTTCTTGTAGGATGGGTGGGAGATCGTTTCGGTAGACTACCAGCATGTATGCTGAGTAACATACTAGCGTGCATAGCTGGCATTCTCAGTATATACGCTCAAAATCTAGTTCAATTTTCTCTATGCCGATTTTTAATGGGCATGTCTTATGATAATTGTATGATAATGACATATCTTCTAGTACTAGAATATGTTGCACCAAAATATAGAACTCTTATAGCAAATTTACCTTTTGCCATTTTCTATACAGTCGGCTCTGTGGCCTTGCCATGGATAGCTTTAGCTTGTGGTCATTGGAAAGTAATTAGTTTAGCTACAAGTATTCCAATGGCACTGGCAATTTTTGCTCCATTTGTAATACCAGAAAGTCCTCGGTGGCTTCTCGCAAGAGGACGTATAGATGAAACAATAAATAAAATCACTGCAATTGGGCGAGTTAATAAGAAAGACATACCCTCAAAATTGATAGAACAATTTAAAGTGTCGGCTATGAGGAAGGTAACGAATGAAAATGTCAATATTATACATATTTTTAAAAAAGTTAAGTTAAGAAAAGTTTTTATAGCTATGTGCTTAGTATATATGTGTGCCATGTCCGTCTTTGATGCATTAGTCAGGAGCATTGGTGGTTTAGGATTTGATTTTTTTATTTCTTTTAGTTTAGTATCGTTCTCTGAGTTTCCTTCCCTTACTATTCTTTCTTTTCTTTTAGACATTACTGGAAGAAAATGGTTGTCAATAGGATCTTTCTTGCTATGTTGTATATTTAGCGTTTGCACTGCTTTTATCGGTAGCGGTCTTCCATCTGTATTGTGCGCTGTATTCGCTAGGTTTTTTATAAATATGGCTTGTAATATCAGCTTACAATGGGCTGCTGAGATGTTGCCAACCCCCGTGAGAGGATCTGGTGCGTCAATAGTTCACATATGCAGTTATGTCGCGTTAATAGTATCCCCTTATATTGTATATTTAGAAAATTATATAACTTGGCTACCTTCAATACTTATTGCTTGCATTGCTTTAGCGGGCGCTTTACTAGCATTGATTTTACCCGAGACAGCTGGTATTGATATGCCTCAAACTTTTGAGGATGCAGAATATTTAATAGACAAGCAGAAATTTTTCGATATTCCATATTTACGGAAAAATGTGCAAGGAAATGTTAATTTATCCTTTGAAATGAACTAAGCTTTCAAATAAATGTAACTTATGAATGTATGATTCATATTTTTAGAATATATAGTCATTGACTTAAAGTTTTACAATGTTAAAATTTATAACTAGAAATTCAGCATGGAGGAGCATACATATTGAATTTTTTTTATTTAAATATTTATAAGAGATTATGATATTATTTAAATATTTCTTTTGCGAATACATTGTTTTTTTTATATTTTCTTACCAGTTAAAATATTTTTATATTAAATTGCGTTCTCTTATTTAACATGTACTATATTATTATAAAATGTAATTTAATGTATAAGACAATATATATAATTATAGAAAATGAAATTTATAATCTGCCAGCGATGTGTTCTTAATATAAAATTAATTAATATTTCTAATAACTTAATATTTCTTAATATAACAAATGTACTGCCATACCATACCTGTTACGCCATGTAAGCTGATTTTTTTTAAGTAACAAGTGTGTATACTATTTACTTAAAAAAAACAGCTTCACGCTGTTAAGACACTCCGTTCCTCATTTTCCACCGAATTCTGGAGGCATTCCATGTTGAGTGGCGGAATACAACGCCGTGCTTTGCCTGGACACCAGAGCGAAGACATGAAAATATAAATTTAAATAAATATTTTATTTCTTCGAGTGGGGATCGAACCCACAACCGTCACGTTACAATCACACCATTGCGCCACGACGGCATCATAATTTGGAAACATTAAACTAATTAGCACTTGCATATAAAATACAGTTGTTCAAACAAAGGACTCATTAGGTTCTGTCTCTGTGAGTAAAAAAAAATTTACATTTCACGAGATGAGTTTTGTTCATGTAGTAGCCAGTTTTAAATGAACATAAAGTTTATATGTATGTATTTCGCAACATTTAAACTATATTTGTTTACTTTTTTTACTTATATATTCCAATTTTAATGTCATTCACTTTATATTAAGCAAAAACAATTATTTGGTTTTGTTTTGGGCACGTCGAGCGAATGAGTGATGAAAGAATAGCAAAAAAAAATATGGAGGAAAAGTGAGCAGTTAGAGAGGTAGAGGAGTCTGACCTTGACTTTCGAAAACACAGTATCAAAGATACTGGAGGAAGATCACGATAAAAGCACAAGGATCCCCAGAGGACATGTATGCAGAGACCGTAGCGTTTGACACTCCGTTTTCTCTGACTACCACGCTAGGGATACAGAGTAAAGCTATTAGTAGTATTAGTAGTGGTAAAAGAACTATTGTAATATTGCCACGTAGCATTTAGGTTTTTAGATGTAAGGTATACATATATATAGCTGTAAAGAAAATTGTTATATGATAATAAATAAACTACTATTATGTAAATTAAAAGGCCTTAGTTCATAGTTCAAAATTTTTCTTTAACACCGTTAAAAATATTTTTCATTTGAACTGTTTTCATTTAAAAGTCTATAGCGATTGTAGGGATTAGAAATTAAAATATTAATAATAATATTGGAGCAAAAAAAAAACTTTATTGACAGAAGCTGAAAAAACAGATTTTAACGATATAATGGTAGTTTACTTTCAGTCCATTAATTTAAGTTAAGATAAGATCACAATTTCAAAATGTCCAAGGTGATAAATTGTTTTTAAAACGGAATTTTATTCGTAATTTCTTTTTACAATTAGCTAATATGTAATGTATATGAATATAATATGTCTTTGTTACTTACTTTGTTTAATTTATCTATAGATAAAATTTATATTGGTCAAGGCAAAACGCAGCGTTGAGCCCCGCTATTCAAATGCAATGCCTGCAAAATTCGGCGGAAAGTGGGAAATGGAGTGTTTTAACACTAGGTTCCCCCTCACTATCCTGCTGTGTGCGGGAAACAGTGTGAAGCTGATATTACACACCATATTGTACTAGTACATTTTTTTTTAAATTTGATATCATCGTCCTATTCTCCATATTTATAACAGCTTATATTAAACATCTGCACGACAATGGAAAGAAACATAATATAAAAATAAATTAATAAATAAAACATTTTTTTTTCACATTAAGGTTAAAAGATTTTAATCTGATAAGGGTATAACCTTCTTTGTGTACCTATCACTATTATGGTTAAACAATGGATGGCTTATTTAACAAATAGCTATATATCATTCACGATACGAAAATGATAACTATCGTTTTGGTGAAAATCCTTTTTTGGACGATATAAAGTGGTAGTGGTAGGTACCTTGATCCGCTTATCATTTTATACGTTTACAAACAAATGAAGAGATTGCATTAATGTCTAAATAAACAGTTGTCAATGGTACTATTTTCAAGGAGCGAGGTTATGTTTACTGTTTATGTTTATATAAATGTTATGTTTATAGTAGTACTGTAGAATCGCTGGAATCAATATATATATTATATATATATATTGATTCCAGCGATTCTACAGAACAGAATATAAAATAAAAAATGTTCATATAGGGGAGAGGGGGGCACATTCGAACGATTTTTAAACTTTGTGTCATATCTAAAAATTCTACAGTTTTTAATTTCTTTACTATTTCACAATGCTTAGTCCAACTATTGTGCCACACAATCGTAGCATCATATGTAGAAAAATATATAAGGTAAAGGTGCAATATCAACTTTAGTAGCAGTAGTCAAATGTTCAAAGCTGCCCCCCTTGCGGGGTAGCTTTGAACATATATAGGGCAGTTTTGAACTATCATCGAATTCAATGAAATTAAAAGGCTTATCAAACTTTTAAGTAACTTTATTAATAAACTTAACATTAGAAACGATGGAGATCAAATATCAGTACCATGTTAACTTAAAAAAATAATATACCTAGTTTAAAATTGCGATTGTACTAGTACTAGTGTTAAATAACTTTAATATTATTAATAGACTTTAAAAAACGAACAAACAAAAAAGTAGCTTTGGCTTCCTAGAAGTAATGAACATTATGGGATCAATCATAGAATAAATCTAATATTATGAAAATAAAACAAAATATTTTTTAAATAAACAGCTTACTACCCTAATTTGAACTTAGAAAAATTCAATTTAAAGGAAAACATGGATGTTGTATGTGACATAACCAACAACTAAAATTGGGGGACGTAGTCTACGTAAGAAATAAAAATCAGCTTCACGTTTTATACCACACAGCACGGTATGCAGAGGGAACCTAGTGTTAAGACACTCCGTTCCCCACTTTCTGCCGAATTCTGGAGGCATTGTATGTTGAGTGGCAGAACTCAACTAAATAAATATAAATATATAATAAATTTAAGTAAATATTTCATCTCCTCGAGTGGAGATCGAACCCACAACCAGTCGGTTGTACAGTCACACTTCGTGCCGCTGCGCCGTGACTGGCCTCAAGTCTAGTCTACGTAAGACTTTTGAAAAACTAACGTAGCACTTGTCCTCTTTCTCAAGAAAGAAAAAAAAAATACAAGCTACTTTTTTATTATTCACAGATGATGAGACATTCGCGAAGTCTCCAATATTTATTAAGTTGTAGTCTAATTCCATTTCGTAGTCTTCATACGCACAGATTTCAGTATCTTCATTCTCTTCACAGTAAATTGTCACTTCTTCTTCTGATTCCAAATGCATTTTTGAGTCAGTTTCTTGTGAAGAAAAGTTAATTATAGTTTTGTTTTTCTTTCGCGGTATTTTTTTACATATAATAATATTCAAAACTGCCCCCTTTATTTTGTTCAAAGCTGCCTCAGTGGTAATAAAAAAATTACAAACGTTTTTTTTTTCAAGTAAATGTTTAAAAATTGTAGTGATTTCTAGTTTATTGCATGATATATGAAACATTCTAACTAAAAGAGGAAAAAATAAAACCATATAAGGTATACCTTGAATTGGATCCCTGCGATCCTTACGCGTTTATTTAAAAATGCATAAAATTTTACTCAAAATCAAACACTCCTCGTAACTCAACAACTGGTTCTCATATATCAGCGGTGACAAGTGACACGTGTGCAGATTAGTGCTGTCACTACTCAAAAAAAATCTACCAAAATTTCTTTTTAAAATAGCTCTGTTAACACATATTTTCAAAGGTGCTCCTGTTCAAAGCTACCCCCCTCTCACCTATATATATATATATATATATTTATTTTTTTGGTTTTTATTTTTATTTTTTAAAACGCAATTGCGCATTGTTACTAATGTTACTGAAGTATAATTTGAATATAAAGTCTGAACTTGTCTAATATCTCCTGAATATTATTTCTTTGTTTCCTTCTAAGGTTATTGGTGGCCATTTTGCACTATTTTATTCGATTATGGCATAGGGCATAATATGTTTTTTTTTTTCATTTGTAATGTTAAAAAATTGTTTAGGAATCATTTTTTAAAGATATTAATAAAATGTAAAAAAACCGTATTCTATTAAGAATACGGTTTTCCCCTTCTTTAAACATAATATCTAAATCTAATTTTCCAGATGTTAAAGTTTGCCTTATCTACATCACATGCTTTGAATGACCTCGTGTTTGCCACAACTCGACTGCTATATACACATCAGTAGTCAGTACATACTAGTTTAATATTCTTGGCTAATCTAACAGATCAGTTAGCTAATTACTGAATAACCTTCCTTGGACACCCTCGTCAACCGGCTAGTGCTTTTAAAATTGTTTTTTTTTCAATAAACGTAATTAAATTACTGATATGTATGTGTGTATGAAGCTTATAGTATATATAATTCATACTTCTATAGAAATAAAATGCCGATTATCATTTTTTTTTTCAATTATAAAACTGAAAATGTTATTTAGTTTAATTCACTCAGGAAGTATTGGTTTGAAATGAAAAAAAACAACATTTTTATGTTGAATAATTCGTTTTAAAAATTATATCGAGGAAAAGTATGCTTACTTAATCGATACTTTTAAAAAATCGTAATGGATCGGTATGTGTACATGGAAGATATATTAGAAAAATATTTTTGATGGCACTTAGTAACCAAATAGAACCAAATTTTTTTTTGGTTTTTTTAAGAATCATTATTCTCAAAAATTTTCAGTTTGTTTGTCTGTGCGTATGTCACGTTAATTTCAAAAACGGCTTAATCGATTTTTGACATTTCATCACTGTATTTTGGCAAGCTTTCCTTAACGCTAGTGGTTGTTTTATCACTAATAGTTATTACTTTATTTATATAATAAAAAAGTTATACCTTTAAAAATTTATACTATTTTAAAGAATGTTGTTCGAAGAAATAGCTATAATTTTTTTATTGAATTAGATGAAACCTCTTTCGTATTAGTATGAATTATTATTTTTACATTAATAGATATTATTACTATTAAAAAGTAATACAGATTAGTGTATTAATTAATAAATGTAAATGTAATTCAAGCGGGCGAAGCCGCAAGAAGGTCTATAGGAGAGCTAGTATTGATATAATAATATTAGATCGCGTTATTCATTTCGATGTAACCCAATGTACCATCAGGAAAAGATTCCACGAGTGGGTGGTGGGAGTATGTGTGATGTATCATATACAACTCTTAGTTATTTACATTTAACTACGTCACGAAACTACTAGTATTTCATAAGCTTATTGAAGTAAATAGCGAGGCCAATCGTGGTGCAGGGGCACAAAGTATGGCTGAAAACGTGACAAGTTGTGGGTTCGGTTCCCACTCGAGGAAATTAAGTATTTAATATTTTTATTTTTTCGCTCCGGTGTCGAGGCAATGCGTGACGTTGAGTTGTGCCACTCAGCACGCAACGTCGCCAGAATTAGGCAAAAATTGGGAAACAGCAGTGGCGTAGCTGGGGGGGTGCGAGCGGTGCGGTCGCACCGGGCAACAAATGGAAAGGGGCATCAAAGTCTACGATCAATTCTTGTAATTTTTTTTCAATCAAGAATCAAGGAATGTACAAGAAAAATAAGAGAATGAAAATGAAAAATACAATCTCGCTATCATGTCAATTGAACATGAACTAGTCGATACTATTGATTTTGAAAATGTGATTAATGACTTTGCTAGTCAAAAAGCGCGTAATCTCCGTTTTAAAATTTTGCAATATTTTTTACCAAAATCTAATGTTATAACTTATAACTTAGCTTCACGCTTTATCCCTAGCGAGGTAGTCAGAGAGAACGGAGCGCCAAACGCTACGGTCTCTACATACCTCTTTCGCCTTGTCCACTGTTATCAACCTCTTCATACATGCCCTCCGGGGAGTCCTCATGCTTTTTATATGACTTTCCTCCAGTATCTTTGATACTGTTTTTTCGAAGGTCAACCGAGGTCTCCCCCTATCTCTCTTACCACTCACTTGTCCATCATAAATCTTTTTTGCCATTATTTCATCACTCATTCGTTCGACGTGCCCAAACCAGCTGAGCGTGTTCTTCTTCATTCTCACCGTGACATCCTCGCTAATACCTGCCATTCTGTGTATCGCTTCATTACGGATTCAATCAGCTAAGCTGACTCCGCATATCCTACGAAGAGATCGCATCTCCACGGCATTCATCTTTCTTTCATTCTTCTTCTGTAATACCCACGTTTTGCTGTCGTTTAACAGCGTCGGTACCAACACTGCATTGTGTACAGCCAAACGTGCAGCTGTGCTGACGTTTCGCCGTCACATCAATGCAGCTAAGGTTCCGTTAACCCTGTTAGCGGCAGCAATACGCTTTCCACATCCATCTCGTATTTTCCATCTCTACTGAACAATCTTCCCAAATATACCACTTCATTCACTTATTCTAATATTTTACCATTTACACAGATTTTGCGTCCGTTCTTCATTTCTTTCAAAAATGACCTTCAGATGAATTTCAGAACCTTTGTCTTATTCGCATGGAGGCTTAGACCATTATTTTCACACCCTTCTTTCAGAGTGGTGACCAATGCCTGCAACTCGCATTCTGATGATGCAATAAGCACTGCATCATCTGCGTACAGCAGGCAATTCACATTCAGGTCACCTTTCACTTCAGGCCAACTTTCACTCCCATATTACTTTGTTTCACTCCATGGAGACAGCTATCCAAATACAAATTGAACAACCAAGCTGACATTTTTTTTTTCGTGAGGAAATCCTGTTACGGATACCGGCCCGATTGGGGACTCGAGCGGGTTATGTGGGACTTGCGGACTGGCAGATGTAGGCCGTCCGAATACCCACTAAAATCTCACGGTGCTCCTCCTCGACCGCCACTGGCCGCGAGACGCGGGGACAATAGTCTTCCGCGAAGCGCGGCGGCGGGAGCTTGCAAGGCACGTCACGGAGTCAAGGGTGTGTGGTCACCCTCGACGGCCTGCTCGGAGTAGCGCGCGGGAGCAACCTGCGCGCGACTACTGGGGCCAGGTTAGTAGGCGGCCAGCTTCCCCAAGCTGACCGCCCTCTGGCTCATTAGGGCGGAAGGCGGCGATCGTGTGCCGCCCTCCGGAACCAAGCTGACATGGCACAACCTTTTTTAACACCCGATCGGATGTCAAGCCAGGGCGACACGCCAGCTCCTACTCGCACGCAGGCTGAGAGATCTCTGTAAAGAGACTTTACGGCCTGCAGCAAGGGTCCGCTCACATTGTACCGGGGTAGTATCTCCCATAATTTCGCTCTTACAACTCTGTCAAACGCCTTTTCCAAATCTACAAAAGCACAGAAAACTTTTTGGTTAACGGCCATAAATTTTTCCGTGATCATGCGGAGGGAAAAGATCTGATCGATACACCCTCTTCCAGGTCTAAAACCTTCTTGGGCCTCCTACAACAGCCTTTCAGATCTCTACTGCATTCTTCTCGCTAATATTTAAGCATAAACTTTACTACCCAAGCTAATCAAACTGATAGCCCTATGGTTTGCGCAGTCTTTCTGTGAACTTTTGCCTTTATACAAAGGCACGATGAACGCACCTCATCAATCATCTGGGATCTCCCCTGATTTCCAGCATAAATTGCACAAAAACCAGAACAAGTCCAAATGCGTGGCCCACCATATTCGATCATCTCGGCAATAACTCCATCTGCTCTCGTTGCCTTACCACATTTCAGACTTCGTATTGCATTCTCAACTTCTTTTATACTGATTTCGCCATCAGCTACATCAAGACTTAATATTTCGCTGTTACTTGAGACTGAGGACTCCATCACGTTCATACATCTCCTTGTAAAATTCCGCCCATCCCTGCAAAATATGTGGTTCTTCCGTTAAAATTTCATCGTCCTTCGAAAGCAACCTCGAGAAACACTAACTTCTCGTCAGAAAAGCTACGTGTTTTCTCTGAAGTTGTTCGTTAACCTTTCATCTCTTTCATTCTCTGCCTTTTCACGCTTCATCTTCATCAGTACTTTCGTTTGGTGATTTTGTAGCTTATACTGTTTCTTTTTAATGTCTCTCATACTTTTATCCTTAGCTGAGGCTTTATAATCCTGCCATGCTTTCTTTTTTCTTTCTATAGCAGTTTCCACTTCATCATCCCACTATTCGTCGCGGTTTTTGGTAAAGCCTTCCTTCTTTTCCCTTTACCACATACCTCTATTGCTGCTTCTTTCATGCAATCCCTAAGGTTCTACCAGCATACTCCAATACTTTTATTTTCAGATTCGCTGCTGTCTAGCTTCTTGGAAACTCTTTCTTGATATTCCTCTCTAATCGGTGGATCTTGAAGCTTCTAGTTTCTTATGCGATAATTTGACTCCAAGTTTGGACACCTTGTGTAATTGCGCCAACCTGCAAACAGACCCCTTATTCTAGCAACGACTAGATAATGGTCTGTTCCCAGCTCAGAACCACTAAACACTCGCGTGTCTATAACTTGGCTTCGAATACGCTGATCCACTAGGAATAAATCAATCATACTTTTCTCCTCCGCTCGCTCCCATGTATACATGTGAATTTATTTGTGTTCAAACGTCGTGTTTGCCACAATCAAATTCCTTTTCTTGCAAATTTCCAATATAAGCTTTCCAGTCTCATTTATTTTCTTGTCACCATATTGACCTTGCACTCCCTCGTAACCGCTTCGCGCAGTTCCGAATCAGCCGTTCAAATCGCCACATATTATTAATTTTTCATTCCCTCTAACGCACCCTGACACTCTCCCAAAACTCAACTCCTCGAGTTCGCCTAATGCAGCTGAGGATACTGGCGCATACGCCGCTAACAAGGATATTCTTGTTATCCCCAGCTTAAAGCGAATCCAAAGCAGTCCCGGGTGGATCGCCTTGTATTCAACCGTTGCACTAACCAATCGAGAGGATAATAGCACACCTACATCTCGACAGCCCCGCTGGTTTTCTGGTACGCCGGCCCAGAAAGCGACTCGACTGCCCGATAAATCGGTAGTGTTATTGCCCTTCCGCTAGGTCTTAGTCACGCAGACGACATCCAAATCTCTATCATCCATCACATCTAACAGTTCATTCATCTTTTCTTTCATCCCTCCTCTTACATTCCACGTAGCTATTTGTAGCTCCGTCCTCCACCTCGTGGCGTGTTGGGTGGCGGTCTCCAACGCCGCATTCGTCGCCACTTGACACACCATTATACCCCCATTATAACTTATATATAGTTATTATAGTTTTGAAGCAATAAAAAATTATATATCTACTCTACTGTGGTTTGAAATCTGAAATTATTTTGACCATTTTAAAGGGCATCAAGTCCTAAGCCGCACCAGGCAGCAAATACCCTAGCTACGCCACTGGGAAACAGAGTGTCTTAACACTAGGTTCCCTCTGCCTTTGATGTGTACAGGATACAGAGTGACGCTAATAAAGTAAATAGCTTATATAAGAATATGTCTCGTTTTATAAATCGTAACTAACAGAGAATAAATTTTCAATGTTGCTGTGTTTTTATTTCAAATATGATGAACATTCTTCAAGTTCCAAACACGTACGCCGCGTGTCATGTAAAATGTTTGTGGAGCAATTTCACGAAATACTTAAATCCTAAGGGGAAATATATGAAAGCACTCTTTTATTTATTAATAATGTGGCCTTGACGCAAGGGCATATTATGCGAATGTAAGAGTGACAGGTTGGGAGTTCGATTCCCATTTCCCACACGTGAAATATTTTATATTTTCATTTCGGGTTTGTCGGGACGACAAATCAATCAAAAAATACTAATATCTTCAAAGAGCTGAATATATTTTCTCGAATCACCTTTGAAAAAAAAAAAAAAACTTAATCAAAATCAATTAATTCGTTTGGAAGCTACCATGAACCACACAAACATATACAGATACAGATAAACACATACACACGTACTCAGATACGTCTAACTTATAACATGACGATCCCACGACTTTTATTAAGGGGTTAATGACAGATAGAATGAAAGAAATCAAACTGCCATATTGATCACCATCGGCACGTGCGCGGCTTCATCCACTTGAACTAGATATTTTATTACAAAATGTTTATTTCATATACATATAAGCGTGGTTATTCTCGCGTAAGTCTTGATCTCGTATAATAAGAGGCCTATATGTCGCACCACTACTTTACATTCTTTAACTTCCAGTGTAAATTCCATAAAAACAGTTCAGCAGTTCCGGAGATTAACCCGGAAAAATAGGAAGACAAAAAAATTAAATCGTTTGTTTGTTTGTATTTTAGTACAGAGTTAGTAGACAACTACATTGGACAACTAATTATTTTTCTATATTTAATAAAAAAAAACCATTAAATACTTTTATTGTATCAAGATAAGTTAAGTTTATTAGTATTTTACCGTAGACTCACAATTATGAAATTTGGCAATTTGATTTTAGTTTTATTGTATAAAATCAAATAAAAGAAACTAAAAATCCGGTCAAGTGCGAAATGAGCTCGCCAAAAATTGGAGGTCTTGAGCTTTTCAGAAATTCAAGCTTTTCTTAGCCAGAGCCCTTTCATTTGATACCTCGCTTGGAATAGCGGCTTTAATATTATTAATATTTTTTTTAGGATTTAATTTCAAATGTACAAACTATACATTTCTGCATATTACAACTGGGAGTACCTACCATGTCATTTTTTTTTTTTTGTTTTCGAACTTGAGGTTAATGCTGTTAGCCCCATTGGCCTTTACAGCGACACCGGGTGGGTAGGGAAGAGGGTACTCTGTCGACGACTGTAAGGGCGCCCCCTACGGGGCTCGACCACCATGTCATATTAATTTTGATTCCCTTTATAGTGTCGAAATATGCGTTCTTTACGATATAACCGGCCATATCTTTTCTTAAGTAAATGTAAAAAAATATTTTTTAGGAAATCAAGCGACCGTAGATCTGATATGTCTAAGCTGAGATAAAGGCTCTTGACAGACAAACTGTTTCCCTATATCTATACATCTATACATATAAATAAAATGGAAGAGTCTGTCTGAGATATCTAATATATCTCTGTTTTTTCAAGTGTAAGACAAATAAACAATTTTAACATTGCTGTATATCTTTCCGGTTATCCAGGCTAATCTCAGGAATAGCTGAACCGATTTGACTAACATTGAAATATAGAGGGGATTGTGGACCAACATAAAGACTATTTTTATATTTTGATACAATAAAAAGGTTATATCAATTTATTTTTTAAAAGTGTTTTATTGATTTGGTTAAATCTTTAGTTTTCAACGTTGTGTTGTTTGATATTGTTTGTAAATTATTATTTGTACGATAGATGAAACTCGAGATTATATGATTATAAAATAGACCGAGATTTCAAGATTTAGGATTCTCAATGTAAGTTGACATCTTCTGAAGCAGCCACGTAGTGTTTACAATTTTTCTATGATAGATGGAGATTTGTGGAGTAATATATATGTTTTCACCAGTAATGTTTGTGACAAAAATGATGTTTAGCAATGTGCGCGCAGTTAGGGTTTACCTAGACAGATGTGCTAAAGAGTAGACTGAGGCGAATCGGATATTTTCTTTTTTTGAAAATATGAAAACTATATTAAAGCATACTATATGAAACTTTTTAATAAATAAATCAAAATAAATTAGCTTCACGCTGTATCCCGCACACAGCGAGGTAGGCAGAGGGAACCTAGTGTTAAGATACTCCGTTCCCCACTTTCTGCCGTATTCTGGAGGCATTGCGTGTTAAGTGGCAGAACTCAACGCCGCGCTTTGCCTAAACACCAGAGCATTCATCACTTGATATAAGAATGACTAATGAAATTTTTACTGGCTATAATAGCATTAACAATCTAGCTATGTAAAAACAAATTCAAAACTCAAATCATATATAAATTCTCAAATAGTTAGCAAAATACAAAACAAAAATACCCCATAAAATGGAGCGAATATTGTAGTATTACACACTTTGCAATCATCAAAAAATTTAAATAATTCAAAATGAGCCACAATATTAAGGACTTACACACAAATCACACATATACGGGCCTTTTCTACCTCCCATAACGCGCATTTCGTGGCACCATTCTTCACATCTATGGCACTGAATCCAATCGTAAGGAACCAATCTTGACAAGCCATTCCAAATTCTCTATTGAATTTTTTTCTAATGTTTTGACGTTCTACGAATTCAAACGCATTTTTACGTACTACTTTAGGTGCCATTTCGAAGCCACGACTCGTTAATAATAGTAAACATTGTGGTAAAATCTTCTCAATGTTCTCATCTAATGATGCAAGGCGGTCCACCATCATGTATTGTAATGACACCCTCGGAAATAGTGAATCTTCTTATAATTAATTAGCTTATAAAAGCTTGTGTATGGTAACTTTGGGTACATTTATTGGCCAAGACTTTATTTGCCATTTCTTTCATCTTTTCTTCTCTTTTCACTCTCCGTTCTTTGTCTTTCTTTTGTACGTACAATCTATCTACAATGAAATAAAAAAAGAACATGTACCTACAAAACTTAACCTATTGTATCAATCGTAAAAGAGGAGTTTAATTAAAAAAAAGGAAACCTTCAGATTTTTTTTAACGTACTAAGTAAGTATCTACGTAAATTTTTATTTACTGTGGAATGTTAGGGGAAATCCAAATAAATTATTATTTACACATACATACATGTTTAAATTATGCATTCACTATATTTACTTGAATATTATATTATCATACGTAATTTTATTAATTAATATACCCGCTGTATTTTAAGCACACGTGGAAAGTACTTTGTTTATGGCTTATAAAAATATAAATTATTCAAATTCTGTATACATATAAATTACTTAAAATTAAAAGTAATCATGACTTGTACTATTTATAAGAAAGAGTAATTTCGTCCACCGAGGGTTCCGAACCAATTTCAGGACTGTAGGTCAACAGGATGTACAGTTTACAAAAGTCGACCAGTTTGCGTAACTAAAGGTTTATCTTTTTCCAGCTTCACGCTGCATCCCGCATGTAGGCAGGTTAGGCAGAGGGAGTTCAGTATTAAGACATTCCGCTCCCCACTTTCTGCCGAATTCTGGAGGTTTTAGTGTTGAGTAGCGGAACTTAACGCCGCGCTTTGCCTCGACATAAGCGAAGAAATTAAAAATTTAAATATTTAATTTCCCCGTGTGGAAAGGGCGGAATGCAAGATAAGTGTAAATGGCAAGATATTAGAACAATGTATGAAGTGGTATATTTGGGAATTATGTTCAATAGAGATGGAAGATACGAGATGGATACAAACAGGCGTATTGCTGCCGCTAACAGGATTAACGGTGCCTGCATTGATGAGACGGTGTAACGTCAGCACAGCAGGATATGCGGAGTCAGCTTAGCTGATGGAATCCACGATGAAAAGATACACAAAATGGCTGGTACTAGCGAGGTCACGGTGAGAATGAAGAAGAACGTGCTCAGCAGCTTTTGGGTACTTCAAACGAAGGAGTAATAAAAGAAAAGAAAGAACATTTATGATGATAAGAGAGCGGTAAAAGGAGCAGGGAGAGACCTCAGTTGACATACACTGTGTTTTTGAAGGTCAACTGAGGTATCAAAGGAGGAGTAGGTCACTTAAATAGCATGAGGACTCCCCAGTGAGCATGTATGAACAGGTTGATGATAGTAGACGAAGCAACAGAGATATGCAGAGACCGTAGCCTTTGGCGCTGCGTTCCCTCTGACTACCAATCTAGGGATACAGCATGAAGCTAAATAAATGAGTGGGAATCGAACTCACAACCAGTCGCCTTTGCAGTCACACGCCACCTTTGGCCACGACTGGCCTCAATCTGGCTTAGTCCTAATCTGTAATATTATTATTTTTTTCAGATTTTTAATTTGTACCTATTAATAGGCAAGTTCTCACTTGTTGCTAAATTTTATTTACGTAGATTCTTATTTTTCTGCTCGATATTTCCACGCGATCTTGAGATAAATAGTCTTGACAGATGGACAGACGTACAATAAAGTGATCTTATAAGGATCCCGCTTTTTTTCTTTTTGAAGCATGGTACATTTAATTCAGCATTGGTATGAATCGACGTTGGAGATGATAACAAATAATACTAAGCTTATTTTATGAATGTGTGATCTTGACGACAATTATATTGGCTTGAGTGTATTTGAAGATGTCTTAAAATGACGTTACCGTACGTACTTAGCAAACGTCATTGGCGGGATTATTATTAGCAACGAGACAAAAATAGGTTTTTATAACGATAAAAACAAGATACGTAGTATTTTCTAATGCGCATAGAGCCTAATGTCAATGTCACAAATTCCTCGACGGCGGGTCGCTTCCAAACATTTGCCCTGTAAACAATGACTCAAAATTTTAACGTTTTCAAGATCGGGAAAGAATTTTTTAAAGTTGAAATTTGCGTGCTTTTTCATCGATTAATTATGTAACATTATATCATGTTTGTCTGAATATTGAAGGTTTTTTGTATATTGGGTGACAGAGTTTGAAAATGTGAAAGTATTGTCATAAGCCGTCTATGAGCTCGTATCATATAAGTATATATATATATGTCACCCAATATACAAAAAACCTTCAATATTCAGACAAACATGATATAATGTTACATAATTGGAAAAGCTTGGAAAAGCTTATTAATAATAGACTTGTCTCCTACTTGGGTAAATACAATTTGCTTTCTCCCAACCAGTATGGTTTTAGAAGTGGTAACTCAACCGAGGATGCGGTCATGAATTTAGTCGATGGGGTTGTCCAAAATATTGATAAGAGGAAAAAGACTCTTGGCATATTTTTGGATATTTCTAAGGCTTTTGACACGATCTCACGACCAATCCTTTACAGTAAATTAGAACATATTGGTATTAGAGGTATTGTGTTAGATCTTTTCAAAAGCTATTTATCTGATAGAATACAAACAGTTAACATTAACGATAATATTAGCAATGAAGCAAGCGTCTCGTTTGGAGTGCCTCAGGGTAGCGTATTAGGACCAACTCTATTCTTAATATACATGAATCAACTTTGCAACCTTACTCTGCCAAATACCAAAATTATTTCGTATGCAGATGATACCGCTTTGCTTGTTCACGGTACCAGTTGGGCCGAGACACGTGAGCATAGTGAGAAAGCTTTAGCCATCGTAATGAACTGGTTGTCTTGTCACAGGCTAACCTTAAATGTGGATAAAACCCAGTTTCTAACTTTAGGCCCGAAACGCTCGTTACCACCCAATACTTTCAGTATAATTGCTCATAGATGCCACCCCGAATTACGCCTAACCTGCCACTGTAATAATATTACTAGAACTTCCACTATAAAATACCTTGGAGTTATTATAGATGAGAATATCACCTGGAAGAATCATGTCCTAGCTTTAAGTGCCCGTGTTCGAAAAGTAGTATACATTTTCAAACAACTAAGATCTGGCGCTAGTATTGAAATTGCCAAGATTGTTTATTTCGCACTTGTCCAATCGATTCTTACTTACTGCATACCAGCCTGGGGCGGTGCACATAAATCAATCCTACTTCCACTAGAAAAAGCACAGAGATGTATACTTAAGGTTATGACATCTAAACCTACTCGTTTTCCAACTGCTGAACTATACGCCATCTGCATAACCATTACGCACACCAATTACTTTAATAATGTTCCATTTGTATACTATATTTTGTAATTAATTGTTTGTTATAGAATAATTGCATGTTTTTATTATTTTTATTATTATTATTTATTAATTTGTTCTATTTTAAATAATCTTTGTAATGTATTCAGTTTACTCATACTACTTTATGAAACGACGCTTGTGAGGCGGGCGTTAATAACTGCCACACAGTTTATAACTAATGCGGTTATTATCGTTATAAATTATTATTTTGTCTGTAATTTTGATATGAATAAATTATTATTATTATTATTATTATTATTAATCGATGAAAAAGCATATAATGTATAGAAAAATAAGATGTATAATAAAAATATATAAAATTTTGAACGCAGCGGTACTCGCACCTCAGCTGCTTGGAAACCGTCTATGAGCTCGTAAGTATGTATATATATATATATATATATATATATATATATATATATATATATATATATATATATATATATATATATATATGTGCGGGTCCCGTAACTGCTTTTATGGTTTACTTTAGATAGTAATATCATTTATTAGAGGAAGAATACGGGACAATGATGGATTATTTATTTTTTTTTATTTGGGAATACATCAATGGTAACTTATGGCTTGTGATAAAATTTTAACTGACTCTCTTTAACTGACAAATAAACTCTAATATTTAGGCAGCCGGCCCAGCCGCGACGGTTGTGGGTAAAAGTAGTTGGAAATGGCTACCTCTCGTCCAATTTCAATTTTTCAATTTTCTAAAATATATTCGTTTTTATCTTTTTGTAATAAAAGACATGTGTATAGCACTAAAAAATAATGGATTGCTTCAAATTAAATGTCTCGTGATACAAAGGAATTAAGTTGTAGAGTTGAAGATGTGAGTAATAGTTTTGTGTTATATGATAAGCCATCATATCAATGGCGGCGTTCATCGGGCTAATGGGCCCACGCCTATAGAGCACTCTGTTTCTAAACGTGACAACGTGAAAATGTTCGTAATCTACTATAGAAATATTAATTAATTTTACGATTATATGTCATGTCACGTTATATAAAGTCACGGAAAAAATGTGAGTATCTCGCTACTATCAATCCCTGCGTGCTTAGTTATTTTAATGAATACTTATTCAAGTTAATTTTACATATCTACTACTTTGATATAAAATGACTATTAATCTATTATTAAGAGTTAAGATTCAAATAAATTAGTTTTTTGATAGATGAATAAAAGTGCTATTTTTATTGTATTGTCGGTACACATACTAGAATTATACTTTATATATAATAGTAAAAAATATTTTAATTATAAATTACCGTTTTGTTTGTTTTTGTTAATTTCAAACAAACTATATATAATATAAGAACTTGCGATAAAAAGTTAAGACTTAGTTAAGAATCGATTCATGTAAGAATCATTGAAATCGTTCAATTTAATTTCCACAACGCTGACCAAAAAAAAACATATGTATATGTGTACATCCAAGCAAACGTGCATACAAACATATTAAGTATATAAGCACAAATTGATAAACACATACCCTCCACATGTCGTGCAGTCGGTTAAAAATACATTTTATCTACCAACATAAATGCTCAGAACTACAAAGAATCCTTATGATGCAGAATCCTTACAAATGTATCTTGAACGTTTCATTCAAAATCCACAGTAGCTAGCCCATTCTAAATATATTTGGCTAATACGAGTATAACATTAACTTCAAAAACACATATATAAAATGTAATTAATTAATTTATGTAACTAATTGGAAATTTCCAAGGCGCTATATTTTTCTTATAATTTAAAAAGGAATTTTCACATAAATTTCTTGTTCGATCGAAATATTTATTTAAATGTATAATATAATTTCTTCGCTTTGGTGTCAAGGCAAAGCGCCGCGCTGAGTTCCGACACTCAGCACGCAATGCATTCAGAATTCAGCGGATAATGGAGAACGGAGTGTCTTAATACTAGGTTTCGTCTGCCTACCCTGCTGTATGTGGGATATTGCGTGAATCTGTTTATTTTTAATTTTATTTTCATATCAGTTTATAAGGTATACCACCCTTCGTGATTGAAACTTGCAGCAAATGGCAGTCAAAGAGAACTAAGTATACACTCTGTTCTCCATTTTTCACCAAAATTCGGGTCACTGTGAACTTAACGCTTAGTGCTAACACTTAACACGCTTTTTGCTAAGGGGGCGGAGAAATAAAAACTATTTAAATATAATTACATATTTCCCTCAGCGGTCATATCCATCGCAATAACAGTCAAGCGCTATACCATTATTCCATTACGTGACGTCCTAAATTTTCTATGATTTTAAATTGCCTATTAAAATTACCAAGCATATTGTACGAGTTTTTCTATGGCGATATTTTATTATTTCTTATAATTTGGGCTAGGTTATTATTATTTTTCATCTATGTGGTAAATAACAATAATAATAGTCCAGCCAAAATTCTCTCAGCTCTATTATTTTTTTATTTTGTAATAGTCCAGCCAAAATTCCAGATCTTGATTTTTTTGGCACGTGAGTACCGCATTAATGCTTTAATATTTTTTTTTATTTTGGTATCTGATGAGACTTCTATTAGAATACCGACGCCATTATATGTACTTAATGACTTTTCCCACACCTACTACATAGGGGGGATAGTCACGGGGGTGAATTCGAAAATGGACTTGACACGACCTTAGTCCTTTCGCTGCAAGCCATTTAAATGCAATATAATATAGATTAAATTAAAAATTAAATTAAATTAGCTTCACGCTATATCCCGCACACAGCAGGGTAGGCAGAGGGAATTCTGCCGAATTCTGGAGGCATTGCGTTGAGTGGCAGAACTCAACGCCGCGCTTAACCTCGACACCAGAGAGAAGAAATGGAAATATAAATTTAAGTAAATATTTCATCTCCTCGAGTGGGGATCGAATCCACAACCAGTCGGATTTGCAGTCACACCTCGTGCCACTGCGCCACGACCGGCCTCATAATTAGTGTTGCCGATCGATAGTGGACTATCGATCGGAATTCGATATTCTATCGATAGTAGTCCGATAGAAGGACTATCGATATTAAAATCGATAGTATCGATTAAAGAGATAGTATCGAAACTATCGATAGTTCAAAAGGGTACAATACTATCGGACAAATTCAATACTATCGATATTATCGATAGTATCGTATCTCCAAATCAGAAAGACATCGATACTATCGATAGTATCGATACTATTGAATTTCTAGGAAACGATAATATCGACAGTATCGATAGTATCGATACTATCGATTATTGTGAACTATCGATTGCTTGCAAATTTGCGATAGTATTGCTTATTATTTTCATGTGTAGTAACCAATCATTATGATATTAGAAACATCTTAGTTGAAGTACGTAACTAATTGCTTATTCATACGTAATTATAAATATAATAAAAACGTATTTTGTTCTTTTCATTTCATCTTGTAATTAAGCTTAAGAATCATACTCAATACTATCGTAAATTAGCATATAATCGATAGTGCAAAATAATCGATGGTATCGATACTATAGATTTTATCGATACTATTGTGTCCTAGACATTTAATAGTATCGATACTATCGATTGTATTGATTAATTTCCGATTAGGAGATACGATACTACAGATAGTATCGATAGTATTGCACTTAGCCGATTGTATTGTATTCTTCTAAACTATCGATAGAATCGATAGTATCGATAAGATCGATACTATCGATTGTTGTATCGATCGCATAGGCTTTTTTAGATTAAAACTATCGATCGCGAAACTATCGATAATTTGGCAACACTACTCATAATGTACATATTGGTGCATAATTTAATAAAAAAAAAATCTTAAATAATTGCTGTAACTATTAGGTATAATTTCGTTATACGCGACCAAAATAGCAACTGGGTGATTGGAGTCGTAAAGTAAACTTCGTCCAGGATTTACGAATATTAAAATTTCTATTTATTGCTCATACTTCAACTCATAATCGTATTTTTGAGGCTAGTTATCAAATTTCTTTATTCATCGCTAAAAGTGAGAAGAATCACACTATAGGAAAGAATTTTAAAAAATCCAATATAATCATTTCAATATAACTATTTCTTAAAACGGTTCATGAAAATGAAAACAAAGATATAAATGTATGAGTCTACTTTGAAAGGCTTATATCAATACTGCGTACAAAAGTTATTAAACTTCCGTAAT
This sequence comes from Heliconius himera, assembly GCA_021202915.1. Taxonomy (NCBI): domain Eukaryota; kingdom Metazoa; phylum Arthropoda; class Insecta; order Lepidoptera; family Nymphalidae; genus Heliconius; species Heliconius himera. The sequence goes on along the minus strand of JAJHJA010000174.1, from coordinate 198,153 downwards.
ATACTTGTATATCGATAAAGGACGTTTTGCTAAAGAAATATTGTTCTGTAAAACGAATAAATGTAAAAAAACCTTTGGCGGTAGTGGTGTTTTCTAAAAATAAAAACCTAAAAATCTTCTTAGATGTGAACGATGTACAAAATATAATAGGCAAAAAAATGGCTGCTTAAAATTTATAAAAAAATGCAAATTCAGAAATTATTTTTGTGCATTGTATCTATTATTCATGCGGAAAACTTGATAGCTAAAAACATCTCGCCTTTTCTAAATGAAGTTACTTCATGCAGTAATAAAGTGTATTAATTCTATTAAAGCTAGTACCAGTTAGAGCGTCGTTTCACTTTATATTGTTAAGAACAAAATGCAGACCATGTGAGACTTCTACTTCATACTTAAACAAGATGGCCATCTAAAGGACTGTTTGAAAAGTTTTATGAAATTATTTGATACTCTTAGTGACTTATTAGCGATAAAACTGAAATGAAGTTGGTAGTGGATGGTAAAGCGTTTGTGAGTAATTTAGCCGATATCTTTGAAAAATTAAATATATTAAAGAAGCAACTTCAATCCTCAAATAAAACTCTTGTTGATGCAAGGATGTTGTTGTTGTCGATGCAAGGATGTTGTTTCCCAACATTTTGCAGGTCTAGCCCGATAAGCATGAGAAAGCTGCACTAGCTTCTAATAAATTATTTTTAATGTGTTCATCTGAAATAGCGGCACATATATTTTTTTGTGAAAAAATGGAAAGGAGTTATAGGAATAACAACCCTTAACGTTAAAGTTTATTTTATCCGAATCTATTAAATATATCTTAATGAAATTTAATCTCAACGTGGCTAATAAGTTCATTATCATATTTTTTTTTTCAGAATTTTTGGGAAATTAAAAGTTGGCAAAAATTTGAAGCTTATTTTTTGAGGTCGCTTTTTAAATAAAAGCCTGTGAATTGACACCTACTAAATTTATATATTTTATCGATATATTATTCAGCTATCTATGCTAGTAGTCTCAATATAATAAAATTCATAACAACTTCTATAGAAATCTGTCATCATAATTACGCTTGTACCTATATCTTAGTTATATCATCAAAATATACAAGAAAAATAAATTAAAAAACAATCAACTAATGGATTATGTCACTACATAACCCATTAGATACGATGATGTCGTTTGTGAACTATAATCGACGAAACAGTACAGGACCAACAGACGTCATTTTACACATCAATTTTACAATAGGTACAGTAAGGAATATATAATTTTAAAAATGTGTATGTTTCCCAAATTATTTATTACATGTTAACAGAGATGAGAAAATAAACTACATGAAAAGCATTTTTTTTCTGGTATTTTTATAAGTACAAAGATTTAAAACGTAATTTTAGTAAAGCCAATAAGTATTAGACACTGTCCATGTGAAAAAAAAATCTTTATACACCCTAAGGTTCCTAAACATCAATACATTTATCTTTATAATATTTTGAGTTTTTTTTTACTGTTGTAAGTTCTAATAGACCAGATGAAGACATTTTCTCAAAAAGTTAGATTACTGAATTATATTTTGCTTATTCTATTCTATTCTATTGCTCCTCCAAAATAACATATTATGTAATTTTGAAATTTTTAAAACATAGTTAATTCAATTTTACACTGATTGACTTTGCATCTACAACTGGTAAAAGACTGAAATGTTATAGGTAATATCGTATGATGATATGCGTATCCCTGTACTAGTTTGTTATATGCATCCACGTACTCTTTATGGTTTTTGCTATTTTTAGATATGTATTATTAATAGTGGAACTAAAAGCGCCCTCAAATATAAACTTCTAATTTCAACATAGAATTTCTCAAAAATTCTAAAAAATATTTATTATAATGAGCTTATAGACAGCCACGTCGAGTTTAAATTTTATGAAGATATCTTCAATAGATACCGAGAAAATAAACTTTAACGTTAAGGGTTGTTACCCTCATAGCTTCCCTTACTGTTAGGTTCAGAGACAAAAAAATTGTGTATCACTCTTCCTAATTAAAAAAAATAATTCATTAGTAGCCAGTGCAGCTTTCCCATATCGGGCTAGAACCTTTAGATGTGAAATAATACTATATGAATACAATATGCCTCTCACACGATACAACATTTTCTAAGGCATTTAATTATTTATATACTTAGTCAAATTAGTTAAATTTTACTACGTATACGCTATTTGCACGTTCTGATACATCACTGGTAATATTTTAGAAAGCTTCACGTGTTAAATGTAACTAATAAATTGTAGCGACGCAGGGGCACAAGCCTGTGACAGTAAACACGACGGTTGAGAGTTCAATTCCCATTTGAGGAAATGAGTTATTGTTACTAATATTTTTATTACATCGCTCTGGCAACAAAGCAAGGCGCGGTGTTAAGTTCCGCCACTCAACACGAAACGCCTAGAAAAATCGGCAGAGAGGGGGAAACGGAATGTCTTTCACACTTCCACACAAGGTTCCTTCTACCTACCCTGCTATATGCGCGAAGCTGAAAAAAAGGCATTACGTATTGCATGACGTGACTCAACGCCGTGCTTTGCCTCGTTAGCAGGGCAAAGAACTGAAAATATTACTTACATATTTCTTTCAGTGGGAATCGAACCCACAACCTGTTACGTTTACTGTCGCACACTTGTATCCCTGCACCGCGATTGGCCTCAAAAACGTTAAAAGTCACAAAAATATTTTTATCGTTAATATTTCACGCCTCGTTGCTCTGAAGTTGTAAAAATTCTTAATCAGTTGATATCTAATAAAAATGTCTTGAATATTTCTTAATTAAAAATATTATGTGCCTACCTATGATTTCTTTATTATTGATTGTCACATACATATCCAATCAAAATTAGGGATAAAAAGAAGAGAGAGTAGAGAGTAGAGTTGTAACCTTTTGTGTAAAAAAATATGTTTTCTCTTTTTCATATCAGGAGTATTTTTTTCATTACTTGAAACTAGCAATCAATGTCTGTTATATTGTATCTGTAAGTGCACTATAATGCAAAAATGGTTCTTATATTCTAGTATATAGTTATCATTCCTTCGATCTGGTGTCGAGGGAAAGCGCGGTGTTGAGTTCTGTCACTTATCACGCAATGCCTCCAGAATTCGGCAGCAAGTGGGGAGCGGAGTGTCTTAACACTAGGTTCCCTCTGCCTACTCTGCTGTGTGCGGGATACAGCGTGAAGCAGATTATTTTTTATATTCTAGTATATACTTGATTTTTTTTATGTACAGGCTTTGTTAATATATTTGAATCTATTTTACTTCTTGAATTTATACTATTAGATTGATATTTGATTTGGTCACTGTTGATACAAAATAGCCAAATCAAATTTAGAGTTTATATGTTTGACTTATATAGAGATTTTGAATTTTATCCCGCGTAAACATAGACCTCGGAACCCATACAGATATTTATAAACATTTTTAAATTGTTATTCCACACTTAGGAAAGAAAAATACTAATTTAGAAAACGTATAAAAATTTGAACGTAGCGGGACTCGAACCCGCGCCTCCTGGAAACCGACCAGGCGCTCTGACCACTAAGCCATACGTTCTCATCAAGCTACATCGAAATTTACTACGCTAAATAGGTACCCATACAGATTTCAAATTTTTTTGTCGGCGAAGTCTTGAACGATGCTTTACTCAACATTTAACGTGGACCCCTTTTCACATTAATTTTTTTAATGGAATATCTTTACTTTTTGTAGAATTACATTTCTTACTCTTATTCATTAATTAATTATTTCTTAAAATAGCTTTATTTTAATAAGTTTTATTATGAAATTTTCACATTTAACTTTTTTTACTTCAGTGATAGCAATTTTCCATAACTGTCATTTTTAAAACCTAAACCTTATTATATCAATAACCAAATAAGTTGAATTAATAATTTTTTATATACATAATGGACTCAAGGATCCTAACAAATATGCAAAACTTCATGCATATATGCAAGATTAAATAGTTTATGGGTTTTGAATGGGACAAAAGTCGTTTTCGTGTGTTGTAATTTTCGTAAATTGTTCGTGTAAAATACACATTGCCCGTTTTAACTTGGCTGGACACGCTGACGTGTCCTGTTATTAACATTATACAAATATTTCATAATTTTGTTTAGATATCAGAACTTGTTGTGCAATGATTCTAAATTATATAGGAAAATAAACCTTGTTACCATTAATTAAAATATAAAATTGAGTAAATCAGAAGAATGGCTTAACTTGAAAAGGCGATTACTTAAATTGTGATTGTATAAAGCCAGCTTTGCATGTATAATATTATTGTAATAGCTTTTACGATACGTTATCAATAGACAAATAGACATGCATTGATATTAGAATAGTATTGGTGCTTATCAAAGTTGATTACAGTTTTATTGTGTTGGGAACCCTAACGAACGATCAAAGACCGATACGTATTTTTTAGTACAAATGAATAGTTTTATTCTAAACGTATTGGGTGTGATGTGTACTCGTAGATGTAGAATATACAAAATATATATTGAAAATTAATTTAACATGGGTTAATGATTCAGTAAGTTTCTAATAATTTAAATTTTTTACCTTTTTTTTCAGTTAACGTTGTATTCCGCATGTAGAATGTAAACAGAGTCTAGTGTTAACACACTCCGCTCCCCACTTTCCGAAATTATTTATTCTGAAATATCAGTATTCAACATATCAGCGAGATTAAATAATATTTAATTAACCATCTTACTTAAGTAAATTTAAACCATAATATTCTACGACCCCTTTTTTATCGTGAGTAAACCCTTTTATGGGTACGCCACCCGAATGGGGACTCGAGCGGTCCGTCCAAACTACCCACTAAGCCCTCACGGTGCTCCTTCTCGACCGCCACAGGCCAGGTCTACGGGAGCTAAGGATTCTTCCATAAGCCTGTTGGGCACGTATCGGAGTCAAGGGTGGTGCATCACCCTCGACGCCATGATCTCTATCAAATAACTTTAAAAACATGTTGCCTTTTGTTAAATTGAAGGGTGTTCTACTTTAAACTATTTTTGGCATCGTTATTGTAAGTAGAAATTTTAGCTCCTCTAATTACAGGGGTTGGAAATATTTATTAATGTATGTGTTGTAATCAGAATATGTGAATTTAATTGGCGACAAAATAAATAAATCAAAAACATTTTTATATAATAGTGCCAATCGAAGACGCTAAAATATTAGCGATAAAACATAAAATGAGATTTATTGTGCTTAATTTATGTATGTATGTCTAATCTAGAATATCTATAAAATGACAACGTTAAATATTTATCTATTTAAAATTATTTTGACATAGAGAAACTTATGAAGCCAGCGGAGACAGTGGCACAAGTGTGTGATCTGGTTGCCCACAATGACTTATTCTTATTACATACTCACTCGGGGAAATTAAATATTTATTTAAATTTATATTTTCATTTCTTCACTCTGAGTGACAGGCAAAGCGTGGTGGATTTGAAGAAAAATGGGGAACGGAGTGTCTTAACACTATGTAGGGAACATAGTGTTAAGACACTCCGTTTCCCTCCTGCCTACTCTGCTGTATGCAGGATACAACAGCGTAAAGCTGATTTTATAAATACAGCTAAGGTTACTAGTGTATAAAGCACATACAAATGTATTGTTTGCGTCAAATAGTTACAAATAACTTCTAATTGCGTCGATATGATCTCTGAGATGGCCAATATAAACAGTTTATTTTGGTTTTAGATGAGAGATTAACCGAACATGTGGCTGTTTAAATCGAAGCGGCGAGGATCAACAAATCGGAGTTACGGTGGGCCGGCTATTGTATCAGCTGCGGACGGCGCGGTGCCCGCGGTGCAGGTCGTCTCGCAAATGTACAACGCTATGCCCCGGAAAAGGGGGCTTATTGTAAGTTTTAATAAAATTTTATTGTCACTCTGTCTGTCTGTTTGTGAAGCAATCACGGCCAAACTGCTGATCCGTTTGTGATAACATTTCATACAGAAATAAAATAAAAATAAATTAGCTTCACGCTGTATTCCGCACACAGCAGGGTAGGCAGAGGGAGGGTAGTGTTACTCCGTTCCCCACTTTCTGCCGAATTCTGGAGGCATTGCGTGTTGAGTGGCAGAACTCAACGCCGCGCTTAACCTCGACACCAGAGCGAAGAAATGGAAATATAAATTTAAGTAAATATTTCATCTCCTCGAGTGGGGATCGAACCCACAACCAGTCGGTTTTGCAGTCACACCTCGTGCCGCTGCGCCACGACCGGCCTCAAACATACTACAGAAATACTAAATTTCATACAAAATAAATAAAACATGTTTATATAATAGTGTCAGTCGAAGACGCTAAAATATTACCGATAAAACATAAAATGAAAATTATTGTGCTTAATTTATGTATACATACATATATGTCTCATCTTGAATATCTACAGCTTCACGCTGTATCCCGCACACAGAGGGAACACTGAGTAGGCAGAGGGGAACCTAGTGTTAAAACACAGTTTTTTTTTTAAATATCTAATAAATGACGTTAAAATATTTATCTACTTAAAATGAATTTGACACAGAGAAACTTATGAAGCCAGTCAGGGCGCAGGGTCTTGGGATGAACATAGGCTACTTTTTTTCTCATATTTGTAATATTGTAATATATTAAAATATCTATCTATTTGGAATGCAATTTAATGTCTGACATGTTAATTACAACCGAATGCTTTAGACAACCAGGAATTTCGTAGTTGTTTAAGAAAAGCTCGCCCAAAATGCGTACATAAATAGCGTACGCTGATTCAACCATATGAGAAACATAAAAGCAATGCTCTATATAAATAATGTCCTTTACAAAAACAATAAATAAAATCCGCGATGGCATATTTTTATATTTCATGTTACTTTTAATTTATATATTTTTATTTTACGTTGGTAATATTGATAGTGTAGCTGGTATTGTTTAGTTTTTGTTGTTAATAATTTCCATAACTTTTACTTTTTATTTTTTGTTCATTTTAATGAGTTAGGTATTTTTAAAATTATTAAAAATTTCTACAAGTTTCGTACGTTTACCTATTACTCTGTGTTTATTTGAAATAGTCAGTGGTATTTTAATTTTAATAATAAGAGTTTCCTAAAGTCACTTTTACTTATTTTGTTTCTACATTTCAATTATTTTTTCAAATTTAAGGTTTTTTTTTAATTATTTTTATTATTTTTTTAATCTTTTCATTTCTTCGCTCTAGCACCAAGGCAAGTCCCACGATGAATTTCGCTACTCAACACGCAATGCCTCGAAAATTTCGGCGGTAAGTGGAGAACGGAGTACACTAGGTTTCCTCTGCCTGCCTCAATATAATTTATAAACATTTGTATAGTTCATTATAAAATTATCATTTATATCACAAACGAGGCCAGTCGTGGCACAAAATGTGACTGTAAACGGTTGTGGGTTCGATTTCAAGACGAAGAAATGAAATATTTAATATTTTCATTTCTTCGGTCTAGTATGGAGGCCAAGCGCGGCTAGGTTCCCTCTGCCTACTTTGCCGTGAGCGGCTTACATCGTGAAACTAAAAAAGTCTTTATTGTTTCATCATCTAATACATTTATTAGATTATTATCTTCAGAAGGCAATAATCGGTATTATATGCAAAAACGAAAATCATTACCTTGCAAAATATTTTTTCACCAGCAAATATAAATTATTTTGTGTCTCTCTCTCTCTCTTCCTAGCTATGAATCCCACATGGTGGTGGGGTCAGCTTTCCTAATTTTGCTTCTCCACTTCGCTCTATCGTGGACGTCATCGTCAGTGACCTTGCATGCCTCCTTATCTTTTAGCACTACTTCTTTCCATCTCGTCTTGGGTCTTCCTACTGGTCTTCGACCGGGGATGTCAAGTTGTAGTGCCAAATTTCCTATGTAGTCAGGTGGCTTCCTCTTAACGTGTCCATACCATCGCAGCCTACTCTCCTGCATCTTGTCGGCAATATCACGCACACCGAGGCTACCTCGCACGTAGTCGTTGCGGATTTTATCGCGCCTGGTTACGCCACACATCCACCTTAGCATCTTCATTTCGGCAACTTGGATGGTATGGACGTTTTTTCGAGTAACAGCCCATGTTTCGCTGCCATACGTAAGGACTGGTCTTATTAAGCTCTTGTAGATTAAACCTTTCAGTTTAACCGGCATCTTTTTGTCGCAGGTGACACCAGTGACTTCTCGCCACTTTAACCACGCTGTAGCTATTCTGTGTTGAATGTTGCATTCCAAGTTCCCAGATATGTGCATCATACTGCCCAGGTATTTGTACTGATCGCACATGGTGACTAATTGTCCATCAATGGGTATTGGGCTGTTATTTGGACTAGGGTCATTGAGGGCCATGTACTGGGTTTTTGCAACACTCAACGTCAGGCCACCCAATTGCAACTGGTGTTTCCATGCCAGGAGCATCTCTTGCAATTTTACGTGGCTTTCGGTACAAATGGCAACGTCATCTGCGTAGATAAAAGTCCATGAGGCTGAAGACTGCGCCGCCTCAGTAAGTGAGTCTAAAACCAAGCAAAACAGGAAGGGACTCAGCACTGAGCCTTGGTGCACTCCTTCCGTGACTGTTATTGGCTTGGTATAACCGACTGCTGTTCGCACCGTCGATCTCGCACCCTTATACATGTCGGCAACAATGTCAATATATTGTTCGGGAATGTTTTTCTTCCGCAAGCTCCACACAATTGTATTCCTTGGGACTCGATCAAACGCCTTTTCCATATCTAAGAATGCGACATACAATGGTTTGCGTTTCGCGCGATATTCTTCAGCAATCATGTTAAGAGCAAACATTGGATCGATGGTAGATAAGCCAGGTACGAAGCCATAGTGGTTCTTAGACAGCGAACATTCAGATCTAAGCCGGCTATCAATCACTCTCTCATATAGCTTCATTGTATGATTTAAAAGCTTGATCCCACGATAGTTGTAACATTCGTATTTGCTACCCTTCCCCTTGTATATAGGGACTATGGTGCTCAATCTCCATGCCTCTGGCATTTTTGAAGACAGCAATACACAGTTAAAGAAGTCGGTGAGCAATACGATTCCTCTCTCACGGAGGCACTTCCAAGCTTCTATCGGGATACCATCAGGCCCTACGGCTCTTTTATTGGACATCTTTTGAAGAGCTGTCTTTACTTCGCTAGGGTGTATTGAGGGTATGAGTCCAATATTTTTATCTAGGTTTTTGAGCTGCGTAGTAGCGTGGGTAGGGTTGAGTAGCTGTTGATAATATTGATGCCAGGCTGATAGGACATCCTTTTCCTTATATAAAAGATCGCCATTCGAACCTTTGATGGTTTTACACCTAGCGGGATCCTTGGTGCTCTGACAACGTTGCTTTGCGAGTTTATAGACAAGTTTTTGGCCTTCTCTAGTTTCTAATTGCCTGTACATTACCTTCTGAGAGTCTGCGCGTTCTCTTGCTATTATTTTCTTGATCTCTTTCTTCACTTTCTTGTATTCTTCGCGGTCTTCCGAAGTTTGGGTGGACTGCCAGGTATTAAAGGCTTCTTTTTTCCTATGAATTGCACTTTGCACTACTTCCGTCCACCACCAGGATAAATTATTTAATTATCAGGATAAATAATAAATTATTTTGTGTATTAAACAATATTTTATAAAAATCTCTCCTTTCATGTGTTAATTACAAAAATTTTTCTAACTTTTTATGATCATTAAAGTGTAATATGAGTATGAGAGACGCCTCGGCTAACTATATTTTTATAATGTAAATTGCGTGTGAAGCTAACAACGTAAGCTTTGAATTATTCTTTATTCCATAACTTAACTTGAAATTGTATACCCGTAATATCATTTATACACGTTTGTGTTATAATTTTTTAACTTCATGCTGTATCCCGCACGTAGCAGGGTAGGTAGAGGGATTATGTGAACCTAGTGTTAAGGCACTCCGTTCCCATTAAGATGCTTCCGTTCCCCACTTTCCACCGAATTATCGAGGCATTGTGTGTTGATTTATGGGACTCAGAGCATGAAAATTAAAATATTAAATATTTTCACTCCCCCGAGTGGGAACCAAACCCACAAAAATCGCCTTCGCAATTAAGCCTTTGTGCCACCGAGTCACGACGGCCTAATATAGCCTTACTTAAAAAGTCATAATTATAATAACATTTATTGAGACCAGTTGTGGCGCAGCGGCACGAGTGTGACTGTAAAGCCGACTGACTAGTTGTGGGTTCGATCCACACTCGAGGAGATGAAATATTTACTTAAATTTATATTTCCATTTTCTTCACTCTGGTATCGAAGCTAAGCGCGGTGTTGAGTTCTGCCACTCAACACGCAATGCCTCCAGAATTAGAATCTAGAAAAACAGGCAGAAATGGGAACGGGAACGTAGTGTTTTAACACTAGGTTCCATCTGCCTACCCTGCTGTGAAGCTGATTTGATTTTTTGATTTTTATTATTATAGTAATAATTCGTTAACATACGTTACCGTAGCCTTTGGCGCTCCATTCTCTCTAGCTACCTCGGTAAAATAATAAGTTAAAAAAATAGCAAAATATTTATGTAAATTACTTTTCATTTACTCTCTTAAGTATATGTTTTAATAAATGAAATATTTACTTAAATTTATATTTTTATTACTTTGCTCTGGTGTCGAGGCCAAGCGCGGCGTTTAGTTCCGCCACGCAACACACAATACCTTCAGAATTCTGCGGAAAGGAGGGAGCGGATTATCTTAACAATAGGTTCCCTCTGCCTACCTGCAGCGTGAAGCTGCAAAAAAATATAAATAAACAAAAGTCTAAAAAACTTACGATGAGCTTAATTTACATAATCTATTCCGCACATAGTATAGGGTAGGCAGAGGTAACCTAGTGTTAAGGTACTCCATTCCCTAATTTCCACCGATTTTTTTGGGACATCGCGGAACCTAAAGCCGGGCTTTTGCCTTAGTGTCAGAACGAAAAAACAAAAATATGAATTAGTAATAATTCATTGCCCCAAGTGGGGATTGAACCCACAATCGTCACGTTTCAGTCACACCCTTGTGCCCCTGCGCCACGATGGCCTCAGTTAACATCATACTTAATTTTCCACCTCTATGAACATGGTGATTCGTCTGGTCTTATCACGAAAGCGAAAATGATATTGATCTGATTGTCATTTTGATTACTTGGTTTGCGATATGATATTTTAGATCGAAACACGATTCAGAGCAAGTGTATGAAACGTGTAAACGTTAATAGTTGGTGGTATTATTATATTTAACTATTAATATCTATTATTTACAAAAGAAATAAAAAAGAGGCATTATTCTGATCAAATCACTGTGAAAAATTGACATATTCCTATTTGTCAGAAATCTTTTACCATAAAAGAAATAACAGAAAATAGTATATATGAGAAGTGTAACCAAAATAGTGTAAGTACAATATTTTTTAAAATATTTTTACATATTTACCAAATTTGTCCTTTAAGCAATGTTTATTAGGGATTGGAGAAAGTCTTTTTTAAATAATAAATCCTTATCTCTGTAATATACTGCAAGAGATTTGGAGTAGCTAATTGGTGGATACCTACTATTATTTTACATTCTGAAAAAAAAAAACTCAAATCAAGATTCTTTATGTTAGTTCATATTTATTAATAATATTACATACACGAATGTACTTATATTTGAAATATATATCGAAGAAGTAGAATACTTCGATAATTTTTTGTATCTTAAGTATAGCGTATAGTAGTTAATATGTACTTGGCATATTAGTTAACTAAAGTACACTATCGCTTCGCTTTCAATTCAAAGATAAAATATACTTTTAATATAATTTAACTTTCATAAAAAACCATTTCTCATTTTACCTCTGTCCAAAAAACGTTAAAACAAGTGTTCCTTTAGGTTAGTGTGTGGTTGCAAGCGTTAAAAAAACATAATATTTTTTAGGGATTTTTTGATTTATTTGTACTGACTAATATGCCAAATTTTATAATTCTGGGACTACGAGAAATGCCCTACAAGTTTAGATTACGCAGTGAATAAATTTGACAAACTTAAGTTTGCGAGCGTATGCACTCGCTTATTATGAAATTAACTGTAAATATGATTTTGTAATGTTTTTTTCTAAGAAATACCTCTCTATCTTTTCGTAGGAAGGTAGGTCTGGGAAGTACGTATAGCATAGCTTGTATTTTTCAATACGTTTGACTTAGAGCTTGATTTTTTTTTGTGCTCCAAGGGATCGTAGACCTTTATATTTAATATTAATTTCAGCTTAATATCTACGCGTTTTCAAGATAAATGGTCTTGACAGTTGGACACAGGGACAACAACCTGATCCAATATGGTTCTAATTCTGGTAAAATATAAGGCGTTTCAATAAATAAATGTAAATTTAAAATAATCAATTTACATTTTGAAATAGCTAATCACACTTGAAAATGGAATAAATCTATAAAAATAGCCTACCTACTCGGAAACTTGTTAATTTTAGGAAATTTGTAGCCAGATCTACAACAATCAGTAAAACTTAGATAACCGTAATATTATAGAGAACTCCGTTCCCATTGATACATTTCCGTTCGCCACTTTTTTCTTTTCTTTTTGAAGATGGATGTTTGTTCCATTTCTACTCAAAAACTATAAAACATATTGAGATGAAACTTTTCAATAATATAGCTTATGCAATAGGCTAAAATTATTGAAAAACGGGCGAAACCGTGTTTGGGGCGCTAGTGTACTACGAGTACATTGCTTAAAATATATTCGTGAAAACATAAAGTAGTCTTTAATATTTTCTTTGTTTTACGCTTATATAATATTCATATATTATCTATATATATAAAAGGACATGTATCTGACTGACTGAGGTAAGACGCACGCACAGCCGTAACCGCTGTGCGTAGAAACGTGAAATTTGGACAGATGGTTATTTTCATAATCTGGACATCCACTAAGAAGGGATTTTGAAAAATTTTCACCCTAAAGGGATGAAATAGGGGTTGAAATTTTGTATGATTTTTTTTTAAATCAGCACCGATTTTTATAAAATTTGAAATTCAGACTTAAAAATATTTCATTGAATACGTGTTTTATGGTTTTTTAGAATTCACCCCTAAAGGTTCAAATTAAGATTGGAAAGTTTATATGGAAAAATCTTTAAATCGCCACCGATTTCTATAAAAAATTTAATTCAGACTATAAAAACTATTTTATTGAACACGTATTTCGTGGTATTTTTAGAATTCACCCCTAAGGGTGCAAATAAACGGGCGAAGCTGCGCGCGCCCACTAGTATAACATATTCTCCTTGAAGTACTCAGTCTATTAGCGAAAGCTGTATTTTAATCAGTTTTAAAAGTTTACATGCACACCATCGTGTAAGATTTGATAGCAGACATTATAGAGAAAAAGAGATGCGGATGGCATATTAAACATATGTACCTACTCGTATATGATGATAAGGACGAGTTTTAACGCTAGTAAGAACACGACTCGCTTGTACATTTTCTTTTATGGTAGAACCTACATTAAATAGTAATATCGTAACGTTGTATGTATGTAAATACGAGAATACATGAGTATAATGGAAACATCGTCCTTGGGTAACGTTGCTAGTTGTGGATACTACTTCACATTTTGCAACTTCACGCTGTATCCACACAGCAGGGTAGGCAGAGGGAACCTAGTGTTAAGACATTCTGTTCCACACTTTCCGAAGAATATTGGAGGCATTGCGTATTGAGTGGCGAAACTCTTCACCGCGCTTTGCCTCGACACCAGAGCGAAGACATGTAAATATGAACTTAAATAAATATTCCATTTCCTCGAGTGGGGATCGTACCCACAATCACTCGATTTTACAATCACACTTTGTGCCCTTGCGTCTGGAATATAAATTTAGGCAGAAATCGACTCGAATGAATATTTTTAACTGCTTACAATATTATTACTTTTATAATATTTTTTTAAAATATTGCCATTCTGTCAATTCTGAATCTACTATAAATTAATCACTAAAGCGTCTAGCGGCACATAACTGAACTTAAATAATGCATAGCAACAACTGGTTTTGTTTTCCTTATATCTGGTTTCATCACTCTCTGGCTTACCAAAGATATCTATACTTATAATAAATCTGTAGAGAGGTCAATTCTGTACATGAAATATATGTTCAAAATAGCTATCAGGGACCGATTAGTGATCGATACTGATGACAAAAATGCAATCAGTAAAATTTTTGTCTGTCTGTCTGTCTGTATATTCTTTTATTTTATAGAAACAAAAACTACTTGACGGATTTTAACGAAACTTGATACAGTTATTCTTCATACTCCTGGACAGGTCATAGTATACTTTTCATCACGCTACAATCAGTAGGAGCAGAGCAGTGAAAGGAAATGTTGGGAAAACGGGAGAAGTTACTTGATTTTTTAAGCTTCCGTCGCGTGTGCAGCCTTAATGGTTAAAGCTACAGCGAAACCATGTATAACGGAAATATTCTACATAAAATTATAAAAAAAATATGCCAAGACAGCATATGTCTATCTTTGATGGTTGACTCACAAAATCATATTAGAAGTCATTATAGTTGTCAATCAATTCTTAGCTTATTAAATCAATAATCATGTATTTTAAGCGGGCGAAGCCGTGGGCGGGCCGCTTGTATTTAATAAAGTACTACAAGACGAAGAAATCTCACCTACGCCAGTGATAGCTTTGACCTTGTTCTTATTAAACGTGTCGGTCCAAATATAAGGACAAAATTACAGTTTCTATGGCCGTAGATATGTGTAAAATATCAGGGTATTTACTATTCATTTAACTCGAAATGTTAACATTTAAAAAAAATATTGTAAAATAAATGTAAATAATAAAACTTAATATTGAAAGTGTCTTTTAACTTATTCTTAAAATATAGGCATAAGTAAATTAGTTTTTTATTTTCAGCTATTAAATATTTTTTAATTTGCATAAGAATCATTTTTTTATCAAATGTGTGAGAAATGAGAATGCGTAAAATTAAAAAAATATATATATCCTAGACTTGGTTCCATCTTTAACCTTTTTTTAAAGTCGATAACTCTCGTCGGGTGGATCCCTTCCTTTTACCATCCGTTGTCATTGACATCGTACAGTTTAAATTTACTATTAGTACAGTGAAATATATAGATTTTTAAATGATCTTTATTTTAGGGTTGGCTGTGGGCGCTTACTGGACACCACCAGCATTCTCATGACCCATGTATGAAGATCCCAGATGTGGGAGGGGAGATGCAGATGATGTTGCCCATTCAAATTCCTGAAGCGATAACGTCTGGAGATGTCTGTCTTTTAGCTGAAAGTCCATATAGAATTCTTAGAGTAAGTCAATATGTTTATGATATAATAATTTAATATATATTGAATGTATATTTACTAATTCATACTGTAATTTTACATATTGCTCAGTAGGTAACAGAGTCAAAATCTGTGCCAATCGTTGCAATCTTTTTGTTACGCAGTCATTGGGGATCTCCATAAATATTTTAAAACTTTTAATTCAAAGAATTTATATTTATTATATTAATAATTTTAGTTTTTACATGAAAGTATTTATAATATATTTCATACATTACGTAATCACATTCATTAAATTGATGTAGAAAGGCGTACGTACCATATTGACCCAACTTGGAGATAAGAGTTCCTATAAAACACTTATGCATTTACTGCTTTTTATCATCAGCGGATATTCGTTAAAAGTACTCGACAACATTGTACCCGTTTAACAAAATGTATCTAATCTCCTTAAATAAACACAATTGATTTCTGCATATTTTCCTGTAAAAAAGACAGTTTTATTGATTGGCTATATTATTATTATTGAGATTATAAAATGCCTCCAGAACTCAGAAGAAAACGAGGAACGAAACCGTCTTAATGAGAACGGAGTGTCTTAACACTAGTTTCCCAAGTACCATTTGCCTTACAATATTATATCCGAAAACGGAACCTCGGAGGTTCCGTTTTCTCCGTCTTAGTAATGTGGTAAATCATCACGGTAATCTTTATGCATTTGTTAATTTAAAATACCGATATATGGTTGAACAAGTGTATGGTTTAACGGGAACCATTAAGAAATTGCTTCTAGCTTCTGGCTTTATCTATTCTAAGCAGAGCAAAAGTTAGGACAAATATTAAAAAAGTTCAAAAATTGGGAAAACAAATATTGGATTTAGATAACAAAATAAGTAAATATAACCAAATAGGCAACTCATCAATTAAAAGTATATGCTGCATGAGAGATCATATTATATGCTGCAGTTACCACCACCCAGAGTGATCAATATCAGTACTTATATCATTTTAAAAATTGTTTTTGTGTGATGATTATTCAAAATAAACATTTTAATTGCAGTTAAAAGAAAACATTATACGTACTTGTCTTTATGAACAATAAGAGAAGAAAGAAGAAATTCATTTATTTGCAAATACAATTTTTTTGTCCACTATTACCTATCACGGAATGCAGAACGAAAAGTTTTCATAATAAACTTGTTTTAAATTCAAATGTGCCACAAAAAATGACGCATGCATCGTTTTACCAAAAATAGTCAAGGGACAATAATATGCTGCTAAATTAATTACCTACTACATATATGTAGATATATCAAAGCAAAGATTACTTATCACTAAGCTTTTTCAAACGTAGTAGTGTCGTAGCTCATAGCTGCCATTCACTTACTAATCTTATTAATTAAAGAAAATTAGCTTCACGCTGTATCCCGCACACAGCAGGGTAGGCAGAGAGAACCTAATGTTAAGACACTCCGTTCCCCATTTTCTGCCGAATTCTAGAGGTATTGCGTGTTGAGTGGCAGAACTCAACGCCGCGCTTAACCTCGACACCAGAGCGAAGAAATGGAAATATTAATTTAAGTAAATGTTGCATCTCCTCGAGTAGGGATCGAACCCGCAACCAGTCGGTTTTACAGTCACATAATCTATATTTTGGCTATATGAACTGATGAACATGAATTAATTTGCTGTATAATAACTAAAATTAAAGATTTTTACTCTTACAATGTATATGAACAATACATAAAATAAAATTCTAACTGATTTGTTTGTGAAGAATTGGGATATTGATAAATATAAAAGAAAACAAAAATTATTTAAATTTCTTTTGTTTGCTGAAATTTTAGCTTACAATGAAAATACATCTTTAAAATGTTATTAGAACACGAAATTATTTCAGACTCACGATTAGTAAATAAATAATTATTATAATTCAAGCAGGCGAAGCCGCGAGCGAGTCGCTGAAACTTTAGTTTTCAATGTAAAGATATCTGTAAAATGTTATTAGAACACGAATGTAATTCAAATTAGTAAATAAATATTTTTTAGAGTTCAGGCAGGCGAAGCCGCGAGCGGGTCGCTAGTTATATCAATAACTATTTAAAACGAATCAGATTGAGGAAAAAGATTATGTATTATGTACGTAGATTCAATATAACATGACATTATGAAACGTTACAAAAAACATGAATAATTACTTGGTCCTTCAAAATATTTCTGACAAAATAAAATATATCAGACGCAATATATACCTAGTTATTTTAAATTAAAACATCTTTATTTTTGTTTGTTTCTTAAAAACAAATATTACCAGCCTTAAGCTCTACGGAAAACTACAAGGCAAATGACAAATAAAGAATAAAAAACGGCGCAAAGCGCAAGCGCAAAGTGGCGCAATAAAAAACATTTTTTAAGGCGTAGTGATGTAATAAAGGAAATGTTGAGATATATGAGGCCAGTCGTGGCGCAGGAAATAAAATGTTGAGATATATAAGGCCAGTCAGAACGACAGGTTGTGGGTACGGTTACCACTCGAGGAACTGATTTTTTTTATTTCTTTACTCTAGTATCGACGCAAAGCGCGGCGTTGAATTCCGCCTCTCAGCTTCACGCTGTATCCCGCACACAGCAGGGTAGGCAGAGGAAGCCTAGTGTTAAGACACTCCGTTCCCTCTGTTTGTAATTCCGCCTCTCAACACGCAAAAAACATATAAATAATGTATAATGTGTAACATAGGGTAAGGCCAGAAGCCCCTATTAGATTTCATTTGCTAAAAATCTTCTTTACAAAAATAAAAATTGGAAATATGTTTTTTAAATATATTTTACTTGCACCACTTATTCTTTTGAAAGATAATTTATTAAACGGGGTGATTTTTTTTTTGCTTTTATGAGATAATATAATATATTTGGAGCAGACGCTAAAAATGCTTGAAAATTTAAAATGTAAATATTCGTTGCTTTGTGACTATAAGTAAGTAACAATGGCTTACATTTTATATTTTTTTTCGTTTATGAGACAATCATCGATTTTTTGTATTTATTTTTCTTAAAATTTAAAATCTCACCTATTCCCAAGTTTGTCGCCTTGAATTTAGATAGATACTCACTCCTAAGGATTTCTACACGTCTATATAGAAAGAGTTTCGCAAGTCTCAAAGTATTTTATATTTATGTCGTGTCTATTTTAATATGAGATCCGATAATATGAAATATGAAATGTTAAACGAAACGTTGAATATTTTTAATCTATATATATAAAAGGACTTGTGCTGACTGACTGAGGTAAGACGCACGCAGAGCCGTAACCGCTGATGGTACAAACGTGAAATTTGAGCAGATGTTTATTTTCACATTCTGGACATCCACTAAGAAGGGAATTTGAAAAATTTTAACCCTAAAGGGATGAAATAGGGGTTGAAAGTTTGTATGGAAAAAAAATTTAATCTGTACCGATTTTTATAAAATTTGAAATTCAGACTCTTAAAAATATTTCATTGAACACGTGTTTCATGGTTTTTAAGAATTCACCCCCTAAGGTTTCAAATAAGAGGTTGAAAGTTTATATGGAATAATCTTTAAATTGCCACCGATTTTTATAAAAAATTAAATTCAGACTGTTAAAAATATTTTATTGAACACGTGATTCGTGGTTTTTTTAGAATTCACTCCTAATAAGCGGGCGAAGCCGCGCGCGCCCTCTAGTATAATATATTTTTTTAATCAAAGTATAATACATTATTATCTATACACTTTTGCCATCTCATAGGCAGTTCATTGACCATTTTATTAAAAAAAAACATTCGAACGGGAATCAGTGGCGGAGTTGATTTTTTTCCCTTTGCTTAGGGCAGGATTTGGCTGGCTTGCCAGGTTCCAGCCATTGCGATGGGCGCTTCCGATTATCGTAAAGAAACCACTTTTCGTCACAGGTAATGATTCGATTTTAGAAGGATTTTCATTATTGTACCAGTTAAGTAATGTAACGTAGTAGGCGATTTTTTTCGTTATTCGCGTTTTCTTTCTCTTAATTTGTGAGGTACCGTCCTTTCAAGCTTTTTAAACTTCCCAATTTTCTTGAAGTGGCTTAAAACAGTTTTATTACTAACACCGCAGCCCGCAGCTAACTAGGACGTGCTTTACGACGAAATCTTCTACAAAAGTCTTCAATTCTTCACTATCCAAAGGGATAGTCCATATTAGCCCTCAATTCATTATTATCAAATTCCACAACAGCCTTCAATTGTTTATTATCAGCTAGGGTCTCGGGCCGTCCACGGAACATGTTCTGCAGGTGGAAATTTCCACAATGAAAACGTTGAAACCGAAAACGCACTGTGTTTTCCTTTGCGACACGACCGCCATACCCATCATTAACCTTTTGAGCCTTTCCGGAGCAATGGTGCCATGGTGGAACTCGTACTCGTATATAACGCGATATTTAATGTTTTCCATTTTGTAAACTGAGTGACGCAAACAAAAAAAAAACAGAAGATAAAATAAATGAATGAGGTTTAATAAAACAGAAATACATGGATAAATAGCAGTATAAATTTAAATTTGGAATACCGCCAGTATTGGCGGTAGGTATCTACGACTCGATTTCGGAGTGAGGCGTATGCAGCGGTTTCCCTTTGATAGGTTTATGCGTGCGTGCGTCGTTCTCGACAAATTACATTTTATATTACAACAATAACTTTATTATTTATTTTGTTTAAAAAAATATTTTATCCATTTTTGGAAAAAAAATTGTATTAGGATTTTATAAAGTAGTTAAAACTGTTGTTTCATTTAAAGTGGTGCAGACACTTCCATCCTGTATATTGCAGGCATCTATTTTCTTTATATTTTTACAGTGGAACAACTATCCACATAAGGAAGCATCTATTACTAAAAAAAAGTTCTACGAAAAACTAAATTCTGTAAAATCTATAATTAACAAGTTAAAAAACTAATAAATAATTCACCATAAAGGATTAAGCTAGCTAAATTCAACGCTTTTTCAAAAGGCATCTATCCTAGTTTTATACTATAAATAAATAACCATACTTAAATAACTAATATTTTTTTCCTAAATACTTAAATAACATTAAATAAATAAAAAAGGAGCGAGTGGAGCCGCGCGGAGGCCGCTCATACAAAATATTGAGTAAGAATTTATACAGATACTAGAGTTCTACAAAATACTACTAACTAATAATACAATTGAAAAAATCTGCATGAATTAATCATTTATAAATGTGAAACGAAATTGAGTAGGTAAGTTAACATTGCCGTATATATGTAAATGTAAATAAAATGTGCTTTATTTGCGTGCATTGTAATAAATATATACTTAAGTAATTAAAAAATTCTCGACATATTATATGGTGAAATTAACTATAATTTTGTTATTATATCACTATATATATGATAGTGATTATATCACTATCAGGATACGTATATATAAATGCATTTTTAAAAAGGTCAGTTATTTTATCATCAAGTCTGTTGTAATTAGTTTTATAAATGAAATTGGTATAATTATTTTAGCGAACGTAATAAAATAAAATTAGTCACCTTATTAGATAGGTAATAAACTAATAATATAAAAACCATAGAAATAAAAATAATTGTATATAGCACAAATGGTTCTGAGTTACTTTTGAGGGAGAAGTAAGGTACTTCAAAAGGAACAACAAAACCCTTATTGGATCGCTTTGTTGTCCATCTGTCATAATGGATCAAGATCACGTCGAGTATCAATTAATATCAAATATCTACGGATCCTCGGAGCACAGAAAAGCAATCATGCTTTATGCAATGCAATAAAAAAATGAGAGCTTATGCGTCGTCATTGCTGCGTTTTGATTGAAATTCGCTATATAATCATAACCTATGAGTTATCAAATTTGACACAATGTGAGAAAGTATAATAAAAAAAAGGAAAAGTAAAAGAAAATATTTCATAGACAGAAATAATGACTATATTTGTGTAGTTTTTTTTTCATACAATAGTTCATACGTCTCCTATACTGAAGATGGTAAGCTTTATTTGTAGCGTAATCAAAACCTACTCGTATATATGGGTCTCGTAGAACTAAAATTATGAAATTTATCAAGAAATGAGATTTTTTGTTATTTAATAAGAACTACGCACCCTATATATTGGCATAGATGATATTACAATATATATTTGAGTAATAACTGATAAAATTATTGTAGCTATCAAAGGTATTAGACGATCGTATTTAAATTAGCTATATTACATGAATCAGTACTCAATTTACGGTAACGTTAATGCGTTTTTGCGATTAAGAGATAACCACCACTTGATCGTGGGTGACTTCAATAGCGTGGCGGCAGTCACCACAACGGTCACGGCTATGGAGGCTTTTATAATATATTATTAACTAAAGAATGTTCCTGTTCCGGCGGGCGAATACTGTCGCGCAAATACCATTGACACAGGTTAGTTCAATTTAGTCAAATTATTTTACAGTAAGCTTTAAGCTGTATTCGCTTTCTGCAGGATAGGAAGAGGGAAGTTAGTGTTAAGACACTCCGTTTCCAATTTTCCGTTAGGTTCTGGCGTCATTGCGTGCTGAGTGTCCTCCACTCAACGTCAAGCTTTGGCTCGATACCAAAGCAAAGAAATGAAAATATTAAATATTTGATTTCCTCGAGTTGAGATCGAATTCCTTTGCCCCTGGGCCACGACTGGCCTGAAATAAAATACTTTACATTTAAAAATTAAAACTGTATCGGAATTTTTATTAACTTTATTTATTTTATTGGGTATTTTTATTCCATCAGTAATTATTGTACTCTGGATAGCAGAAATGAGCAACGCACTTCTTCTTTTTTTTATTTTGTGTAAAATGTTGTTTATAATGGTATACTTCCAAGTAAGATTAAAAAATATAACAAATAAATTTAAACAAAACATTTAAATTAACTATGACGAATAATGACTAAAATTTTTAATATTCAGATTGAAATTCTAAGAAGACTTTAGTAGTACCAAAATACATATTATGATATGTAACAAAATTAATAATTATCTATATATTTTAAGTCAAGGTTAGTTATTTGCAGTAAATTCAACGATTTTCTAGTAAATATCATTTGTAGCTAGTGGCTAGACAGGATTATTTATCACCACAGGAAATCCTATTCGCATTTTGTACCTGCAAGAAATAAGCGCGACTCGACATCGTCGTTTCCTGTGAAATACATTTCAATTTAAATTCTTTATTTTTTTCTTCAAAAACAACCTAATATATATTACAAATTTTCAAATTTGAAATAGCAAAAAAAAATCTTTAGCTTTGTTTTGGTGTTTCTTATAATAATCATATATTTGCTTTCTACAGTCATCATCTGATGCCACTGCTGAATCGGTAATAATTATAGGAGACCCACTCCTCAGCTATTAGAAGTTGACTGATAAATCTTTTAAATATTATAGTGACTCTTGATAATAGAAATTATCAAGTTATTCGGGTTAGCTGATGATAGGACGTATAATTCCTCAATTCGTTTGTACTTGTCCATATATTATGTGAATAATAATCAATTTTCTGCACGCTGTATCCCGCCTATAGTAGGGCAGTCAGTGGGAAACTCCACTAGTAAATACACTCCGTTCCCTACTTTCCGCTCAATTTTCGAGGCATTGTGTGTTAAGTAGCGGAACTCAACGCCATGTTTTGTTAATTAAGATTTTTCTTTCTCTTATCTTGTTTAAGTACCTACTTCCAAAAAACATTGATTTTTTGCTTACAATTATTAGCAAGTGACCTACCTCATTAACACCTACTATATATACAAATAAAACCGATCAAATCAGAGTCCGACTCGCATACCGAGGATTATACAACGAGAATTTCAATTTATAAAAGTTGACAAACTTAAGTTTGCGAACGCATATACTTATTTTGTATGAAATGAACTATAGTTTTAAGCTTGTAATGTTTTTTTTTGCTATGAAATATCTATAAGTTTGTTTTTTTTTAAATTATTTTTTCCTTTATTTGTGCTACAAGTTTTCACTTCTTGCCAAATTTCATTATTGTAAGTACCGTAGAACAGGGAAGTAAGTATCCTATATAGGTTTTGATTACGCAGTGAATTTCATACGAAGTGCAATAAAAACGATGCATAAACGCTCGTACCTTTTGATTGCCTTGACTTAGAAGCTTGATTTTTTGTGCTCTACTACATCCTCTGATGGATATTAATTTCATATTGATACATCCAAGCGATTTCGAGACAAAAGCTCTAGACAGACGTTTTTACCTTTTGAAGGAACGCTAAACATATTATATATATATATATATATATATATATATATATATATATATATATATATATATATATATATATATATATATATATATATATATTTCCACCTTAAAAATACAACGTTTACAATTTTAACAACTACTTTTGTAAATACAGTTTTAAATTAGTAAATACAGTTTTAAATTATTATAAAAGCTGATACCAGAGTTTCAGTTATAGATTTGAAATCAGCAGTGCAGTGTACAACAAAACAAAAGTTAGAACTTCTCCTTTTACTGTTAGAAGACGTCTAACTGCGCCATAATAGCCTTTTCAAGAGTAATTTTATTTGCCAACAAAAATTGCCTATGATAATGAGCAACTCTACCTAATATGCAATTACCTTATATTTTTAACTTTAGCTGGTTTGGCTTTGATTCTTTGTCAGATGTTCCAGATCTTCAATTTCTGTGTTAATGAAAATTCCCATCACGATATTTGCTTTGACTGATGATTTTTCTTAAGGCGGAATTCATTTTTTTTCATATCTGCCAAATTCTGAATTTTTACATGTTAATGGAAAATGCTCATCATGTTCTAATAATTTTAGTTAAGGAAGGATTTGTCTCGTCACCAGAGCGAAGAAATGGAAATATAAATTTAAGTAAATATTTCATCTCCTCGAGACCCACAACCAGGCGGTTTATAATCACACTTTGTGCCGCTGCGCCACGACTGGCTTCAAAAAATTAAAATATTTTATATTTAATTTTCTCGAGTGAGAATTGAACCCACACACGTTTATGATCACACAAGAATATGGAGTTCAATATAATATTACGTAAATGACGAAAACGTGATAATTAACACAAATAAAATCAAACTTTCTATTTAGATAATTAAATACTAATCAAATATTACTAAATAATCTAAATAAAAAAAGTTAGATTTTATTTGTGTTACTTATTTTGCTAAATTAAAAGATAAATAGTAAATAAACCTTGCCTCATCCAGTCTCAGGATAATAAAATAAGTTTTTCCTACTCCTTCTCACCTGTAACGCGCACATTTTCACCGGGAGGTGGGCGTACACAGCCTCAGTTTTAGCAACGAAGCGGGATGATTCACTCGTTTCTCCAATTCCATCTCAAATTCTTACAATATTTCTAAGAGTAGTGTTTATGTTTATAGTTCAAATCTAGATTCTAAATGATCTAGATTTTTAATAATTTAAAAAGTAGTAGCACATGTACATGTTTGATCATTAGTATCGCGGACATGTGTTTTACTAATTTAATATGGATCCTATCAATTATTTAAAAAGAATGACAGATATAGAACAACTTAAGACCGGAGCGAAGAGGTTGCCGAGAAACATGTCAAAATTATTGGGCCTCGCTCACAAAATAAATCTTGACGATTTATTAAGGGTAAGTTATTTATCTGTATGTATGCACGTGTATTGTATATTGTCTACGTTAATGTAATATAATAATAATGAAATTAGAAGACTGGTGTCTGTAAAACGATTTAGTAAATAAATCCAAGACTTACGTAATTCAGTATTTGAATCTGTAACATGAGCCGATCAAAATTAGCTCGAACTAAACTGTAGCGATTTCACACCAAACAAAGTCACAATATTTTAAAATAAAGTTTAGGCATAAGTTTTTATGCTTCTACACTTAATATCTCGTCTGTGAGAAAAACATTTTGTAGCTTCTGATTTTATATCTAGCGGGATAGCCAAAGAGAGAGAGGGAGAGAAAGAGAGAGCGGGGCTCCTCTATCTACGGTCTCTGCATAGCTCTTGCATCTTGTCCACCATCATCAACCTCTTCTTACATGGGCTCTTGGTGGTCCTCATGTTTCTTACGTGGCCAATATCATCAACACATATAAAAGCAAATTTGTGAAGGAAATAAGATCCTCATTACCCTCATTGATTATCACCACTCTTTATTTTATTTATTATCTCATGTTATAGCAAACAGAGCTTTACATTCAGATTCTCTAATTGATAGTTTTTTCCCTTAAGTTCCCGTACTGAAAGAATTACATATACAAAGTATTCATATAAAGTTATACCATAATATTATCTTAATAATCTTATTTTTAATTTCAAAAATATCCAAATATTAGAAGTCTTGAAATTTGGATTTTAGTAGAGCCGGTCGTGGCGCAGAGGCACAAAATGTGACTGTAAAATCGACTCGTTGTGGGTTCTATTCCCACTCGAGGAAGTGAAATATTTATTTAGATTTATATTTTCATTTCTTTCCTCTGGTGTCGAGGCAAAGCGCGGCGTTGAGTTACGCCATTCAGCACAACGGAGTGTCTTAACACTAGGTTCCCTCTGTCTACGCTGCTGTGTGTGGGATACAGCTTGAAGCCGATTGATTAATATTGCAGTTGATTTCAATTTTTATACCATACAATATAAGAAAACGTTATATTATATAACATGTTTTCCTCTATCCCAAAGACCATAATATTTATTTAACCCAAACGCATCTGTCATTTAGATCACGTGTCAGCATGATTTTATTTATTTATTTATAAAAAGATAGTGAAATCTGATACAGGGAAAAAAGGTTACAGTATATTAACATTTTTATTTATTTTATATGTGCAAACATTGCCATAATGGCTCGAAAATATCTTATTTTAACGAGACACTCAACTTAGAATGAAGGTGTTCTCTCTCCTACTTTGCACCCATTTTATAAATTTTGCGTGACTTAAAGCCTCTTTGCTTAACTATACTGAGGTTAAAAGTAATCTGAAATAGTCATCAAATTCATACCAATGATGACGTTCAATCAAAACTTAAATAATAAATAAATCAGCTTCACGCTGTATCCCGCACACAGCAGAGTAGGCAGAGGGAACCTAGTGTTAAGACCACTCCTTTCCCTTCTTTCTGCTGAATCCTGGAGGCATTGAGTGTTGAGTGGTAAAACTCAGAGCGAAGAAATGGAAATATAAATGTAAGTGAATATTTCATCTCCTCGAGTGGAGATCGAACCTGCAACCAGTCGGTTTTACAGTCACACTTTATGCCCCTGCGCCACGACTGGCATCTAAATAATAAATTAAAATAATCTCAATATAATAAATCTTACCACGTTACAACAATGGTTGAGACCAGTCGTGGCGCAGCGGCACGAGGTGTGACTGTAAAACCGACTGGTTGTGGGTTCGATCCCCACTCGAGGAGATGAAATATTTACTTAAATTTATATTTCCATTTCTTCGCTCTGGTGTCGAGGTTAAGCGCGGCGTTGAGTTCTGCCACTCAACACGCAATACCTCCAGAATTCGGCAGAAAGTGGGGAAAGGAGTGTCTTAACACAAGGTTCCCTCTGCCTACACTGCTGTGTGCGGGATACAGCGTGAAGCTGATTTTTTTGATTTTTAATAAGTCTTATCACATATATATTTAGGCTGCGGAAAGCGGAAACGTCGAAGATTTCCGCCGTTTGTACTTGACGGAGCCTTCACGGCTGTCGGTGCGGGACACGCGCGGACGCACCGCTGCTCACCAGGCCGCTGCACGGGACAACGTAAACATACTGCATTTCATCAAAAACCAAAATGGAGGTACCTGCATATGTATAATTTTATATCAACTTCGTCCAATTAGCTTATCTTTTTGATAATCGTTCGATTTCCTTTTGAGGTTCCGTACCTAAAAAAAATGGAACCTTTATAGAATCACTTTGTTGTCTGTCTGTCTACCTGTCCAAACAATTTATCTCATGATCGCGAGGAGGTATCAAACTGAAATTAATATCACATATGTAAATCTAAGGTTCCTTGGAGCACAGATAATTAATTTCATACAATAAATTATTAGATAGACGAGGTCACAAGCTTAAATTTGTTAACTTTTATAAGTTGCACTTCCCGTCGACCAACAATCAAGAAATTAAGGAATCATCAGTGGGCGACTCGTATTCGCTGTCCGACTCACACTTGACAGATTTATTTAAATACATTTTTATTTAATTTCATCTGGTTTTACTTATTACTTCAATTTTAATCCATCTAATGTTACATTTGGATGAGCACAAAATTTTCAATAAATTTTACATATACTTATATTAATTGTGTATTAGTCTTAGATGAAAACATAGAAAATGAGTTAGTTTGAAAGTGTTATCTGATAAAGTACAGAAATAAAATGAAAAGAAAAAAATATAATGAATTTGCAAATCATACTTACTTATTTTTTCACTCGAAAGTGACTTAATTGGGGAAATATCTACCATATTTTCTTTAAATGCTTAAGATGTTTCATATTTTTCCTTTTCTTGATTTTTGGTTTAATAAAATAAAGATTTAACAAAAAAAATATTCAAGAATAATAATATATTTTAACATTTGCTTATCAGTTATAATAAATTCTTAAATTGTTTACAATAAGAGAACGTACCAGAATGATTCAATAAATCGTAACTATTTAAATGAAGGCACAATAATCAATATGTGTAATTGTATGACATCCCACTACACTTTGATGAAATAAATTTAGGTCACAGACGTTTGAGCCAGCAGATATTGTTTTGACAACATTATACCAGAAACAGAAAGCTGTGTGTCAAATATAAGAATCAAAATTTTTTTTTATCACTATAAGCAATTTTTGATTTATAAGTATATAAATCAAAAATTGCTTAAAATGATAAAAAAGTAAGGGAGTGTGACTGTAAAACCGACTGGTTATGGGTTCGATCCCCACTCGAGGAGATGAAATATTTATTTAAATTTATATTTCCATTTCTTCGCTGTGATGTCGAGGCTAAGCGCGGCGTTGAATTCTGCCACTCAACACGCAATGCCTCCAGAATTCGGCAGAAAGTGGGGAACGGAGTGTCTTCACACTAGGTTCCCTCTGCCTACGTAGGTATATAAAAAAATACGAATTATATTATAATAAGAATTGTAATATTTTTTATAGCTTAGTTAACTTATAAATACTTGACCGAATAATTGCAAAACAGTGTAAGGTCAGAAGAGAAAAACGTTTTTACATTAGTTATGCATACCTCGCTCTTGGGATCTAGTACCGTTACAAATATAACTCTGTATTAAAATTAATGCACAGTCTTAAATATAATAAAAAATTGAATATTGCTAAGTTATAGTCTTAACGAATATTATATAGAGCTTTTACTGTATATTAATATAAACCTAAAAAAAAAAATATTTGACGCAAAGACATTTTGCGATATCTTGCGTCGCTTTATCCCGAGAACGTGCCAGTTTATAATAAAACTTCTGCCCCTCCACAGTTTCAAGTTTATCATACAATGGTGACAAACTCTCACTGCGGCTCTGGCTACAGCTCTTTTACTGGCACGTTTAGCTACTATGTACTCCAGTCTGTCTTCAGGAGAAGTGTATCGTATTTTGTAAATATCTCTCATTTCATACCCGTATTAGGTGGGTTGTGTATTTTTGTAATCCACCATTTTGTCGTGGCGGTCATTTACGGCCAAAGTACTGAGCTTGAGAGAATTCATATAAAATATATCAATTATTGTATACATCAATTAAATATTTTAATTATTTATATTATATATTTATGATATCTTTGCAATAACGCAAATTCCTAGAATTCATTTTAAAAGTTCTATTACACAAATATTCAATTACTTAAGTTGATGGGTTAGTTGCAGTATTTTTTCTATAAACTTATGTAGGTATTAGTAGATAGTGAATGTATCTGATAGCCATGACCTAACAACAATTAGCATCAAGCTCACTATACATTTTTAAAATAAATTTCACGGCTTTATTAGACATAAGTATGGATCTTAAAAATTAATAAATATAATTTTTTCCCAAAAATTTAAATATACCTAATATGACCATTACCGGAATAATATATATTGTTTGTTATTTTTGCCTTACCTCTTTATAGATCTCAATATTGCCGACAATGCTGGGAATACGCCTTTGCATGTGGCTGTCGAAAATGAATCACTCAGAGCAATAGAATTTTTACTTCAACAGTAAGTATTGCACATTACTAACGAAGTTACCCTTAGTCAGTAATGTTACTTAAACGCAGAGAAAAATCTTATAGTTAATATAATGTAAAAGCGAAAAAAAATCATCTTTAGACATAGATTTTGAAATATTATACAAGTATATATGTGTACAGGTCGATTCATCTCTATATTTTATACATAAATATAGAAACTAACCGACTAATAATATAATATAATATATGACTAAGAATTACTTATTTTAGGAGAATCAATACAAGCATACTAAATGAAAAATCACAAGCGCCCATCCATCTGGCAACGGAACTCAACAAGGTATGAAAAATACAAAATATTTTAAAGTTCATTTAAGTAATTTTTTTTTAAATATTTTCTTCTAATTGTATCTTTAGGTATCTGTGCTTGAAGTATTTGCAAGATATAGAAGCCAATTCAATGTGGATTTGGGTGGGGAACACGGCCGGACAGCTTTGCATTGCGCTGCTATCCATGATCATGACATCTGTGCCAGAATCTTGGTAAACACATTAAATCTTTACTTGTTTTATTGAACTAACACTACTTAAGAACAGCTAAATAAAATACTATATACAAAGTTAATTATAGCTAATGCACAATTTTTGTACGATAATTAGTGGCTTATTTTTGGTTGTCATAATTTTTTTAATAAAATAGATAATCACTTAATAATCATAATATTGTTCACGATACCAGATAACGGATATGGGAGCTCAATGCAAACGTCCCTGTAACAACGGCTACTATCCAATTCACGAAGCTGCTAAGAATGCTTCTTCAAGAACAATGGAAATATTTCTTCAATGGGGAGAATCTAAAGGTTGCACTCGTGAACATATGATTTCCTTATATGATAATGAGGGAAATGTCCCCCTCCACTCTGCTGTACATGGCGGGGATATAAGAGCCGTGGAGCTGTGCCTCAGGTCCGGTGCCAAGATCTCAACGCAACAACATGATCTATCCACTCCAGTCCATCTTGCGTGTGCTCAGGTTTGTAAAGCGTTGTTATGTTCACAAATTATATATTTTTCTAAAAGACTTATTTATATACAAAATATAAAAACATTATTGTTCTTTTAACCTAAAAGTCCACGTAAATATATCAATACAAATTTCTTACGACTATTATCAGGGTGCTCTGGAAATTGTGACTCTAATGTTCACAATGCAGCCAGCTGAAAAACAAGCATGCCTCACCTCGTGTGACGTACAACGGATGACCCCTTTACACTGCGCGGCAATGTTTGACCATCCAGACATTGTGAGCTATTTAATTGCTGAAGGTTCCGATATAAATCCTTTGGATAAAGAACGGCGGTCGCCACTGTTGTTAGCAGCTTCGAGGGCCGGATGGAGAACAGTTCATAAATTGGTATATCGATATTTTTAGCGCATGCCATTAAATTTTTTTATTTTTTAAATTTCACATCAGGTAGGCATGGAGCACTTAGTGCTAAGAGATTTCGTTCTCCACTTTGCCTATTTCTGGAGGCATTCCGTGTTGAGTGGAGGAACTCAACGCCACGCTTTGTTTCGACACCAGAGCGAAGAAAATGGATTGAATATTTCATTTCTACGAGTGGGAGTCGAGCCCACGACCTGTTGCGTTTACACTTTGTGCCCCAGGATACGACTGACCTCGAATTACCAACATTTTTATTATAATTATAATAAAAAAAAAATAATGCAATTTAAGCTGCATATTACTTTATTTTCATCTGGTATATTGCTATAATGAAGTCAATGCTTATTTATTAATCATACAATACAAATATTACAGATAACATTGGGTGCCGATGTGGAACTTAAAGATATCAACTCGCGAAATGTTCTACATCTAGTTGTCATGAATGGCGGACGTTTGGAAGATTTTGCTGCTACTTGCAAAGTAAAATCCATTTCTATAATAATAATTGAATATTATACAACAAATATAATTAAATAATGGTTGTATAATATTCAATTATTATTTTCATACAAAATATGTCTATATTGTTTATCTATAAGAATTATATTTTTTTACAATCACATATGAGAAAATAAATTTTATATACTGTATAAAAATAATATCCATATTAAAGTTATCACTTTTTACTACGATAAAATTATATTAAACTGCTATTGATCACAACTTTGACAAGGGCTTTGTAACAAAGTTATTGAGGAGTTGTCCATCGTAAGTTATTGATGACGACAGTTTAACAAAACCTATATATATAAATATCAACTGTCATAGTAATATCTAAAACAATAAAATATTTTAAAGTAACATAAGTTAAGTTAAGTTAAGTTTTTTTACTAATTTCTTACCTTCAGCACCGCTGCGAAAGAAGCCTCGTTAAGCTACTCAATGAAAAAGACAACACCGGCTGTTCACCTCTACATTACGCCAGTCGTGAGGGACACATAAGATCCTTGCAAAACCTCATACAGCTCGGTGCTAGTATTAATTTGAAAAATAATAACAACGAAAGTCCATTACATTTTGCAGCCAGGTAAAGTGTTAACATTTTTAATAAAATAGCTTGAAACAACATTTAAAATCATGGATTTTTTCTAAAATTATCAGATTTAGATTACCAAACAGTCATGTTGTTTGATAATTTCTGAAAATCTAAAACCAATAAAAAGAGTCAGTAATACACCTAACGTAAGTTGTATACATAAACTGCTGATATATTAACTCCATCAGAAGAGAAGGGTCTTCTTTTAATTCTAATATTTTAAAAGATATTAATATATCATTTTAAAATGTTAAACATACCGAAGAAAAAATACTCATTACCTCTCAAACGAAGAAGATTTTTATAATACTGCTTTAACGGAAATATTTAAATGTGTTTTATTACGTGTTACCAGATTCGGGCGCTATCACACTGCTTGCCAGTTGTTGGACTCTGATAAAGGAACTTTCATTATAAATGAGAGCGATGGGGAAGGGCTGACACCCTTGCATATTGCTTCTCGTGAAGGTCACACTAGGGTAGTCCAACTCTTACTTAACCGTGGTGCTTTACTGCACAGAGACCATAATGGGCGCAATCCACTGCATCTGGCTGCAATGAGTGGATACACCCAAACAATAGAACTGTTGCACTCAGTCCATTCTCATTTGCTTGATCAATCGGACAAAGATGGAGTACGTATTGTGATTCAGCGTAATTTTGCTTCATAATTTGCTAACATATAATGTATTTTTCTTAGACTATTTTTATTTCGTAGCTAAGCAAGTTTACTGGTATAAATAATTACAATTTAAAAAAAATATTTGTTTAATATTTTATTGCTTATGGATATTATTTTTATGATTAATGTTTAGAATACGCCTCTTCACCTGGCCACAATGGAAAATAAGCCCAATTCAATAGCTCTGTTGCTATCTATGGGCTGTCGCTTGAATTACAACAACTTAGATATGAGCGCTATAGACTACGCCATCTATTATAAATTCCCCGAGGCCGCGCTGGCTATGGTCACCCACGAGCAAAGGTAATGTAGAATTCAATTCCTTTCTTGTTACTTAGCTACTATTTTTTTTTCAGTTCGAAATTTATTTGGTATAAAAAATAAATATTTCCGTACAGATATCAGTACGTATTTTTGATAATATGTCTGACAGAATACGATGAATGTAAGTTCGAATCTCTATGGCGATGGATGGATTATTTTAAAGGTGCTCCTAGGAAAGTAAAGAAGAAAATGATAAAGTGGTAAACACAAATTAGTATAAGGAAAATAAATTATAAAAATTGGATTATATCTAACATCATACAAATAAAATGTAGAATTAAAACATAATAATTATTATTTTATTCTAATTCTATAATACATTTCTATACGCAGAGCGAAAGAAGTAATGGCCCTACGGTCTGACCGCCATCCTTGCGTGACACTTGCTCTCATCGCGTACATGCCCAGAGTATTCGAAGCAGTACAAGACAAGTGCATCACTAAAGCTAATTGCAAAAAAGATTCAAAAAGCTTCTACGTAAGTAATACACGCATAGAGATAGAGATATAAATACCTACTGTGTAGTATATAATATCACTTAAACTTGAATGTCTATATTCTATTAGTACATTTTGACAAACTGAAGTTATATATGAAATGAAAATATTGTTATTATAACGTTTAGATAAAATACAACTTCGATGCTCTGTGCCCTCAACCGAAAGTAGATGAAGATGGTGTCAAAATTTCAGAGATCAAATCATCGAAAATACCGTTGCCCGCCTTGAATGTAAGTTTAAAATAAGCACTTAAATAATGATATATTATAATTTTGCATCGCAGATAAAATATTCATTCAAATACTACGAACATTCGAAGCTTAAGATCGAAGCGCTGAGACAGGCGCGGAACGACCCACAGTATCGCCCAGAACCGTTGTGTGTGATCAACGTGAGTCAGTGGTGGCGCTTCACCACAGCACTGTGATGCCTAGCACTAATTGTCTTTTAAAAACACTATATTGCAAATGCACCTAAAAATAATAATAATATGCAGTGTAGACTCTATATAAAATCGGTTTACTTAACGACTTTCTTCTACTTTGGTGAGCGTAGTGTAGCAACAATGTAACATCGTAGCAATTTTCTACTACGATTAAAACAACTTTATTGTTGACATCATATTATGTACCAAAAATACAAAAAAACTATATTTACGTATTTGGATTATCTTACACTACAAAAAGCTTAAAATACCATATTATAAATTTAAAATATTTTTTAATTTTTATGCAAGTCTGTACTGTCCCATTGTTGAGTAAAGGCCTCTCTCCATTTTTTTCACTGTTGCCTATTATCGTACTCGTCTCGCCATCTCCGTCTTGGTCTGCTAATTCTCCGTTTACAGTTTAGAATCCACCAGTAGAAGATTTAGGCCTGCTACAGAAAATAATGATAAATATTATTTCTTAATTCACTTCACAGTCCCTTGTATAAAGTTTACACTATACATATTTTTAAATCACATAACATACCTACTAATTTAAGGATCACGCAAATGTACATTCGCATTACCACGTCAGCATGCCAATCACTATACATATAAAATCTAACTCTGATCTGGATTACTATTTACACCTAGATAAGATAAATAGTATTAGCCGAACTATTGGATAATTTCTCAATTTTTATAGGCAATGGTAGCTCATGGCCGTGTTGAGCTACTGGCTCACCCATTGAGCCAGAAATATTTGCAGATGAAATGGAACTCTTATGGAAAATACTTTCATTTGGCAAAACTGCTTTTGTACTGTATATTTTTGACTTTTGTCACAGTTTATACGTACTTTCTTATGTCACCCAACTTTACAACGAATGTGAAAGATTTTCGAGAGAGACAAGTAGTTAATCAAACTTATACCGAACAATACAAGGGTACGTATCTTCGTATTCTACTATTATTATTTTTTACCAGGAAACAATAAATTAATAATTATTTTGTATTTATAGATTACGAAAGTGTGATCGCAATATATATAAGTACTGCAGCTATCTTGTTTTACAATGTCATGTGCTTGATACGAGAGATATGTAACATTAAGGAACAAAAGTGGCACTATATAGTCGATCCTTCGAACTACATGTCTTGGATGTTGTATATAAGCTCAGTTCTTATGGTCCTTCCGTCGGTCTATCCTATTTATGGAGATATCCAGGTTTGTTTGTGAAATATACATACTATGAAAATGTGGAAACACTTAACAAAATGTTTATTGACATTATATAACATTTTGGCAAATTTTATGAATGATATAATATTTTAGTTAGTAATATTCGTATATTATTTTTTCAGCACTCGGCCGCATCAATAACTGTTTTCTTAGCTTGGTTTGAATTGTTGTTATTACTGCAGCGATTTGATCAAGTTGGAATATATGTGGTGATGTTCTTGGAGATCTTGCAAACTCTTATCAAAGTGCTGATGGTGTTCTCAATACTAATTATTGCGTTTGGATTATCGTTCTTCGTTTTGCTTTCTAATGTGGGTCATGAACAGGTGGTATTTATTATGAGCGATTGGGTAAATAATTTTATCTGACTTGTTCAAAGTTTAAATTTTAATTAAATTAAAATGGTTTGAAATATTACATTTTTGTAATTTATTTGCCTAAAATATTTAACACAATTCACTGTTGGGATAATGTTTGAGCATGTCAGTATTATGGAACGTATATCAGGCAAGACTTCAATTATATAATTTTTTTATATACTGAACAACATTTGAAAAAATATTTCATCTTCTTGAACGTGAACATTTTACAATAGTTGATTATCTTGGAATTTGGAGAAAATATAAAGTAAATGAAGTTTTGTTTGAATTCTCCTATACTTATTTAATATATAGTTTCAATCATTCATGACGTCATGAAAATTATTATAATTAGAACAATTTTATTTCATTTTGTTGGTAAAATTAAGCTCAGCGAAGTATTTAAGCAAAGTGTTAGCGAATTCATTCTCTATATTAAGAAATACAGTTTCTAAAAATATTAAAATTTAATTCAACAACGACAAATCTAACATGTAATTTTGCAGGGGCACCACCTTTCTTTTAGCAGCGTACCAATGTCTTTGATGAGAACGTTCGCGATGATGCTTGGTGAAATTGACTTTGTGGGAACTTACGTACAGCCATACTACAAATATGGAACAGATACCCTAATGCTTTATCCCATTCCAACATTTTTGATTCTCGGATTATTTATGGTTCTGATGCCGATTCTACTAATGAACCTGCTTATCGGTTTGGCGGTTGGAGACATTGAGAGCGTAAGGCGCAACGCCCAACTGAAGCGCCTTGCTATGCAAGTAAGAATATTTTCTCTCTTTTTCTTTTTTATATATTAAGAATGTATTGCGAATTACATCATATAAATAAAAAAAATGTATGTGGGTCTGTATTTTAATTTCATTAACTATATTTCAACAATTAAACACATGATGATATTGAGGCTGTCGTGGCGCAGTGGCACAAGTGTGTGAATGTAGACCTGACGATAGTGTGTTCGGTTTTTACTTGGGGTATATTATTATTTTCTAGTATTTTAATTTATTCGCACTAGTGGTCGTTGAGTTCCACCACTCTAAACGCAATCGCCTTGAAAATTCGGCGAAAAGTGGAGAGCGATGTGTCTTAACACTTGGTTCCCCTCTACCTAGGCCATAAGCGGGATACAACGTGAAGCCGAAAAAAAATTAAAATTAAAAAAAAAAAAAAAAAAATGAGACGTATTGTAAAGGTTTTTAAAAAATATACTATAATTTCAAGGTGGTTCTACATACTGAATTGGAAAGAAAATTACCAGCTATTTGCTTAGAGAGGGTGGATAAAAGCGAACTAATTGAATACCCGAACAATAAAAAATGCAAACTAGGCTTCCTCGACTTCATCTTACGCAAGTGGTTCTGCAATCCTTTCACTGATGACGGTTTGTTATGAATTAATTTATAAAAAAATATATCTATACGTTTCTTTTGTTTATTGTATTTCTATTTTTTCTATTTTTTATAAATTTTCAATACGCACATTGCGGAGTAAATATATTTAACTTTGTTAAATTGAATACT
Source organism: Heliconius himera (assembly GCA_021202915.1). Taxonomy (NCBI): domain Eukaryota; kingdom Metazoa; phylum Arthropoda; class Insecta; order Lepidoptera; family Nymphalidae; genus Heliconius; species Heliconius himera. The sequence continues at coordinate 160,878 of JAJHJA010000174.1, read as the reverse complement.
ATTGTTTTCTTCTTTATAAATATTTACAATTGATTTAGGATGACTTAATTATTAGAAATTTTAATACAAAGATTTTCTCAAACGGAATGTGAACTGGTTATTCCATTAGGCAGTAGACAATACGATTTGACGCCATTTTGATGAAATATTTTTTAACAATCTTTTTTGTGTTTTTTTTTATATTCAGCTGTAGGGCTAGACCTTGTATTGGAGAGTAACGATGACTATATATCGGCGGAACTTGAAAAAAACAAAAGGCGTATTCGAGAAATGTCGCAGACAATTGATCAAATACATACCTTGACCCGTTTAATTGTTCAGGTAATTTGTGTAATCTTAATATTCAATATTTTTTTCAAGTAACACCAGATAATTAGCTTTAACTGGCATAATGTAAGAAAGTTAGTTAAGTTATCCATACAACAAGATAGACACTATGAGGCTTTATTTAAAATAAGTGGAAAATTGTTATACAGGGTGGAAGTGTCAGCACAACTTTAAATGAAACCATAGTTTCAACTACTCCATAAAAGCATGATATAATTGAATTTTTTTTTTCCTAAAAATAAAAAAGTGATTTTTTCAAACAAAATAAATAATAAAATGGTCCTTTTAAAATAAAACGCCATTTGTCAAAAACGACGTACGCACACATAAACTTATCATTAAGAAACGCATAAGTAACTATTTTTTGAAATTTTAATAATAATAATTAAAACTATACTTTTTAGTAGTTTAAAAGAGCGATAAAAGTATTTGCGATTTTTCACTTTCGATTTTCTCTAGGGACCATCTATGTACATATTATGTAGAGGTACCTACACACACCTTGTACATTTCATTAACCAAGTAGAATAAAATTTAAATGGCATATGAACATGAGTTTTAATACAAATTGCAGAAAATGGAGATCAAAACTGAAGCAGATGATGTAGACGAGGGAGTGTCTCCATCTGAGACGCGAGTGGTACCACGTTGGAGCTCACCACGAATCCGTAATAAACTGCGTTCAGCATACTCCTTCAACAAAAGTGGTTAATCTAATATAGACGCGCGGTCCGTAGTGCTGACGCCTAGTCAACGTTGTCAGATTTTACCTTGGGGACAGCGGAATTTCAAGCAAGCAAGGAATTTTAAGCTTACTTAAAACAGAATTCTCTCGCCAAAACCGAGACAGAAAAAAAATTAATAACAAAACCTTTTTATTATTTATCTGTTTATTGTGTGCTAAAATAATTCCTTGTTGGAAAAATGTCATCATACTTAAAAATAAAATCGATTTGGTTTACTTTATGTACCGAATCAGTTATGTCGTCAGTTTATACCTCTGAAATTGTTAGTAACTTGTTAAAACTAAAGCAATCAAACAAAATTTCTCACAGTGCATGAAATACTCCACAAAAAGTGCGACCGTAAAAATCAGACCTTTCCGCCAAAACCGGGAGTCTAGCAACGATAGACTCCCGGTCCTAGTCCTTCTAAAAAATGTGTGGCTTTTAGAAGGAGTCTACACAACACCTGGATACTACAAGAACTCATATTTTCTTTTAAAAATTCTCAATCTTCTGACCCACCTTTTTTTTGCACTTTGTGCAAGTATTAGTTTTTATATATATTTATTTAATAGCTAATTTTAATACTTGATATAATAATATACGTTTAAGTTTCAGCTAAACGCCAAAGTTTTATGTAATAATTTAAAAAAATAACTCGATTCTAGTCAAAAAAAGTTGGTATAATTTGTATATGACATTTTTAATATTTTTTTCTATTAGGTAAATAAAAGTATACTTATATTTGGAAAGATAGTCAATGAGTCACACCAACGTTTTCAGCATTTCTAAATAATAGGTAACTCGAGAGAAAAGACTCCGTTTTTATTTATTTCCTATTTTCAAAAATGACTAAGATATTAAACATTAAAGTAAGGCATCCGCGGTTAAGTGTGTGACGTCATGTCGCGTCTGGCTAATAGGCGCTTGCATACTTCGCCTCATTGTGCTCTCGCGGTTTCGTTGCTATTCCACTACTTCGTGACGTCAGGTCACGTCTCGACGAAAAGCAAATTTTTAAAAGCGGTGAATCTTTGCCACGTTGTAACTTTGGAAAGCCTGGCCCGATTTTGATGAAACAAAAACTATTATTGTCTGCACGAGTACGCACATTAAAAGCCGTAATGTAGTTATAGTAAAACTTAGATGTTTTGGTGTGACTCATTGTGTAAAAGAAAAAGGAAAAAGACAACAAGTATATTTGACTACTTGAAAACGTTTAAGACGTAAAAAATTCAAGTATGATTGGGGCCTTTGAAAAGCAAGATGTGTATTTTTGGAGCGAACGATTTATAATATATTAAAAATATTTAGGTAGTTCATAAAATAGAAGGAGAATATATGTTTCTAAGCGATTATTTTTATGAGAATGAGCTATCAATATATTATAAAAGAAAAACAAGAAAAAAAAATATTTTTTTTGTGATAATATTTACTTTTATATAATCGTATATTTACATTATACACAATATTAACACTATTATTTTTAAAGAAACTATAAACAGGGTTTGCAAATTATACAGATAACTTATCCATCCCATCTTTTAAATTAGAAATTATATAATTCAACGTACGTAGTATTATTATATTACGTCAGTGTCAAGTGTCAGTTTTGAGATGTTTTAGGTTGGTCTTGAAGAAGACGAAGGTTGGTCATGTGTTGCTATATTTTAATCAAATTAATAATAATTAATAAAAAAAAGAAATTGCACGTAAAGTTAAGTTAAAATAGTTGTTACTAAGTAATTTATGTAAAATCATTTTATGTTGCTTTTGTGGATATGTAACAAAATATATATTTAAAAATATATATATATATAATCTTTTTAAATTTATTAAATATATAATTCATGGTATTGAATATACAAACTAGTTTTAATAGAGGTAGTTTTACCGTACAGGTTAATTCATCTAGTAGAACATTATTATGTATAATGTTCTACTAGATGAATTAACCTGTAAATTAACCTTAAATATAGAAAATTATTACATTAAGTTAATTTAAATATTATATTATTAATATGTTCTCGTGGAGCCGCTGTATAGCGCACAAAGTAAAGCTAGAATTTAATAAGATTTAGGAGTAGTCCCTAATAATAATGATTGTCTATTAATATATTACTGTTTTAAAATTATGCACAAAGGCTTAGCTGTGACACAAATAATAAAATTTTTATAACTTTATTATATCAAGTTCGCATATCTCTAATTTTGTTGATTTTTTTAGAGATACTAGAGAATAGTATTGGCTGTTGAAGCCCAAATCTATACTTGATATTTAATTTAGCTAAGTCTATTTGGGCTTTTAATTTTATTGGCTGTGTGTTTGGCTTTTCATAATTTAGCTTATTAAATCTATTGTACTTCTACTATTATAGCATTAGAAACTTGTAGGATAAGATCTTTGAGTCGCTGTAATGTGTATGGAGTTGGAATAAATGATTTCTCAAAAACCAAAATGTTACATTTCAAAGTAGACACTATTAATGCATTTAGAAAGAGAATTGTATTTTTATAAATGTATCTTGGTAAAATAATTAATGAAATAAATTATCTTATAAATTATAAGTACGAACATTGAAAGTGATAACTGTTTATTATAGAGCCGCTGTATAAGGCACAAATTCTAGATAAGTCAAAAACTTTATTGTTACGTGTTAATCCTAAAATATTAAATATATATAATTTAAGCTTACATCACTATTTATATTAATTTATTATTAAACATGCTTACATCACTATTACTAATCATGAACACATATAAAGAGTAGTGTAGTGAAAAGAGTTGTTAACATTTTATTACTAATAACAAACAAGAATAATTTCTTACTATAATATTTTACCGAAAATATTATAATACTTGTAGTAGGTATATATGGCCAATAAAAGCGAAAAAATGGCCAATATAGAATTATAGACCATACGATTCTAGATTCTAAAAACTGATGTAAAACTTACTCTTTTCTTATAATAATATAGGTGTTATTTAGAGGTAGACATACATTATACATATATGTCTAATACTAAAAAGTTGATGTCAATGTAGTATATCAAATATTTATAATATTTGAGTATTGTTAGCCCTAAAAGAAAAAAGCTTTTATTAAGCAAAATTAAAAGTGTAAGAGAATAAAAAGATTATACATATAAAGAATTATTAAAAAATATCAAAATAAGAGTTTAATGTTCTACATTGTTCAATTTTAAATCAAGCACTTTTTACTACAATTTATATATTGTTTCGATTATTTAAGTATATATATTTTTTTATTACTTTTTAATATATATTAATAATTTTAATTTTTACGAAACTCTAGTCATCTACTCTAGTCTCATTTACTATGTATCTAGATATCTACTTGTCATTTGTTCTTAAATAAATGTAATATTGATGTGATTTTTTTTTTAATTTTCACGTTCCTGTTGCATTTTTTGTGTAGCGTTTTATGGTCTTTGTCTTTGTTTACATAAAATGTTGAAAGAAATATTATGCTTTTGATACCTGGACAGAGACATTTCTAAGGCTAGTTCATTTAAAATTGGGTGTGACGGTAACGCAACGGTTGTGGGTTCGTTCCCCACTCGGGGGAAAGAATTGTCATTTGTAAATATTTTCACTTTTCACACGCAATGCCTCGAAAAATTCGGCGGGAAGTGGGGAACAGAGTGTCTCCCTCTGCCTACTTTCGTAGATGCGGGATATGACATACATAGCTAATTTTTTGCTTTGGTATATATACCAAAGCAAAAAATTCGCTACAAAAAATACTTAACAGTCTTACTTACTTTCCTAATTACATACTTAAAAAAACACATAATTTAAATCTATTTAAAACCTGTAAACAAAAAGAAAAACACTATATTACCAAAAAAACGAAAACGAACATCAACAAAATTGTTCTCATCATTTTCTCCATACAATTTTCACAGCTCTGGTAAAGTGAAAGCTTGTTAATTTTCTATGACAGGGCAAAGACCTCCACTTGTATTAATGAGATCACACCGAGTGCCCATACTTACGCGATAAACTATGTCGTTATAAGACGCCATAGCATCTCCCTTTTGTGCGGAAATAGATAAATATCTAATACTATCTATAAATTGCATGTTTGACCGTTCATCAATCATTTCATTATGAATTAGTGACCGCCTGCCACTTCGGTTGCGTGACCTTTACCACATTATAGCCATTTACTATCCGTTATTATTAAAGTTTAAAAATCAAAATCAGCTCCACGCTGTATCCCGCACACAGCAGGGTAGGCAGAGGGAACCTAGTGCTAAGACACTCCGTTCTCCGTTGAATGGCAGAACTCAACGCCGCGCTTAGCCTCGACACCAGAGCAAAGAAATGGAAATATAAATTTAAGTAAATATTTCATCTTCTCGAGTGGGGATCGAACCCACAACCAGTCGGTTTTACAGTCACACTTCGTGCCGCTGCTCCACGACTTGCCTCTTATCTCTTATTAAAGTTTAGAGCCAATATTTTGTGGTATTGGCTTGTGTTGAGTGGCAAAACTCAACGCCAAGCTTTTTAACTATAGTAAAAAGTAAACTAAATTTAAATATAATCGTTTCCACAAATGCCGATCGAACTTAAGATAGTCCCATCTACATTTGAATGCTGCCCACTGCGCTATTTGAAAAGAAAATAATAAACCTGCAGAAAAGTCGTCTCTGTACATTGAAAATATTAAAAAAGAAATAGCCTGGGTGTTAAAGAATAACTAGCAGAATCCATTTTCACCATTTTTGGAATTTTTGTCGGTTTGTCCGTTCGTCCGTTCGTCCGTTCGTCCTTCGTCAGAGATATGATGACTTAATATTCAAAGAAATATCAAGTAAATTCTCTAAATGTATTTAATAATTATTGAATAGATTCTTCGGTTCGTTCGTTCGTTTGTTAAATTGTCTTATTAATATTTTTTTAGAAAACGTATAATGCTTAGAACTCGCACTTTTGGGAATAACCTGTTAAAAATTGTGTCTTAAGAAAAAAATGTCCTAACATTGTATATATGTACAAATAACCTGCAGTATTATTTCACAACTTACAAGCGACACGCACCGGCATTCCACGATGGCACCCGTGGATGTAGATGCTGAGAATATTCTAGAGTCCGTACATCAAAAGAGTTAAAAGGAACCCTTATAAGACCATTTTGTTGTTTGTCTGTCTGACCCTCTGTCAAGACTATTTTTTACAAAATCGCTTAGGGGTACATACCCCAAGCCCCCTGATAGCACAAAAAATCTTTTCAATCATCGCAATCAAATAATGCAATAAATAATAATGCTTCGTTTTCCGTCTCATTTTATATACAACGGAATTATATATAACGTATAACGGAATTTATATATAACGTATAACGGAAAATACCATAATTATTTTTCAAAAATTGATAATTTATTTGTATTTGTGCCACAAAAAAAACCATTAGGTACAAATTTTATCTGTACATAACTTCATACAAAATGTAAAGTTTAATGCCAGGCCGCAGGCAGGCTGCTAGTTAATAATAATTCTATAAAATAAATTATGTATAGCGTAAATGCTGCCATGGGCGTAGAAATGAGGAGGGATGTGTATTGTGCTCACTCCAGAATAGCTTAATCAGAATTTATAGTATCAAAAAATTAAGCCTGAACAGTGAAGCCCTGCACTGCTTATAGAAAAAGATATAGTTGCATTTTTCTTTACAATTGTGGCATTTACGACATTTTTTTTTTAATTATTTGCGACAACTGCTTAATACGCGTTGCTAATTTTTCCTAAGATAGCTTATAGGATTACACATTATATATCCAGAACTTCAATGTAAATTATACCCATATGTTGCCCAGGACCAATAGTTCCCGTTATTTTCGTGAAAACTAAAAAGCTAACAATGAACGCTAGTTCAGATAGACAAAAAATGGAAAAATCATATTTTTGGCTTGTGTTACTTAAACATTTGCTTTTTTTCTTTTTTACAGTTTTAAATATATTCACAATAGATCATAATTTTAATTTTCGCGTTGTAGACTGTTTTTGTCAGCACCACTTTTAATGAAACTACATTTTAAATTACACTATGAAAGCCTAATACAATTATTATATTTTTTTTTCTCAAAAATGTAGTTTTTTTTCAAACAAAATAAATAATAGAATTATCGTTGTAAAATAAAATTCCATTTGTTAAAAGCGATGCACGCAGACATACACCTATCAAAGGGAAACCACCGTATATGCCTCATTCCGAAATCGAGTCATAGGTATAGGCAAAGTTCAAAATTGTTTAACCTTTAGTAGTTTTTTTGGAGTAGTATGTGTTTACGTTATTGGGATTTATGCGTAACTGCGTCACACGAAATACAGTGTGGATAAAAATCTTGAAATGAAAATAAAAATCCTACGTCTAAACTGATGAGGTATCTTGATTAATTACTTTAGGTACGGGCTTAAAATATTTTATCCTATATGCTGTTCCCGTAAAGGGAGCGCTGACGCTTCCACCCTGTATATTAATTTATTACAGGCTACTGAAAGAGTGTGTAATCGTTAAGTGAAGTATATATCTATTTAATTTGCTGCAAGTTTATAATTTGATTGTAGAGTAAATTAATTTTATTTTTTTTATATAATCCAAACGAGAATATAATTATTTGTAACAAAATTATTATAATTATTACCTAAAGGCATAGAGGCCGTCGTCACAAGTGTGTGACTATAACTCGACGGTTTTGGATTCGATTTTGGGGAATGAATTATTCTTTTTGGTAATATTTTTATTTCATCGCTCTGGTGATACCAAGGCAAAAGTACGACGTTGAGTTAAACATGATATGATACGAATGGAGCGCTTAACACTACATCCTCTCTACTTTACATGGTATAAGCAGGATACAGCGTGACGAAAAATGTACATACCTAAATGGCATAAACTAATCAACTTAAATATAATAAACTTCTAACAACTGTCAATTTTGCCAGTGACGTAATTGAATTACTGCCTAGCTCGTCCTCTGGGATTTAAAGCCCCATTTACCTTCACTCGTGCCACGTAAACATTGTATACACATTTAATTACGAATACCTAGCGTACTACACACGGCTTCGCCCGCTTAAACTTATTATTATATTACACAACATCTTTATATAACCGTAGCGTTTGGCGCTCCGTTCTCTCTGACTACCCCTCTAAGGATAAAGCGTGAAGCTAGTTTATTTTTTTTAATCTTTATATAAATAGTTGCCTATTTGTTATTCTGATGTATAAGCTTATAAATAAATAAATAAATCAATAAATCAGCTTCACGCTGTATCCCGCGCACAGCAGGGTAGGCAGAGGGAACCTAGTGTTAAGACACCAGTTCCCCACGTTCTCCCGAATTCTGGAGGCATTGCGTGTTGAGTGGCAGAACTCAACGCCGCGCTTAACCTCGACACCAGGGCGAAGAAAATGGAAATATAAATTTAAGTAAATATTTCATTTCCTCGAGTGGGGATCGAACCCACAACCAGTCGGTTTTACAGTCACATCTCGTGCCGCTGCGCCACGACTGCCCTCTATAAGCTTATATTAGTGTAAAAGCCACGCCACGATAAGCTTATATTAGTGTAAAATTTCACCTAAATCCGTTCTGTAGTTCTTGCGTGAAAGTGGAACAAACATCCATCCTCACATACTTTCACATTTATAATATTAGAAGGATATCATTTTATAAATGTGCCAATATAATGCACATATTGTAGTACATGACACAAAATAAATTTATATAATGACGCCGCATAATGATTAACACATCCACTGCAAAGTTGTAAAATGGACTGTGATTAAGTGTAAGTACAAAGGAGGCTGTTATGGCGCAGTGGGACAGCAACTGACTGCAAGCAAGCAATGGTTGTGGGTTCGATTCGCGGTCGGAGGAATGTTTGTAAAATCGCCCAGAAAATAAGAAGAGGAATGTCGTAACATTAGGTTCCCAATGTCTATCCTGCTAAGGGGAAAAAGCGTGAAGTTGCTCACAATCCATAAATTGAGCGAAAATTGTGATAGTGCTCTTAATCTCATCTCGTTCATAACATCATCTCGATTTGCATTAGTGACCTAAATTTTCGTATGTACCGGTGTATCGTCGGCTTAGAGTGTAAACCTGCTAACAGCCTATTGAGCAAATTCTCAAGAGAGGCAACTAAGTTAAAAACAATGAGTATACGTATATTATTAGAAAATTTTTACTTTTTTTTTATTATTTTTTTTTTTTAACTACTGTGTAAAATAAAATAAAGGTCTGTTTTGTATGTTCTTTCCATTTCAAATGGTATAAAAATGAATATAACGGAAAATATTATATATATAAATGATTATATTTAAACTTAAATTATTTTAATTTTTCGCTTTATTGAAACATAGCGTGGTGTTGGATTCTGAAACTCATTAGACTGTCTCGAATTTGGGAGTGTTCTGACACTACGTTCTCCCTACTTATCTTGCCATGACATAGTATGATGCTGAACCGATACAAAGAAATATAATATATATCATAATAATAATATCAGATTTTACTAATGCAGTGAAAAAAAATATATTTATACATTTCCACCAAAGCAATTGTACTATAAGTTGATCGACATCAATCAATACTTGAAAACCATATTAAGTGTTCCCATATACTATATCCACAACAGCGTGACACAGATGTGCGTATAATTTATTTTATACAAATAAACGTGCCTTTCGAAGTAATTTTAGCTTTCATATAACCAACACATTATTATAATATTTAGGCAATAAAAGCTTATGTTCCATGCTGATGATTCTGCATGCGTGCAATCATCATCGAGCAAAAGAAATAATCATCAAGTGGGTATTGTCCTCGTGTAATAATAGGAGAAATTTAACACCATTGTTCCCCTTCCTCGTTCCACATATTATATATTGTAAGTAAAGTTTATTTAACGTTTCAAACGGATGTCAAAACTGTACCGAATAGACAAATTCGAATAAAATGACAAAAAGAAGTATATTACTGTGCATCAGTCTTTTGAATTTTTGTCAGTCAAACAACGTGAGCCATCCACAGGTTAAGTTTATTAATGGTCGGGGTATATTAAGTGGTCTTTCTTTTCCCAAATGGACCAGAACTCATAATTTACGAAATCGATTTCCGGATCAGCAAGTAGCTGAAGCACGATTTTGGCCACCCGTGCAGAAGGAGAGTAGATGTAAGTATATTCTATTTTTTTATTTATCATGTAATATTATGTGAATATATGAATTCGCAAAAAATGCTTACCATTTGATTTTCTTGTATTGCGTTAGAAGAATCAGAGAATTTACCAAATTTTTGTGTCGATGTCTATAAGCAATTATGCGAAATTACATAAAATTTGCATTTGCCTTTGTTTATCTATAATCTAATAAAATAGAAAAAAATGTTTATAAAAAGGAATAAGTTTGACTAATAGTTGTTGAATCAATGATTATTTAATTGTTGTCTGTCTCTTTGTACACGCACATTTTTGAAACTATTTAACAGATTTAAATTATCTTTTTAGGGTTCCGTACCTCAAAAGGAAAAAAAGAATTCTTTATAGAATCACTTTGTGTCTTGTCAGACGGACAGACAAGCGTCTGTCCGTCTGTCAAGAGCTGAAATTAATATCGAATAATTAGGTTTATAGTTTAGAACCACAGAAAAAAATCTAGCCTATAAGACATTTGGTGCGTAATTCAAATTTATAGGATTCTTCGCTTGGACCTACAGTTATGAAATTTAGCACGGAATGAAAAAAATAAGGAAAAATTCTGAAAATTTTTTTTTAGATATTTTATAGAAAAACATCATTACAAAGTTATATTAAAATATTAATATTAGTCATAATAAAAATGTCTGTCTATAATACAAAAAGAGTGCATATGGGTATATGCAAACTTAAATTTGTCCATTTTTATAAGTTGTACTTCCCGTTGACCTTTAATTACTTAATTGGTACCGAACCCTCCGCAGGCGAGCCTGACTCGCGCTTAATCAGTATCTTTTTTTATTGTATAGCTGTTCAGATCAGGTCTGAACAAGACATAAGCCATAATTAGATGGATAGGATTATAATATCTGGCACAACTCATATGGAGCTAATATAGACCAGCTACAATACTCTAAGAAATAATGAAATAGTGCCTTAAGTTGTTTAGTGTGATGGCCACTTTTGCTGATAAAAAGTTAAATTAAATCTGGAACGTCTAGTGAAAGATGCATCTGGCACCACTTAAGGAAGGTCTGACAGAGTTTATTATTAAATTTTAATAATATCACGGAAATCAGCACGGATATACATAACATTAATATTAAAGTTTTTAAGGTTAAAATAAAAAAAGAACAAATTTTTATTTTTTATAGGAATTCCTAGATTTTGTGTTTTACTAACAAGCACAAATAAATTAATTAAAAAAACTATCTTAATTAAAATGTTAATTTAACAAACTTTCACAGTCCTGTCGCTATTCACTGTCGTGACGTTCCCAAACGGCGCTTGTACGGGCGCGTCCGGGGACAACGGCACCTGCATGACCGCACGCGAGTGTTCCTCCAGAGGCGGCTCCGCAAATGGATACTGTGCTAATGGATTTGGACTATGCTGTATATGTGTGTATTATGTTATTAAATTTTAGTCATGACATCATGTAATAGTAGTATCTCTGAAAATAATATAAATTTTGTTAATTTTAGAGTAACTTTCGTGTAAGTCAATTGCAAAATCGTTCTAAAAAGTTAAATTGGATCTGTACCTAATTTACTTGTGTAAAAGTTAAATTGGGTACTGTGTTAAAATTAAAGTGGATTGTTGCATATATACTTATAATCTAGTGTATGCTTATAAATGCACTTTTCATCTCCAATGTTTCCATAAAGTACTGTAGTTAAGTTTTGATATCATAACGACATTTCTAAATACTTTTAGAGACGATCAGATAATGTTATTAGTTTTATAACTATACATTGGTACTATAAGATAACTACAATATAACTTCAAATAAATAAAATAGACAAATAAACATATTTCGCTTCACTTGTTTAAAAATCACTATAGTTATACTTCAAATAAATATATTTAAAATAAAGTATTACAATAAAACATAATATGCGCTAACAAATAAAAATAATGTCGTCAAGATCGTTGTTTTATAAACCATGTGTTAATATAGAGACACACAAATTAAATTTAGAAAATTAATTACATATAGAGATTAAATATTTTTATGTCTTGAAATACACAATTAAGATAGTCACACTTCTATAAAGAAGATCATATTGATGTAATCTAAACATAAACAAATTTTACAAATATACCTAATATATAGTGCAACTGCTCTGTAGAGAACTGAAAATGTAAGTAATTTGATGTTATTTTCCATTCAATTTTTATGATCCGATTAAATAAAGGACATCAATGGACTATTTCAATTTACTTTGTCTGCTTTCTGACAAAACAAAAAATATTTAAAGAAAATATTAACCACTTATCATAAAATGATATGAAGTATATGTATTTATATATAAGAAATCATTTTGTTTCAGTTATGACATCGTGTGGCAGTAGCACGTCAGAAAATGGCACATATTTCGTAAATTCAGGTTACCCATCTACATACGACGGAACAGGATCTTGTGAGCTCACTGTCATCAAGGCTCATCCCGACGTGTGTCAAATAAGGTAGAACTATAACATTATTAATGAAATGTATAAAACAATATACGTGTGGAGGCCAGTCGTGGCGCAGGGGCACAAGCGTGTGGCTGTAAACACGACAGGTTGTGGGTTCGATTCCCGCTCGAGTAGATGAAGTATTTAATATTTTTGTTCCTCGCTCTGGTAATGAGGTGAAGCGCGACATTGAGTACCGCTACTTAAAACGTAATGCAACCAAAATTCGGCGGAAAGTGGATTTTAATGAGAAACGGAGTGTCATAACACTAGGTTGCTAGGTTCCCAGGTCCCCTCACCTTATACTGCTATGTGTAGGATACAGCGGGAAGCTAACAAAAAACTAAAAATATATGAGTGTAACTTTTGAAACGGTCATATTTCTAAAATATTTTTAATAATTTGTGAAAATAAAAACAAAACAATGTTTGCAATAGACTACGCAAAAGATGCTGCAAATTAATGGAATTTAATATAATAATTTAAGCAAAAGATTTGACCCTAATAAAAATCTGATCCATAACCCTAACATTTACAATTATACACTTTTCAAAATACGCTACGGATACATAAGATTTTACAAAAGAACATATCTACAATTTTACTATTGTAGAAATACACTCAGTTATTTAAAATATTCTCTCTTAATAGCGTCTCGTGTGAAAATTAGAACGAAGTACAGCCGAGTGGATACTTTTTGTTCAAGCGCTTGGCACTTTTTGATGTAAGCAGCGTAAAAAGGTTAATTTATGCTCTACCATATATCTAGTTGATTTTAAAAACATTATTTTTATATTTCCAAATTCATAAAAATCTCTATAAGACATAAGCATTTTCTATTTTATAAAGCAGTTACTCTTTAATATATGCTGTAAACCATAACAAGAATATATTATGCAGTACTATAATATAACATACTTCCTGAAACTGTTCGGAGCTCTTGTCACGTTCACGTTCCAAACTATATAATCTTCGTTGTCAGTTAACTAAGTTTCAGCACATTTCAGAGAACATCTGTATTGTTAATTAACTGAGAATAGTTTCATTTGTTATGTATTCTAGTTCCATTAAATAACGCATAGGGGCCGTTCAAGTATTACGTAAGCACTGTATGGGGGCGGGGGGGTCTTGGGTTTGCTTATTTTTGACGTTTTCAATGAAATATTTTTAAGCGAATTGCTTATTTTTGATGACATAGGGGAGGGGAGTCAATAATTGCAAAAAAACTGCTTACGTAATACTTGAACGGCCCCATATGTAATATAATATCTTTATTGGATATATAGAACAGAGTTATAAACACTAGTCGGAAAAAAATCTCTTGCTATAGGAGAACAAAACCTTGAAAATTTTACCAAATTATTTAAGTAAGATTTTTTCAGTTTCATGCTTGCTTATGATAGATATAGCAGTGTAGGCAAAGAGAACCTAGAGCCAAATCACTCCGTTCTCGACTTTCCGCCCGAATTTAAGACCCTACATGTTGAGTGATAGAACTTAACGCAACGCTAAATACGTTGAATATATATGTACATTTTCCTAGTAGGAATCGAACTCGCTACTTTTTCAATAATTTAAATATTTGTTTTATTGAATACAGTCATATATTTTTTATATTAGGTTGGACTTCGACCGATTCACAATCTCGGGTCCTGAGAGGATCAACCACGTCTGTAACCAAGATCAATTTATCGTATCTGGGGGGAATCCAGTCTCAGCAATATGTGGCTTTAACCAGGGCAACCATAGTAAGTTAGTTTATGAATATCCAAAAAAATGCAAATATCATTACTATACATTTAGAACGATATCCATATGATAAAATTGCAGATCAATTTTAAATGTTATAAGAAATTTCTCTTCTAATACAGCGCAGTTTTTCTATTTACATTTTCATCAAAGGCTAGGTTCGGGGTGGGATTATTACCCACACGGAACCTATGTCAGTAATAGAATCTTCAATTACTTTAATATATTTATATATTAGAGGAGAAAAATATTTTTCTTTAGTATAAGCAGAAGATTTGTCAAATTTATTTATGGACATCCTACCACTTCTTATTGAGACAAAAAACGTTGGGGACCTCACTGACTTTGGTAAATGTGCAAAGATAAATGAACACAAAAAAGTATCTAATATAATATGCCCTTAATATTTTTGTCGTATAATAAAGAACATTATATAAGAAAAATATGTTTATAGTAGTTGCGCGTTGAGTTTTGCTACTCAACACGCAATGCCTCCAGAATTCGGCGGAAAGTGGGGAACGGAGTGTCTTAACACTAGGTTCCCTCTGCCTACCTTGCTGTGTGCGGGATACAGCGTGAAGCCGATTTTTTTTTATTTTTATGTTTATAGTGTACATTGACGCCGGGATTGGAAGTACAAATCCTGTCAAATTGACTTTTGTAACGAGTGGCAATTCTTTCGAGAGGCTTTGGAAGGTAAAGGTCACGCAAATACCTTGCAGCACTATATATAAAGGTAAAAATTGATTATTATTAGTCGTTGTGTATTAATTTCTATGCCTATAAATAAAATAAATATCTCTGAAACTAAGGTGGCACCAGTGATCGACACTTTGAGGAAATAGCATATTTTCATTATTAATAATTACGTGTAAAAAAAAATTAAATTAAATCAGCTTCACGCTGTATCCCGCACACAGCAGGGTAGGCAGAGGGAACCTAGTATTAAGACACTCCCGTTCCCCAATTTCTGCCGAATTCTGGAGGCATTGCGTGTTGAGTGGCAGAACTCAACGCCGTGCTTAACCTCGACACCAGAGCGAAGAAATGGAAATATAAATTTAAGTAAATATTTTATCTCCTCGAATGGGGATCGAACCCACAACCAGTCGGTTTTACAGTCACAGCTCGTGCCGCTACGCCACGACCGGCCTCAAAAAAATATTAAATACATTTTAAGCTACAAAATATAATCCATAGTATTTTGGCAAAAAATATTCTTATTTTGTTTTAGGCTCAATTTCAGGTTTATCAAGAGTCGCCGTGTCTAAATATGTAGAATATTCGAAACATCGATCGTAAAACTTACCACTTAAAAGAAAAACGCAACACCCATAAATGTATTTAAAATCGATATTTTTTAATTAAGAACACTCATTTAACTTGTTTTATCTTTAAGTTTACTATATTTTCTAGTAACAAATGTTCATTTCACATCCGGTACTTAATAACTAAGTACTAACCTTAAATTGGTCTGTAAACGTCCTTCGTCTAAAAATATTGATTATTTCTTTTATGCATTTCCGTTTCAAAACCAAACCACTGAATCAACAGATTTTATATAACAGAAATTCTGATGGAAATTTCATATAAGATTTCATTTGAATAACTCCAAATATTGAAGTGCTTAAATTATCATATATTCTGAATAATTTTATAACTTTGCTCTTCTTTCTAGTAGTAGTATTTAATATTAAAAGTCATGAAAAAATCAATAACAAAATACTTGCTCAATAGCTCAGGAAGAGCGCGGCGTTGAGTTCTGCCACTCAACACGCAATGCCTTCAGAATTCGGCGGAAAGAGGGGACCGGAGTGTCTTAACACTAGGTTCCCTCTGCCTACTCTGCAGCGTGCGGGATACAGCGTGAAGCTGATTTTTTTTTTAGCTCAGGATGTTTTTATAAAGCGTTATATTTAAATACAATTCTTTTCCTGTCTTTAGATAAGAAAGGCCTTTGTAATGAGGTACATTTAAAATGAAAATCTCGATTAGCACAAAAATAAGGTTGTATTATATATACCTATAATATTCTCTCAGAATTCCATGTATTATTGAAAGAATGTGCAATCGTTAAATATCTGTAGTTACTTATAATACTCGAAAAATTGTAACGGATCGATGTGTGTACATGGAAGATATGTAAGAAAATAATTTATTGGGGGCCTTTATTAATGTACTAGAACCCAAAACATTTTTTTTAATTTTTATTGTCTGAGCGTTTGTATGAATGCAAATCTCAGAATCGGGTTAACCGATTTTAATACTGTTTTCACTATTGAGTTCCGGCTTCCGTTAACATAGTTTTATTACAACTGTTTGACTGAATTGGCTGACTCTTTAGCAAGATTTAGGATAAATCTTGCTAAAGAGTGGCTGTAAACGTAACTAGTTGTGGGTTCGATCCTCACTCGAGGAAATGAAATATTTATTTAATTTTATATTTCCATTTTCATCGTTCTGGTGTTGAGGCAAAGCTCGTTGTTGAATTTCGCCATGCAATGCTTTCAGAATTCAGCGGAAAGTGGAGAAAGAAGTGTCTTAACACTAGGTTTTTGGCACCTACCCTGCTCTGTGCGACATACAGCGTGAAGCTGATTTGATTTTAATTCCTCCCTTTGGTAACAAAGCAATGCGTGACGTTGAGTTCCGCCACTCAATACGCAATGCCTAGAAAATTGTGCGGAAAGAGGAGAAAAAAGTGTCTCAACACTAGATTCCCTCTTCATCCCCTGCTGTATCCAGGAGTTTTCAGCTTTACGTAGCGTAAAGCTGCAAAAAAAAAAAAATTTTTTACCATTTATACATCTGTACATGATATTAATAAAATAGAAGGATATGTCTGTGATATGAAGATAATTGAGATTTTAAGATTTAGAAAAATAATCAAGATTTAGGATTCTCCAATTTAAGTTGACACTCTCTCAAGCAGCCACGTAGTGCTTGAAATTTCTCAATAATAGAAAGGGATTTGTGGAGCAATATATAATCTCTGTTTAAGCCCAGATTTTTTGCGGAATCGGAATTGTTGTAGGGAAAACTACATTTGCAGTGTGCGCGTAGTTACGGTATATCTAGAACCATGTGAAGTAACTAAATATTTTTCTATTAAATACTATAATCAATCCAATTACCAAAACACTTTAATTGCGATGTATTGATTGCATAACTGTAACCAAACTAAACTAATTAATACGTTTTTGGGGTTCTGTACTTCAAAAGGAAAAACACAGAATCCTTATAGGATCACTTTATTGTCCGTATGTCCTTCTTTCAAGGCCATTTTACTTGAGATTGCATTTAATATGCAATTACTATCAAATATTCAGGCTTACAGTTCCTTGGAACACAGAAATTAAGCCTCTAATACAACGCAGTCAAGTGATATAAGCTAAATGCTCATATGTATCTTTTTACTTATTTTTTGTATGAAATTCACCGCGTAATCAATAGCATATTTCTCTAAGACCTACAGTTATGACATTTAGGACGAAGTAAGATCTTACAACACAAATAATGGAAACATTTGAAAAGTAAAAATTTATTAGTAGATATTTAAAAAAAAAACCATTACAAGTTTATATTTGTAGTCAATTTCATAGTAAATAAATGTATACGCCCGCAAACTTAAGTTTCTTAACTTTCAATAAGGTATCCCAATCGCAATCCTGAAATTGGTATAGAACCCTCTGTGGGCGAGTCCGACTCGCACTTGGTCGATTTTTTTAAATTAAACATATGTATATTTCAAGCAGGCGTAGCCACACGGTGGCCTTTAGTTAATGAATATATATATCAACAATGGCCATCGAATTGATCCATCGAACTAGCCGTATGGCGTATGGCGTAGATATTTATTATACATCGGCCAATCTCTAAAACGGGCGCATTCGTGTGATCGCTATAGTCCTTTTTAAATAATTTGAAACATTTTTTTCAGCTGACGAAGGTTGTCTTCAATATTTTACTGGAGTTTCTGGTCAAATCAAGTCTTTCAATTATGATCCTACTTCTGGACGACAACTAAGTAATCAAGATTATGGCATGTGTATACGAATGGAAAGAAATTTTTGTGGCATTCAATATACAGCATGCCCTGATCCAGGTACAGTCCGTTTATTATTTATATACAACTTTTTATTGCCATTCAAAGATAAGACCAAGTTCATATCTATTGTTTAGCTTCTTATTAACAACTAGAAGCCTGCCCGCGGCTACGCCCGCTTGAACTACACGATTATTCATTTAATAAACAGAATCGACTGACAACTATAATGACTTCTAATATGTTTTTTTTTTTCTAAGCTATAAGGATATTTGATATTGATATAATGTTGATATTTATAATAATATACATTGAGCATTAATACGTAAAGCTATTTTTTTATTATACTGTTAGCAAACTCGTATAAAAGAGGGTAGATATAGGTGAAAGAGACTATAAAAGCAATAGAATTGTGTTAATCAAGGAGATGCACGAGCGTCCTTCAAAGATAGTACTTATTCTTCAGGGGCGAGGCAAGGTCTTCAATAATATACTTATCATTATAACCAACTGTTACCAGCAATTTATATAGACAAACAGATATTTTTTTGTGGATTTATATTCTATAACTGTTTCTAAAACCCTTTCAATTATTATTTCGTAAATATATTCAATCTACAGACGCGCCATTTTACTTTTTTATTATATGTATAGATATAGATACATAGATCTACATTATAAAAAAAATATCATGTACAATTAATTAATAGCCTTATTAAATTTACTGTCGCATTTGTCCTAGGTTTAACCACAAAGCCTATAACTCTTTTTGACAACAATAATATAGTTTTCATTGTGAAATGCCGCTAAGTACGATATTATTAACTAGTATTCTGTGAATGTCGTCGCAGGTTGCTGCGCCTGCAAAATACTGATTAAAATATAAGCAAGACTGACAGCAAAATAAGTTAGTCGCACATTGTTTTAACATATTCATAAATATTTTGACTATATATAGTTTTATTATACAAGAGGTCTAAATTTTCCATTTTTAAATAGATTTTTTTATAAAACATACATTTAAAAATTTAAAAAAAAACACTCTTCGGACGATGGGACAAGGGTCCAAGCTATCTATAGCTAGGACAAGAGAGGAACCTCACAATACGCGCCGCTACGAGTTAAACTACCTTCTGCATCCGGTTCTTGATCCAGCAGCTAAGCAATAGCCTCTTAAGATGTTAGTCGAGGCTTCTCGCTATTGGCTTAATAATTAATGGCTTAATGACTGGTTAACTGAAACCACTATCAGCACAATGTTAGTCGCATTGACATTCCACATGGTGGTAATCTCATGGACTGAGTCCAAATATTTAGATCTTCTCTTCTTTTTCGGCCTTCACGAGATTGTCATCATGTGGAATAGTAACGTCAACAATCACTGCGCGTCGTGGCGCCACTCGGTCTACTAGTACTATATCAGGTCTATTGTCAACCAGTAGAGCTATTTTCAAAAACAGACGTGGGTTGATACCTATAGTAAGGCACCTCTAATTTACTGAAGAGTAAATTGACTTATCATTAAGAATATTTAGTGTAAGAGATTTGATTAGCAGAAAAGTAATAAGGAATTGCTAAACAACATTAAACTTATAGTGTGAACAAGAAAAGTTTTCAACATTAATATTAATTAAGCAGAAACAAAACTTGCACTCTCATAGCTAAAGTTGTTGTTGCCAAAGTAAATGAAGAAAGAATAAAATATAAATGAATAAAGTGATATATATTTAGGAAGTTGGTAGTAAATATGTTTTTTTTTTAAATTAAGTAAATTCTGTTGTTTTATCTGTAACATATTTTCTGCTAAAATGGAGATTTACAAAGACGGGAAACGTCAATAACTATTATTCACACACCAGTAGGTAACATAATAAAAATACATATGTCTGTATATTTCTTTCGTTTGTTAACATCATTTTATCTTTTATATAAGCCATTTTTAGAGATTCGTAGGTGAATGACAAAACGCGGGGACCTTATAAATCGTCATGTCTCTATTTATATGTCTAGGATACTAGCCGAATCGAAATTATTACAGCTATATAATTAAAATTTTGTTAATAGATTAGATGTATGTTGTAAACTGCTTTATGAGTTTCACATAAAATTAAAAAGGTGGTATATAAGAGAGTCGATATTGACTAATACTATTGTCTGTGATTATAAAACAAGACCAATGGATGATATTAATAGATGATAAGTACCAAATTTAAGCCAGGATAAAGTTTATTATTAAGGTCCTGACAACTTTCTATTAAGGAAATCTCTTTTCAGTGAACAACCGCTCCAGATCATTCACTCTGAGTGGCAACAGTAATAACCCGGTTAATTCCATGATTGGTTCTGGAGCCGGACCCAACAATTGTGCCAATGATTGGCTATTGGTCCCTTGTGCGGCCAATGTTGGACGGATACAGCCGGCACAAGCCTTGTGTACTGATAGAATATGTGGCGGCACGTTTTCAGCTGACCTTTCTATGCAGTCGTCATCAGTGTTAAGTATGTATAATTGCACATGTTGTATGAAACTAGCGACCTGTTCCCAGCTTCGCCCGCTTGAACTGCACTATTATTTATTTATTGATTTGAATTATTTTCTTATTTCATTAAAATTACAATTTTAAACATAATATCAATAAAATAAGTAAAATTTTATAAGTAAAATTTTGGCCATTTCTATAAAAGAGATTAGTACAGCAAGTTAGACGAACAAAATCCTTTATCTCTTATTATCTATTACATACAAATAAAATTGTAGTGTCTGTCTGTGGAGCTGGAGATATGGAGGAATGGAAACTATTATTGGAGGCACTTATCCCATGGCATTGATATTTTTTCCCCAATAATAGTTTTTCTCACAAATATCTTTCATACACAGACTGCGATCAGTAATATTTTTATTATATGTATTCATAAATTTCTGGAACACTATAATATAATCAAGTACGTACTGTGTACTATTCTTACTGTCTTATTATGTGCAAGCGGAAACTTGCAGTTTCTCCCGGTAGAAATGCATGTTTATTTATTTAATAACATGGATTATTTTCGTGTTCCTATAACATTACTATTAATTAAAGATAATATCTATACATTAACACTAAAGGTTCAGTCCAGTCAATAACACTATTTTACAGCAATACAGTCAAACAAAATACTTTATATTGATATAACTTTTTTTATTTAGAAACCTATCCAAATAAAACAAACACTAAATGTTAACAAGTTTTCCAAAATACAATAGTGAAAACTACATTTGAATCAGTTAAGCCGTGTTTTACAAACGTATATCGTAACGTGCATCAACGCACAGACAAATAGACAAACCCACAAACTGGTAAACAGACAAAACATTGTTAAATGCCTCCATACACAGATTTACAGATTTTATTATTAATATAGATAATAGATATTAACTTATAGTTTACTATTTCGCGTATATATTTTACAGCAATCACATTTAACCTATAAACAATGGCATATTAATTATTTATAGGAAAAAATATATGAAACTAACTTAAATAGAACGTGAATTCATCGTGATTAATATCCTTCTTAATTAATATGGCAGGCTCATCTATCCCTAAAGAAAAAATGAATTTTATATCAATAAACAAGGAAAACCTACCAAAAAAAATTACACACATACTCTTTATTATTATTCATAAATAAATTCATTTACATATATACATATATATATATACGTTAAACTTCAACTAAAACAGAATGAAAATGATGTTTTTTTTCAGTAATATTAAAATTTTACATTCTCAGGCACAGTGAAGCCCTTTCGCCTGTGGTTCCACGCTGACAACGTCGAGGCACCAGTGGACGTAGACAATAGAGGTTTCTGTCTGAATTATGTGCAGCAGCCGTGCACCAACAATGTATTGTGATGTTAATGTTTGAATAAAATTCATATGTTCACTTGTATTTATTATTTTCTCATCAAAATATTAAACAAAAGTTAATTTATATTTCGTCAGCTTAGAATGATCCTACTGAAACTATTTTTGTTTGTTCTTTTTTACTTGTACATTTTTATAATGTTCGAAAATGTATTATAGGTAAAGGATGAGTTTTTTAAATAAAAAATATTCTATGCCCTTTTTAATATCTCTAAGAATATGTATTTAAAATTTCATGATCCTCGATTGAGTACTTTTGGCGTGGAAGCGTAAAAAACAAACTTACATTCACACTTATAACATTAGTATGGAATAAGAGAAAACCTTCTGGTGACGTGTGATCCCGGCTTAGAATAGGATCATCCTGGTACTGGTGGTGTCGTAAGAGGCGACTAAAGTACGTGTGGTAGAGTCACGTCGCCAGCAATGGCAACACGCATGGGCAGACTCGACCGGATCAATACCACCCCCGGCATTTAAAACCGGCGTTAAGTAGTGGCTTTATGCCACTGCGCTTCGCATCAGGTAATGCCGGGCTCCGGAGCCCAACCCCCACCCCTGGAATATGAAAGCGGCACGTAAAGACAAACTACCCCAGGAGGGTACCAGCTCCTCCGGTGCTGGAGAATCTCTCCCTGAGTCTCTAAACAGGCTGCCCTTCGAATTCTGAGGAGGGCACAGTTCCGCGCTACAGACAGGGCAAACGAGACGTACGCTCCACGGCAACCCCTTCCACGCTCAACGTGGACTTTTGCAATATCAGGGGTCTACATTCCAACCTATATGCTGTCCATCACCATCTCGAGACGGCATGGCCGGCCTTGTTATTCCTGACGGAGACTCAAATTGTCCGACCGAGCGACACAACCTATCTCCATTACCCCGGCTACAAAATAGAACATAATTTTATGCCTCATGCCGGGGTCGCTGTGTTCGTAAGGGAGGACCTAAGTTTCCGTCGTCTTGCCCATTTTGAAGTTCGGGACCGTCTACCATCTGGCTCCGTGTTGACTCGGACGAAACTAAACTTGGGCACGACCAAGTTTACGCATGCCTTTACAGGCCCCACAGTGGTAATGCAGAAACGCATCGGCTCATGGAGCATATTCAATCGGCTATCGACGATATGCTCTCACAGATCTCCTCCGCTGAGGTCGTGATACTTGGCGATTTTCATTGATTGTGTCGCCAACGCGACTCCCGGACGTGGACCCGGACGGGATGCGTACATTTTACTCATTCTCTTCTGATGATCCTTAGTACCTGTGCCGCTGCTATTGCCGACGTGGTTCTACAGGGCATGGAACTTTATATTCCTAGCACTATAGTGCCAATCAGTGGCAAGTCACAGCCTTGGTTTGATACGTCTTGCAAGCTTGCTGCCTCTAGCAAACGAGGCATATCAAATCTGGGCTGAGGCACTGGTTACTAAGTGAAAACCTCAAAAAGGAAGTATAACCGAGCCTCTAGGTTCTTTAAGCGGCAAATTGCCAGAGCAAGGTCCGAGCATATCGCCAAAATTGGCGAGAAGCTTGAGAGCTACCCGTCCGGAACTAATCAATTCTGGGCGCTCTCAAAGGCGGCACTTGGCAACTTTAGCCAGCCTTCGCTTCCGCCATTACGCACGGGAAATGACATCTTGGTCCACACGGCAAAAGAGAAAGCCGATCTCCTGGGTGCTCTCTTTGCCTCAAACTCGACTTTGGATAACCAAGGAACAACGCCGCCGACCATCCCGCGGTGCCAGAGCTCAATGCCTGAGGTTAAGTTTAACCAAACAGCTGTTAGGCGAGCTCTGTCCTCTTTGGACATCCACAAGTCGAGCGGGCCAGATGGCACCTCTCCCTTACTGCTTCGTTCCTGTGCTCCTGAGCTGACACCGGTGCTAACGCGTTTGTTTCGGCACTCTTACTCAGTCGGCGTAGTCCCAGACTCATGGAAGAGCGCTCTTATCCACCCGATCCCAAAGAAAGGCGATGGATCCGATTCATCTAACTACAGGCCTATTGCTATCACCTCCCTGCTCTCTAAAGTCATGGAGAGCCAGCTCTTGGTTTATCTAGAGGATCACCGATTGATTAACGACCGACAATATGGCTTTCGCCATGGTCGCTCAACCGGTGATCTTCTGGTTTACCTTACCCATCGCTGGGCTGCGGCTATTGAAAGCAAGGGAGAGGGCCTGGCAGTTAGTTTGGACATGGCGAAGGCCTTTGATCGAGTGTGGCATGGGGCGCTCCTAGCTAAACTTCCATCCTATGGGCTTCCCGAGAATTTATACAAGTGGATCGTCAGTTTTCTCACTGGGCACAGCATCAAGGTCGCTGTCGACGGTTTTTGCTCTAAACATATGCCCGTGAACGCTGGCGTTCCCCAAGGCTGCGTGCTGTCCCCTACGCTGTTTCTTCTGCATATCAATGACATGATAGAGGATTCTAGCATTCATTGCTATCCAGATGATAGCACGGTGGACGCTGTTTACTCCGGCCGAGCAAGTCTTTCTCGGGAAAACGCTGAACAGTGCCGAAATAAACTTCTGTCTTCTGTTGAGGTATCCCTCGACAATGTCTCTTCATGGGGTGAAAGGAACTTGGTTCAGTTTAACCCCCTGAAGACACAAGTTTGCGCGTTAACCACAAAAAAAATCTCATTTATCGTATCACCAGTCTTTCAGAACATTCCCCTTACAGCCGCGCCCAGTATCAGTATATTGGGCCTTAATGTTTCGAGTGACTGCCAGTATCGCGATCATTTGGAAAGCAAGACCAAGTTGGCCTCGAAGAAACTGGGGGTCATCAACAGAGCGAGACGGTACTTCACGCCAAAACACCGTTTGGCCCTATATAGGGCTCAGGTTCGGCCTCATATGGAGTACTGTTCTCATCTCTGGGCTGGTGCACCTCAGTATCAGCTTGAACCATTTGATCGCATACAGCGTAGAGCCATTCGAATCATTTGGGACCCAATAATCTGTGACAGGCTTGATACTTTGGCTTTGCGTAGAGACGTCTCCTCGCTGTGCGTTCTCTATCGCATTTATCATGGGGAGTGTTCTGAAGAACTGTTTGATTTGTTACCTGCCGCCGAATTTTCTAACCGCACAGTACGCCATAAGCTGAAATATCATCCACACCACCTGGATACTTGGCAATCCACTACTGTGCGGTTTCGTAGGAACTTCCTTCCACGCACCACGGAACTGTGGAACGGCCTACCCGCGGCAGTGTTTCCAGGTCGATATGACATGGGTACCTTCAAAAAGCGCGTCTATCTCCACCTTAAAGGCCGACAACGCACCTATAGCTCCTCTGATGTTGCACGGGGTCGTGGGCGGCGGTAATCACTTACCATCAGGTGACCCGAACGCTCGTTTGCCTTGTCCTTTTCCAAAAAAAAAAAAAGACGTACATCTACTTATATCTATTTGTCTATGTATATCTTCTTAAAGTTTATCTTTTCTAAAAAAAAAATTAATAGGCTGTCATCAGCTTCATACTCTAAGCCTGACATGTTCTTCAGAGTAGTTTGAATTGCATAAAAAACATTGTTTACTTTTTATATTATTTTCTATATACATTTAGTTTTGTTTGCAAGTTTGCATTAAAATTAATGATAACTTCTCGCGAACTCATTAAATATTCATTATAATACTATGGACTCACTGTGCCAGTGTCAAGAGTGGAATGTTCAAAGGCGAACAGCTGACCTACATGTTGTTCATTAGACAAAATCACTTTTCATTAAAAATACTTAAAAAAAAACCTTTGATTAATATCAATATTTGATTAATTTCTAGATAAAATGTTCTATGTAGGTCAGGAGATTGGGAATTATGTCTAACTATTGGATATAAGCTTGTAATTTATATCATACGATAACATATTAGTGGCTATTTTTTTGTAACTCGCATATAGCAGTGTCAGCAGAGGGAACCTGAAAACCTCGAGTTAAGATACTTCCGCCAAATTCTGTTGTCGACATATATTTCGGAATGCAGAAGTTTAAGAGAAGATTTTTTTTTTCGAGTAGAAATCGAACCCACTCTCTTCTCTTCTCTTTATTTCTATTCCCCCTACATAATTTGTTGTATTTGGAAGTGTAATGAATTTTTTGGGTAAGAGTATGACGTCTTAAACCGTATCAACGTTGACATCAGGATGGATGTAGTCAAACGCCAGCCTATCATTTATTAAAAAAAAACCTTCAAATAAAAATATATATATCTGACGTTATATATATTTTTATTTGAAGTAATACTAACATTATATATGTATACGTATGACGATACTAACATTATGTCGTTCGCACGGGAAATGGCTTTGGAGCTTTGTAGGTAGGTACCTTATATTCTGAGCCGCAGAAGAGTCAAATCTAAATATAAACTTTTTATTTGTATTTTGTTATAAATGATAGGCATGCATTTGACTGCACAGGTGCTAGAAGCTTTTTAAATATAGAAAAAAATCCAGTGGAATATTTTTACATAGATAATTAGACTTAATATTTGATAGCAAAACCTAACAATATATAAATTTAGTGTTCTCTAACGTTGCTCGATTATAATCGAATATAATAAGCAATTTAAACAAATTTTCGTAATTTGGATAACAAATTCGCTTCTTCTTGACTTAAGTACTTACATGTTTTAAAATAATGCTATAAACATAAATGAAAAATAAACATAAATGAAACTTTTAGGGAAATTTCTATATAACTAAAAGTATAGATATTGGTACAGGGTCACAAGCGAGTGACTGTTATTGGTTCAATTCCCATTCGGGGGAATAAAATATTTGCCACTCTGCCAGATTTTTAATATATTGAGCTAAATGGGTTGTATTTTACAGTTTTTTTCAAGAATCCAAATTCCACCTGAACTTTAGAATATTGCTTAAAATACACTTAATTATAACCTTCATTTAGGTAAAAGATCACATATCACAACCGTATGTTAATATCATATAAAATAACGAAAAATAAGGAGAGCAAAAATTGCCGGATCGTTGGGGATAATTTATGATGTATGAAATCCATAACCGCCGTTGGCTCTCGAAGTATGTGATAGCATACTAAAATATAAAATTTTATGTCGTTTTATAAATTTGCTTAGAAATGTTTTACAAATTTTGATAATTTTATTTATTTCTCTATTTATTTTTATGAGCTATCTAGTGTCACTCCGCTCCCCACTAGCCTAATGATATTAAGGGATGAAATCATTGCAATTATACATAGCACCTAAGTCCTTTTTTTAGCGTCTCTATATCCCACACACAGAAGGGTATGCAGAGGGAACATACTGTTAAGACACTCCGTTGCCCATTTTCCGCCGTATTCTGGAGCCCTAACCATTTGCGTTCTAAGTGGCAGAATTCAACGCCGCGATTAGCCTCTAAACTATAGCGAATAAATGAAAATATTTTATTTCCTCGAGTCATATCTTGTGCCCCCGTGCCACGACTGGCCTCACCCAAACCCTTATATATAAACATACCTACAACACATGCAATATGTACATAGATAGCATAGAAAGTAAAATTTTAACGTAATAAGAAAGATTTTTTAAAAAAAACTTAGCACTATTATGGTGAATATACATAGAACTTAAAACGCGTGCTAACCTGTAGATTTCAAATTGTGGCATTAACTAAAGATTTCTATATAAAAAATATACAACAAAAATAGATATCATTAAAAAAATTAAAATTTTTTTTAGCAAATCTATTTTAAAATATGAAACATTTACTAATTTTCATAATTCTATTGTAACGTTAAGTAAAAATAATAAATTATATATTTCTTAACAATATAACTTTTATGCGCTAAAAAAATAACAATATAAAGTTCATTACAAATTACATATAAATAATTTATATCAGCTACTATGCTGTTATATAAAAATCACGTGAGTCATGTGAATATTCACAAGTAAATAAAATAAATCATAAATAAATAAATCAGCTTCACGCTGTATCCTGCACACAGCAGGGTAGGCAAAGGGAACCTAGTGTTAAGACACTCCATTCCCCACTTTCTGCCGAATTCTGGAGGCATTGCGTGTTGAGTGGCTCAACTCAACGCCGCTCTTTGCCTCGACACCAGAG
The DNA here is from genome assembly GCA_021202915.1 of Heliconius himera. NCBI lineage: Eukaryota > Metazoa > Arthropoda > Insecta > Lepidoptera > Nymphalidae > Heliconius > Heliconius himera. The sequence goes on along the minus strand of JAJHJA010000174.1, from coordinate 132,328 downwards.
CTAAGAAATGGAAATATGAATTTAAATAAATATTTCATCTTCTCGAGTGGGGATTGAACCCACAACCAGTCTGTTATACAGTCACACTTTGTGCCCCTGCGCCACGACTGGCCTCAATATTCACAAGTACCTACCAACATAAATATCAATTAACGAGAGCCTCTGAGTCGATTATGCAGTCTTTGTGGTATTGAATCGCACCGAATAGTAGTTTTGATTGACCAAAATATACAGACATTTTTTTTATGTATAGACAGACAAAGCAAAAACCAAATCGCAATATACAATCTATGAATTAAGGCAAGGCACCCAAAATCACTTTAACCAATGAGGAAGAACATATAGAAAATGTACTAGGTTCTGTTCAGCTATACTTCAAATTTGGGGAAAAATAACTACAGACTACTAACTACTGTATAAAACCTTGAATGCTAAGCTAATTTCTCAGAAGCCAAAACTGAGTTAGTAGCTATATAGGTCCTTAATTTACTTGGCCATTGTTCCTACCAAGTGAAGATATTATCACTTGCCCAAACTCTGTGTCGGCATGGGGCGGATCACTATCGAAACAAAGGCAAAGATTATGTAACCACAGAAACGGAACGTAGGATTTAAAAAATGTCAATACTATCGTTATGTACTAGCTTGTAATATTTTTTTTATTTAATAAAACATAATAAACTATCTTAAAAATTTAAAGAATATTTTAAGCTTTTTGAATGAAAAAAATGTATTTTTTATCGTTTTATTTAAAATAAATGTAATATCAGTGCAATCCCTAATAACATCGTAATATTTAATTATCGCAAACGAATACATACATATATACAATATTATAATAATTGACAAAAACAATTTAATATGATAAATGGGGCAAAATATGGGGGGGAGGTGTTCATTGCACACCCCAGAATAGTTGGTGACTACCACAGAATTCCAACTAACAAAAAAAATTAAAAAAAAAACAATTAAAAATAAAAGTCAAGCACCCACCACGAAGAAAAAAAACTATAGATACGCCAAAGAATATGACTAAAAAAAACTCTGCTCTACTTGTTTACGTTAGCCGTCTCAAGCCCTATCCACAATCAGTGATATACTTTTCGCCGAAGGTGCTTCGCCAGCGCTTCCTCCCTTACTCTATGACGCTCACAGCTTCCTGCCAGTAAACTCCCTTCTTTCGTTACGAGCGGACGTGCATAAATCACAATCCTGGCGCGCTACTCTGACTCCACCACAATGGTAGTAGCCGAGTCCACTGGTTAGTATTGAATGTGTACAATACATATAAAATTCACAATGTATTTATTTCATTTTATTATTATTTTATTTTATATGAAATATCAGCAATTATTGGAACCGCGTTCGACTTGTCATATTTCATTTCTCATGTGAATTTTTAATGACACCATAACCTACTCTTGGCTAGGTCAGTCGTCGACAAATAACCCACCGCGGTTTACGTATATTGTAATTATTCATCGATCAGTGTTTCAATTCTCATGTCCACTTTGATAGAGATGTCCAGCCGTCAGCATTTATACCCAACTATAGCGGGTACAAATTTAATTTTTAGTATATTTTAAACTGTATTCAAAATTCTGAATGAAGAATATATCTTTAAATTATATATTAAATTTTAGCCAATGAAGATGTTGATTCTGAATCCAAAACCTGTGGCAAGATTCTGGTGGTGCTGTCTTGGATCCTCGTCATTGTTACGATGCCGTTTTCATTGTTCGTTTGCTTTAAGGTAATAAAAAATATCTTCTATTTTTCTATTAGATTTTTTATTTTAACAAATTTTGACTAATAAATTTGATAACTTTTTAGTATTGATTGTGTCATATTTTATTTTATTTCATAATAAACTAATTCAGCTGTCTCTTGCTATTGCTTGGCGATTTATTTAATGAAATTGAGATTTTTTAATACAATTTGTTAAGTCCTGGATATAGAAATTAAAGAAACATTTTGCTGTGGCTGTTTATTGCAAGTTTTTATTAATATTATTATACTGTGTATACTTCGTTCGTAATTTCAAAATCGATAAGTTTGAGTTGAGTTTTGAATTTTGCTTAGCGCTACGTTGTATTTTAATATAATGTTAACTAGAAAATATACTTGCAAACAGACATTTCAAACAATATTTAATAAAAATTCAGGTAGCTTATTTAAGTAACCAGTGCCTAAACAAGTTATTTGTACGGCGTCCGTTTTTCCTTTTTATTATATTTTTTGACAGAATGCTTTACTTGAAAATGAAAATCGGTTAAGTCAACATTTTTTTTATTCCTTTTTCTCGGCAGAGTAAGAAACTAAGAATACGGCACCTCTATTTTCACTTTGTAGTCTCAATATTTAATATTTTTTCTAACAAAAACTACCTAAAACAATAAATTATACTTTAGAGATAATATTAAAGGATCAAGCCTTAACTTACGCTTTACTAGAACCCTTGTGAAAATATATAATCAAAAACAAATTCACTTGAAAAGGGTAACAAAAAATAATATCTAGGAAACGATACAAATGTTCCTTATAATCTTAAAAATTTACGCTACGACGGAGTGTCATTTATCTAAATATACAAAAGAATCTCGTATAAATTACGGTGCGCGGGCTTACTTATATGATTCGAAGCTCCTAAATTAAAAAATTAAATCAGCTTCACGCCGTATCGCAGGTTACGGCGTGAAGCTGATTTAATTTTTGAACACAGCAGGGTAGGCAGAGGGAACCTAGTGTTAAGACACTCCTTCCCCCATTTTCCGCCGAATTCTGGAGTCATTATGTGTTGAGTGCTCAACGCCACGCTTTGTCTTGACACCAGAGCGTAGAAATTGAAATATAAAATTATATAAATATTTTATTTCCTCGAGTAAGGATCGAACCCAGAACCAGACGTGTTTACAGTCACACTTTGCCTCTGCGCCACGACTGGCCTTTTAAAGCTCATAACTTTGTGAAAACGTATACCTTAATTTTCCTTCACAAAAATATAAGTATAACGACTGATACCTATTCGAACTTTCGTCTCCAGTAATCTCTTAAACAATGGCGATGCTTTTTTTGTTCGTTGCTCCAATATGACGGTTTCGGAAGATTTTTCTTAAAAAGTGGTGCTGGTATTTTGTTTTAAATGACAAATCACGATTCTATTTTAACTAAATTTTGATATCATTTTTTTTTTGTTGTTATGTTTATTTGAATGTTGATTAATACTGATTTCTAATAACTAAATAAACATTAATTTCTTTACAAATTATAATTGATTTGTAAAATCGGCAAAATACACGTAATTTTTTTTATCTTCATGCTGTATCCCGCACATAACGGGGTAGGCAGACGGTACCTGGGTTAGGGCACGCTGTTGTTATTAAGACAATTCCGTTCCCCACCGTCCATTCCGCCGAATTCAGGAGGCATTTCGTGTTACGTGGCGGAACTCAACGCCGCGCTTTGCCTCGACACCAGAATAAAATTATGAAATATTTCATTTCATAAAGTGGTAATCGAATCCACAACTTGTCACGTTCACAGTCACACATTTATGCCCCTACGCCACGACTGGCCTCTGTTTATTTGTAGTTAACTACATTAGCACATATGGCCATATAAATAATTTCCAATATTAATAAAGAATATATATATCTTGGATATATGAAATAGTTAATAATAAAACAGACTGAATAGACCGCGTTCACCATACTCCATATATTATATATGGAACTTCCTTTACTGCCGCTATCATAACTATTCATCAATTTCGGTTTTCTTAATATTTCATGCAAATAAGTCGATAAATAAGTTAAACATGACAAGTATAGGTACCTCAAGTGTACCTGCCTCTTGACCTAGTTTAAGCTTAAGTTTCGAGTTTTGCGGGAAACATCAATCTAATGAAGAATAATTTTCGCGAGATTAGAAAAAAAACGTAGAGATGCTTTACCTGATTTTCTAGAACTTTTCGTAATGCAAATAGAACATAAAGAATATATAAAACTTAAGAATATATAAAATATAAAATTTTACATTGAAAATATGTAGAATAATATTCGTACGCTACCTTACATTCTCAAAATGAATTCGGAGCGTTCGAGCAAAATTTACTTTAGAGAGACTACTAAGAGTTTTTGTGGATATATTTTTTTTTTACTTTATATTAGATTTAGATAGCATTACACTTCATACTATTCAAAATTTAAAAAACTAAATCTCCTTCACATAGAGGAAACCTAGTGTTGTGACAATCTGTTCCCCACTTTCTGCCGAATTCCGGAAGTATTGCGTGTGAATTGGTGGAACTCAACGCCGCGCTTTACCTTGATACCAGAGCTAAGAAATGGAAACATAAATTTAAATAAATATTTTATTTCCTCTAGTGAGGATCGAACTCACCACCAATCGCGTTTAAAGTCACACTTTCTGCCCCTGCGCCACGACTGGCCTACTTATACTATTCTCCTACTCTTCATACAATTTAATTGATATATCGAATGACGAACACGGGTACTACGTTTTCTATAGAATATTTAAAATATTTCTTTTCATATATGTATTTGATAATAAATTATCATTTCATTCCTTCGCAAAGAACTCGATTTCGACTCGGTATTGTTATAAACTAATAGTGATGAGTTTCATCTGAACGGGTTTCAGAGGCCTACCCTGCTGTGTGCGGGATACAGTGTTCCTTTTAAATATTTTATGATATCATCATAATATGATAGTGTATATTTTTTATACCTACTTCGCTCTTTTTTCTACTCGTTCAGTTTATCCAAACGCTTTTTAATAGCTTCTAGGAAGGGATTGTTGTCTATATTATATAAGTATTTACACGTTAATATTTTCTTTTATAGTACCCAAACAAATATAATAGTGCGAAAGAGTTTATTCATCTGTTTGAACGCGCTAATCTCGGAAACTATGAGATTTGAAAAGTTTTTTTATAGGCCACATCCACAGCCACATTTATGAGAGAGGCTATGTAATATTGCTCTAAAGTCCTTGCTTAGCCTTAAGTTAGTTTGAATATAATACATATATAGGTGAAATAAAACATAAATATATAGATTTCGGTAGATATCTATATATATAAAAGGACATGTACCTGACTGACTGAGGTAAGACGCACGCACAGCCGTAACCGATGTGCGTAGAAAAGTGAAATTTGGATAAATTTTTATTTTCATAATCTGGATATCCACTAAGATGGAATTTTGAAAAATTTTAACTTTAAAGGGATGAAATAGGGGTTGAAAATTTGTATGGATTTTTTTAAAAACCGATATTTATAAAACTTGCAATTCAGACTTAAAAACATTTCATTGAACACGTGTTTCATGGTTTTTTAGAATTCACCCCCTAAGGGTTCAAATAAGGGGTTGAAAGTTTACATGGAAAAATCTTTAACTCGCCACCGATTTTTATAAAAATTTAAATTCAGACTGTTAAAAATATTTTATTGAACACGTGTTTCGTGGTTTTTTTAGAATTCACCTTGCACCTAACGGTGCAAATAAGCGGGCGAAGCTGCGCGCGCCCACTAGTAAAATATAAATTTCTTATGAAAAAGCCGAACTAAACAATTTTAGGCCAAACTGATCAATAAAAATAATGCTTAAATTTAATATGTTTTTCAAGCTTATAATGTAATTATAAAACGAGCTAGAAGTACCTGCGTCTGTCCGTGGACGGTGGTAAATTTATGGATTCTATTCTTGATGACAACGGAAATGAAATAGTAAGGGTCATAAATTATATCGCAACGATATTGAGGTCGAGAACTAGTTTAATTTTTAATATTTTGAGTTCCATTTTTTTATTAAAAGAATAAGATGAAGTCTGTCATAAAAAATATGAGGATGTAATGTACTGCGTAAAAAGTTAATGTAATTTTTTTATGTATGAATTTTTGATTGGCTCTACTTTTTATACTCACATTTCTCGCAAAATGTTAGCTCCGGTGTCAATGCGTTGAATTTCGCCACTTCACACGCAATACCTCCGAAATTCGGCAGAAAGTGGGGAACAGAGTGTCTTAACACTATTTTCCTCTGTGTGAAACTGATATAGTTTTTTTTTAATTTTTGTTTTTTTTAAGTATGAAGTGTAATGCTATCTGAATCTAATATAAAGTAACAAAAATTATTTTAATAATTTGGCTCGAACGCTCCGAATTCATTTTGAGGATGTAAGGTAGCGTATCAAGTTATTTTACATATTTTCAGTTTAAAATTACCTTTATGATCTATCTACATTACGAAAATTTCTACGGCGTTAAAAGTTAATGTATTTTTTTTATGTATAATTTTTGAATGGCTCTAAATTTTCACTCACATTTCTCGCAAAATGTACATATAATATATAATACCTTCACATATATATAACACTAAATACACTGAAAGATGAATGATTTGTTGTAATGTAATACTAAGGAAGCAAGCATAAGTAATATTTCTACATAATAAGCCAACCTAACGTGTGTTTTTCACTATAAAGAATAGAACGAATTAAACAATATAATAATGAATATGGTATCTGTATTCAATTGACGTAGAAACTTAATTATTTCTGAACAAAACCATATTTTCATACCTTGTACTCACAATTTTGTAAATAAAAGCGGAACTCTTTTCATAAACTGGTCTCGGCTTTTAGTACAATGGCTATTATATATTTAAAAAAAACTTGGTCGTTTTACACCTCCGTATAAAAGTCGCGACTTGCTTTCAGGTCGTTCAAGAATACGAAAGAGCCGTAATCTTTCGCTTAGGGAGATTACTCTCCGGAGGCGCTAAAGGACCTGGTAAGAAAAATACTGTTTATTTTTTAATTTGGATTAAAAAATATATGAAATTTATATATTTTTAAAATGTTTTTTATTAATTTTAGAGTTCTGTATATATTTAAAGTTCTCAATGATAGTTCGTTAATATGTAAGTGACAAATTGAAAGTATTGTGAATTAATATTACCTAGATTTTTTTTCAGCGCCTGTAGCATGGTAGGCAGAACCTAATGTTAAGACACTGCGCTCCCCATTTTCCTCCGAAATCTGGAGGCATTGCGTGTTGGGTTGTGGAACTCAACTCCGCGCTTTTCCAGAGCGTGGAAATGAAGACCATCATTAAATACGTCATCTTATTAAATTACTAACATTTTTTCGTTTATCCTTTAAGAATTATTTTATTATATTTAATAATATTCACATATATTTGCTAAAATAAAATTATAAATATTTCTTATTTATTTTGCACAGGAATATTCTTCATATTACCGTGCATAGATTCATACGCCCGCGTGGATCTCCGCACTCGTACTTATGACGTGCCCCCTCAAGAGGTGAGTGGGGTTAAGAGGGACTCCCTCCATAAAAACAAACAGTTTTAAGTATTTAATATGAAAATAATACAAATTATTTATGCATATTTTTTTTCCAAGGTATTAACTAAAGATTCGGTGACCGTATCAGTCGATGCTGTCGTTTACTACCGCGTTCACAACGCTACCATTTCCATTGCTAATGTGGAGAACGCCCATCACTCTACAAGGCTTTTAGCCCAGACTACCCTTCGTAACACCATGGGGACCAGGCCACTCCATGAGATCCTGAGTGAACGGGAAACAATCTCAGGAAATATGCAGATCTCCCTCGACGAAGCAACAGAGGCCTGGGGGATTAAGGTGGAGCGAGTGGAAATGTAAGTACTTAATATTATATCATACTGGCTGGGAGTTGGCACACTTTGCTAGTTAGTTCTGGTGCCAAACTTGCGATAGTGCCTGGTAAAGCTTGTAATATATCGTTCTATTATATCCTATTGTTATTGAATTAACTATAAAATGTTTAGATTACAATTCATATATACAATACCTTTGTTTTTTAAATTGAATCTTTTAATGAGGTCAATCGTGGCGCAGAGGCACAAAGTGTGACTGTAAATCGACTGGTTGTGGGTTCGATCCCCACTCGAGGAGATGAAATATTTACTTAAATTTATATTTCCATTTCTTCGCTCTGGTGTCAAGGCAAAGCGAAAGCAAAGGCGTAGATTTCCGCCACTTAACACGCAATGCCTCCAGAATTCGGCAGAAAATGGGGAATGGAGTGCCTTAACACTAGGTTCCCTCTGCCTACCACATAACCTGAAAAAAAAACATTTAATGGGAAACTAAAATACTGTTTGAGGTCAGTCGTGGTGCAGGGGCACAAGGATGCGACTCTGTAAACGCGGCTGGTTGTGGTTTCGATCTCCAATCGAGGATATAATATTTAATTTAAATGTATATTTTCATTTCTTCGCTCTACACAACACGCAATACCTTCGGAAAATGAGGAACGAAGCGTTTTAACACTAGGTTCCCTCTGCCTACCCTGCTGTGTGTGGGATACACACAGCATTTACAGCGTGAAGCTGATAAACAAAAATATTTCAATTAATTAATTCTATTTTTAACAATCAAATTATTTTATTATTTGCTTTGCGTTTTGTTTACAAAAAAACATTGAGGTATGGACTTGAAAGTTGAAATCTAGGTCATAGTCACTGATTTTACTGAAAAATCGTCCTTATTGTTTGAGCTTAACGATTTAAATTTCATTAAAACAACTATACGAGGTATCCATAAAATTGTATGGCTCACAAACACTAGGATCAAACCTGTCATTAGTGAATCGATAATGGTGACGCAATATGCGTGGTGATAAGGAGTGGTCGTCGGGAGTCTAAGAACTTGCTAGCTATTGTACATTCATAAGTTTTAAGATTGTTTTTAATAGTTTTACTTCAAATGTCGATATAAATTTAAATAAAAATCTACCTATAACTATGGTATTTGTGGCAAGAAGTGGAAACTTGCAGTGCAAATAGAGGGAAAATCTGAAAAATGGAAATTTATATTGTGTATAAAGTAGCGGACCTAAATGCTGGGCTTATTGCATTGGTGCCAGAGCGCAGAAATAAAAATATTAATAAATTACAATTCATTCCCTCGAGTGGGGATCGAACTCACAACCGTATCTTTATAGTCATACCTTTGTGCCCCTGCGCCACAACGGCCTCAACGATCAATTAAAATTTCAAAAAAGAAGACAGCGACACCGACTCACATTTTCTTAGATTAATATTGCATAACTTGAATAATTTTATCAATAAATATCGATATTTAAAAAGAATATCATTTTTTATTTTTCAGTTTTTTCTTTCGGTTATTTCTTTTATACTTATAGATAACTATAATCATAGAGGAAAGACGAAGCTACTTACACGTAGCTTCGTTACAAATGTTCTAAAAACAAAGTTGCTTAGTTTATTTTATATTTTATATTACTTGACCTTCGAAAACACAGTATCAAAGATACTGGAGGAAGGTCACGTAAAAAGCACGAGGACCCCCCGGAGGGCATGTATGAAGAGGTCGATGACAGTGGACGAGGCGAAAGAGGTATGTAGAGACCGTAGCGTTTGGCGCTCCGTTCTCTCTGACTACCCCGGTAGGGATAAAGCGTGAAGCTAAGTTAAGTAAGTTATATTACTTCCACTTCTAAGTGGAGTCGCTTTTGTAATTTTCAAGTTGCCTTTAAATGTCATAAAAATTTTTTGAAACTTTAAATTTCATGAAACATAATAGAGAACATTTATCGTCGTTACATCTGCCGTTTAGTGCGCCCATTGAAGGGTGACATAAAGTGAAAAGTCAAAAGTATTTTAACCACAGTATGTGCCTAGATTTCCTGTCCACATAGAAATTGTATGAAAAAATAAAAATGATCGATAGGATAAAAATTCATAAAAAATAATATATATATATATATATATATATATATATATATATATATATATATATATATATATATATATAATTTATCTATAATGTACTTATATATATATATATATATATATATATATATATATATATATATATATATATATATATTTCTACCTATATACCTACTAAGTTGGACCAAAATAAACAGTGTCGTATATTAGATCATTATCACTATAATCGTGACACGTGAATTAAAACATCATGCATTATGACTTATTCATTATAATTTTATATATGTGTTATAAGTAAATAATAGGCATATTTTGTTGTTAGATCTTATGAATAAAAAAAAAACAAAAGGAAATTGGATATCTCGTGATTTAAAACATAGTAAAATATAAAATAGTGGTTTTAATTTATATTTAACTATAATGTACTTATATTTATTTAGAAAACGTATAAAAATTTTAACGTAGCGGGACTCTTTCTAAATAAATATTTTATACGTTTTCCAAATAAGTATTTTTCTTCCCTAAGTATGGAATAACACTTTAAAAAATGTTAAAAGTATTTCACAAATAGCATTTACTGTTGCCAGACGATAATTCTTAGTAATTATCTTTGGGTAGCGGAAATTTGTAAAAATTTCCCTATAGAGATGCTAACCACATAAATAAGTTGTAAAAAGCGTATAAAAATTTCAACGTAGCTTGATGGGAACGTATGGCTTAGTGGTCGCGCGTTCAAGGCGCGGGTTCGAGTCCCGCTACGTTCAAATTTTATACGTTTTCTAATTTTAAGTATTTTTCTTGCCTAAGTGTGGAGACAATACTTTAGAAAACGTTAAAACTATAATGTGTCCTATACTATTAAATGTATTGGTGGAACCATCAAACCTTATTTATGTTATTGATCTCTCTAATGGATTGCAAATTGATACGGATCGGTTGCATGCTTACTAGCTATTATATCTATTCAGCTTTATTTTCTGTGTAAAAGATATAAAAGCAAAATTAAAGATTGTATTTACGTGGTTGGTAAAGGAAAATATTAAAAAAAGAGAAACAAGGTTAAATAAAACTTGATTCTTTTGCTTTCACTTGGTCCAGTATGCTTATGCTGTCCAGTATGCAGTATGCTACATACTAGGGAGTCAGAGAAAATTTAGTGTCAAGATACTTCGCTCTCTATTTTCCATTTGAATTTGAGACAGTACATGTTGAGTTGTGAAACTCAATAAAAAAGAAATTTAAATTTAAGTATTAGAAAAAAACTTAGTTTCAGACGTTTCTATAATAATAATACGCTGCTGAGCTTTACCCGGTGGGTTGGTCGTTGTAGAATACGATATTGAAATAGTCTATAGCTACGTCTTTCTCCACAGGCTTAATATTAGAGTTGAAATTTCTTAGAAAACGAAGTTTCTTTATGTAAAATTCTATGATAAATTTTATCTTTTGAATTTCAAAGAACGTGCACGTTTTCAAAGTCTTTTATAGGTTTTTTTATTTAAACGCTAACGTTTTACCATCTGCGAGTGGACATCGGATTAAAAAGACATTCAGTGAATAGCTTGACACACTTTTCTATATTGAAATTCATTCAGCTTTGCGCTGTATCCTGCACTTAGTAGGATAAACAGAGGAGCATTAATGTTAAGACACTCCGTTCCCCACTTTCCTCCGAATTCTGGAGGCATTGCGTGTTGAGTGGCGGAACTGAACGCCGCGCTTCGCCTCTATACCAGAGGGAAGAAATGACTAATATTGAATATTTCATTTGTTTGAGTGGAAATCGAACCCACAACCTGCCATTCATGTACTTTTAATAAATTATCTTAAATGCTTTTAAAATATTTAATTTTATACAACATCTGATATAATGTTACAGCAAAGATGTGCGTTTACCAGTTCAATTGCAACGCGCTATGGCTGCGGAAGCTGAGGCCGCGCGGGAGGCACGCGCAAAGGTGATCGCGGCTGAAGGAGAACAAAAAGCGTCACGAGCCCTCCGTGAAGCCTCCGAAGTCATTGGAGATAGCCCTGCTGCTCTGCAACTTCGATACCTCCAGGTCATATTACCTTGCTCTTTAAATCTAAAACACTTTATCATTTCAATATAATTTACAGTAGTTGTTTACATATCTTCTACTAGGTACTTATAATTTTTACCATGCAAATTTAGGTTATTTGTTAGCCGTATTTAAAACGAAACTCGTCTTTTTTATTAAAATCTTCAAAACAATGCCCTTATTGTCTAGAGCTCTATCATTGTTATAAAAATAAATAGTGAAAAATTAAAACTAAATAAGACTACGCGCCTACACTGCTGGACTAGATTCGATGATAATGTTGTTTTTATTTATCTTTAGATCCTACTAATATTATAAATATGAAAGTTTGTGATGTTTGTTATGTAGTTTTTGCGTGAAAGTGGAACAAACCTCCATCCATGTTTGTTCCACTTTCACGCAAAAACTACCGAACGGATTTAGGTGACACCTGACCATAATATCGCTTATACATTAGAATAACACATAGGCATACAATCCATGTAAATATTTTGTGTAAATAGATATTTTTTTGGCTATAATATAATAATAAGTTTAAGCGGGCGAAGCCGAGTTTAGGTCGCTAATATATATAAATTTGCTTTTTCCACAGACACTAAACACAATATCTGCTGAGAAGAACTCCACTATCGTATTCCCTTTGCCCATCGATCTTCTCACATATTTCTTGAAGGCGAAAGAGGAATCTTCGTAAATGTTCAATGTATCGAAATTAATAAAAACAATAATATTCTCATATTTTATGATCTCTAAATGGACACTCTATGAAATAGTTGCATATAAAAAAATACAGTAGTAGTTAAATATTAATATAAGTATCAACTTTTTTTACTTTATCCTAATTACAAAATATAATTTAATTTTTAAATTACTTAAATATATAATGGCATGAGGCTATTTGGGGCGCACAAGTGTCACTTAAACGCGACACGTTATGGGTTCGATTCTCAGTCGAGGAAGTGAAATGTCAAGCGGGGAAGGGAAATGTCTTAACAGAAGGTTCCCTCTACCTGTTATGTGCTAGATACAGTTATAAACTTAGGTAAGTAAAATCTTAAAGTTACAAGTAGCACTCTAATAATGTAATTAGTAGCCATGATTTGGAAAGTATATATGTATATATATATCGTTTAAGTCTATGTCATCAAATTATATCATTTTTTATATTAGATTATAATGTACCGCTTAAATAAATTTTAAAATCATATCGGAATTATTATTATTATTAATATTGCTAAACTATTTACTTATCAAAGAAAGTTTTTTTTTATATTTATAGTTTTAAGCTTTTTTTTTATTTTCTTCTTCGAGTACGCTATATGACTGTATGTTTAAAAACACATTATAAAATTGTTCTAAGAAATATATAAACATATGTTAAGTGAATGGTGTGTTTTACTTTCGAATTTAATAAACTTATTTTTAATAGACTAATTATTAAAAATCCTTACATAAATCGAAGTAAAGAAGTAATACTGTGTTATTCCGACATATACATAGACTATATTACCGTAAAGTTTTCTCTAAATCTGTTCAGTACTTTTTGAGAGAAAGTGGAACAAGCATCCGTCCTCCTGGACAATAGCTATGTAGGACCATATTATCAACTAAATTACAAAAAAGTGACCTAGAGCGAATTGGATTCTCTATAAGTTTCCGTAGTAGCAAGAGTAGATTAGTCATATAACGTATCGAATATTACACTTAGCCAAAATATAAATGTAGTTTAAAAAAAAAGATTTATCACTAAAAAAAATTTTGTTTTACAATGATTGTTTGAATGACAAAGTTACATTACTTGAAAATAGGGTATTTCTTAAATATGTTCATAATATGACATGTTATCTCGCTGAAACCAATTTTTAAACAGCATTTTTTTAGACTTTACACTCTGTAATTGAGATGTGAAACCACATTTTACCAAATTATAAATTGAAATATTTTTTCATAGTTGAATCTAGGAACCTCAATATAATTTTTAAAGACCTTATCCTAATAATGTCTTAGTAAAAGTTCTTCGGTCGGTAAGTCAAAAGCTTGAAACGTCTAATATAGAACTCTAACTTGTTCTGCCACTCAACACGCAATGCCTCCAGAATTCGGCAGAAAGTGGGGAACGGAGTGTCTTAACACTAGGTTCCCTCTGCCTACCCTGCTGTGTGCGGGATACAGCGTGAAGCTAATTTAATTATTTTTTTTAGAACTCTAACTGACCAGCTATAATGAAATTCTAAATAAAGGATTTTTAATTCAGAATCATGAAGCTACTATGCGTTTCCTTTCACGCGCCACGCAACTGTGAAATAGCCTACAAGTTTCCAAGTCGATACTACATGGAACCTTCAAAAAGCGTTTCTATCTCCACCTAAACCCTCTATAGCTCCGTCGATTCGACGGGCAACGAACTATGGCTTTCTTTATGGCTGCCTTTTTTTAACGCCACGTCCGGACGTTCTGTTGAGGCTAACAAACTCAGTTGCCGGTGGGACCGTTGCAGTGGTGGATGCAGTAAACATGAAAGTATTTTGGTTTTTGAGATATTTGACCTTGACCGAAGGGTGTTTTGCTTTACCGTCAGTATTTTAATTAGTGTGTGCGTTTATTTTTAACAAAATTTGTGGATAATTCCAGATTCACATCATATCCTCTTTAAAAGACGATAAAATAATAAATTTATTACAACTTGAACTTAATAGCCAGGCTCTACATAATAGTTCTGCCAATGAAACGAAGATTTTGTAGTGGAAGGTGATGAACAAAGAGGTGAAAATTAGCAACTATCAGAGCCCGAGGAAAGATATGTAGTCCCATCAGACTTGTTCCGTGGCTTTATGCCCATGAGACGTGGAACTTGAACCAAGGATCACCTCAAATACCGCTCCTCAGACAACGCAATGCAATCCGTATGGGACCAAGCGGTTCCTCTCGCAGAAAATATATAACAGATTCCAAAGGAACTGCAAAACAGCAGAACGAGATCGATTCGCAGTTCAATCTTTTATTACGAAGGTCCACTTACGTTGCTTTTCTCCAAACCTAAGACATCGACATTTTTGTCATCGTCCTGTTGTGAAGATGTGGGCACCATCAATACGAACTCTAAAAACTGTACATAATTGAGTTCTATAATTCAACTAAAGATGGTGTATGTAGATAGTTTCGGTCAGATGTGTCCTTATACGTCAAGTAGCTATAACACAGTAGATGGCTATGTATCTTTTACGGAAAAAATTATATTGCATAAACATAAACATAAACTTGATTTTTGTGCGCAAAAGTTTTGCGCAAAAGAAAAGTCATTTATTTATGTTCTTGTTACTTAACTAGCGACCCGTTCGCGGCTTTGTCCGCTTAAACTACTGAATTATTTATTTAATACACTGAATTGCATTCTTATTTTAATATATAATGTATGTATGTTTGCAAAGCAATTAAGATATCTAATGTTAAAATTATTAAAACCTTAAGGTTGCATTTTCATAGTTCCCACAAAGAGATTCAATAGTTCTGAAAGAAAAAAAAACAACTTATCTATACTATACTATATATAACTATACATGGAAGATATATTAGAAAAAGAAGAGATATTAGAAAAACACAGACAGTTATACGAGTATTATAATAGGTACGTACTGTCTTACACTTAACAAATTCAAAATTAACTAGACTTTATTGGCAGGTACTTACTAATTAGTTCCTTTGTTAACTATGTGTTTCTTGTTATTTATGCCACAAAGAGACTCTTTAATGTCAACGTTTATCAAATCAGTTATTTATTAAGCTCGAAATTGATGACGTCCGCTTTGTGACCTTTTTTAAAAATAACTATAACATGGTTTGTTATTTAAATGAAGTCTACATTTGCATAATATATTTAAATTCTGTATAATTTGTTTGTTTAATTTAAATATTAATTCGGCGCAAAATGTAAAATGCAGTGTCTTAACATTGAGTTTCCTCTGCCTATCCCGTTATATGCGGGATACAGCGAGAAAAAACAAAAAATATATAATTTTTAATTTACGTAAGTTCATGTTTATTAGTATTGGATTTTTTAATTCATTATTTAGAGAGGCAGTATTAGAAGTAGCAGCAGTAGAATGTACTTTTTATAAATCGGCTGTAGGTATTATCGACCAATGAATGACGAATGGTGTTCGATGTGAGATCGACATGTGATAAATTACTTTACCAATCGATTCATTCGAAAAAAGACTAATAAATACTGTACGCTACTGTCGGACGAAATGCTGATAATTTATAACGCATGCCATGCTGCTTCCATTAATCCATTTACACTCCATTCTCTAAACTTAAAAAACTTAACTTAGCTTCACGCTTTATCCCTTGCGGGGTAGTCAGAGAGAACGGAGCACCAAACGCTACGGTCTCTACATACCTCTTTCGCCTCGTCCACTGTCATCAACCTCTTCATACATGCCGTTCGGGGGGTCCTCATGCTGTTTACGTGACCTTCCTCCAGTATGTTTAATACTGTGTTTTCGAAGGTCAACCAAGGTCTCCCCCTATCTCTGCTTTCATTTTTCTCTACTTTCCAGTTAAATTGAAATGGTGATCCGAGTCATGCACGGGAGTGACTATGGCAGAAAAACAAGCCCTCCTACAGGCTTTGTCTCTACCAAAGAGGCCAATTTGAAAGTCGTTAAATCGATTACTTAGTTTTTATGATTACGTTTTCAAACGAAACCTTGTAAAATGGAGATACGCTTTGAAGCGTCAAACAACAACAGTTCTGAAGATAATTATTTTCATTTACTTTTTTACTATTCAGTAACTAGCACTAAACCAATGTACTATTTTCGAGAGAATTGATTTGTGTTTACATCAGTATATACTATTGTTATTAATTGTAACTAAATAATTAAAATATTACTAGTGGCGACATTTAGCTATATGTGTACTTCCTTACCATCTGTCAAAGTCATATTCATTCTCTAATAAACTACTATCCAATGTCCATGCGTTTTATTAGGTTATGGGCCCAGACCATAATTCGCGATAAAATTGCAGTTTATATTTCGTAAATATTTACTTTTCGTGGACTATCAGTGTACCGTTTGATATTAAAATATAAAATCGCGGTGGAAATCGCTCCTTTGTGGACCTATATCCAGATTGACTGTCGGCTACCTCGTGGCGTAGTAAATTTTTTGCAAAATGGCTGGAAGTTACATAGTGAATGTGCCTAAACTAAAAGGACGAGAAAATTATGATGAATGGGCGTTTGCAGCGGAAAATTTTCTAATGTTAGATGGTGTGGATATCCATAAACAGGAATCTACTGATGCCTTTTCCGTTGATGAAAAAAAGGCAAAAGCGAAACTCATCATGACAATTGATTCATCTATTTATGTTCACATCAAAAACGAGCAAACAGTTCAAGGTGTGTGGAAACGTTTGAAGTGTCTTTATGACGACTCTGGTTTTACGCGTCGCATCAGCTTACTTCGTCAGCTAATTTCTATTCGATTGGAAGATTGCGAATCAATGGGGACATACGTTACACAAATGGTGGATACTGCCCAGAAATTAAAAGGTACCGGTTTCCAGATCACTGAAGAGTGGATTGGTTCGATGCTATTGGCGGGGCTAACAGAAAGGTTTGCTCCCATGATAATGGCTATAGAACATTCTGGCATGATTATCAGTACGGACATTATCAAGTCAAAATTATTAGACATGAGTTCGGAAGTTGATACCAACGTAACAAACAACGCTTTTTTGTCGAAAGGTTGGCAACACTGTAGCAAGAAAGCCAACATAGCAGATACACAAAAAAAGAAAATGGCGTCTTCGAAATCTGTCAAAGCGTTACGCTGTTACAAATGTAAACAATTCGGTCATTATATGAATAAATGCCCGAATAATAATAATAAAAGTGAAATAAATGCTTTTAGTGCGATATTTATGCACAGTACTTTTCAAAAAACTGATTGGTATATAGATTCCGGGGCAAGCTCGCATATGATTACAGATAAGAATTGTTTAGAAAATGTCACACTCGGCCACAAAGTAAAGGAGATAGTAGTTGCAAACAAGGAAATAGTACCAGTTATATGCTCAGGAAATACAATGATTAGAACCATAGTTGATAATTCAGAATTCGACATTACAGTCAAGGATGTGTTGTGTGTTCCTAACCTGTCAACCAATTTGTTATCGGTAAGTCAACTTATTCGAAATGGAAACAAAGTTAATTTTGAAAAAGAAGTTTGCTATATACGCAATAGACAGAATGTACTGATTGGAAAAGCAAATTTGTTGAATGGAGTATATAGGTTGAATATAAAGTCAGGAAGTTTGGCGGCATGCTCAGCTACAACAATGACAAGTGAGATATGGCACCGTAGACTGGGACACATTAATAGCAAGGACCTGAATGCTATGAGGAATGGCGCTGTAGAAGGAATTTCGTACATTGATAAAGCAGAAATTGATAAATCTAACTGCATCACATGCTGTGAAGGTAAGCAGGCAAGATTACCTTTTTCACACAAAGGCAAGAGGTGTGAAAATGTGCTTGAAATTGTTCATGCGGACCTTTGTGGGCCGATGGAACAGGTCTCTTTGGGCCAAGCAAGATATTTTTTGCTTTTTGTTGATGACTTCAGTAGAATGGCTTTTGTCTACTTCCTCAAGGCCAAAAATCAAGCTTTAAAGTATTTCAAGGAGTTTAAAGTTCTTGTTGAAACACAAACAGGAAATAAACTGAAAGTTTTAAGAACAGATAATGGTAGGGAGTTCTGTTCTGTGGAATTTGATGACTATTTAAAGACAAATGGAATAGTTCATCAAACAACAAACCCGTATACACCAGAACAAAATGGTCTTTGTGAACGACTAAATAGAACAGTTGTGGAGAGAGCTCGATGTCTTTTGTTTGAAGCGAATCTTGATAAAAGATTTTGGGCAGAAGCAGTCAATACTGCTGTCTATTTACGGAATAGAACGCTAGCTTCGGGTCTACAAAAAACACCATATGAGTTATGGAGTAATAAAAAACCAGATCTCAGCCACGTTCGGATATTTGGAAGTCGTGCAATGGTCCATGTTCCTAAAGCAAAGAGAACCAAATGGGATAAAAAATCTGAAGTATATATCATGATTGGTTACGCAGAAAATACCAAGGGCTATAGATTATATAATCCAAGGTCAAAGAGTATTACTACTAGTAGAGATGTTTTCATTATGGAGGAAACAAACTCAGATATAGTACAAGCAGTGGTAAAAGATAATAAAGACATTGAACCTATTATTGAAGATAAAGAAGTGGACAATGATACCACTTTGAGTCCAGAAAAAGATAGCTTAATCTCTGAACGGGATGATACATATATACCATATGCGACTACTAGCTCGTCTAGCTCGGAAGAATTCTGTGATAGCAAGTCTCTGTGTGATGAAGCTGAAAGCTTAGAACAAGAGTTTGCTGACATTGGGAAGAGAGAAAAAAGAAAACCAGACAGGTATGGATATGGTAATATATGTAAAATTGATGAAGGCTTGGATGAGAACAATTTCACATATGAGGAGGTTATGAGTGGACCTGAACGAGAGCAGTGGTGCAGTGCCATGGAGGAAGAGCTAAAATCCTTTGAAGAAAACGAAGCTTGGGAGTTAGTGAGCAAACCAAGTGATGCTAAGGTGGTGCAGTGCAAGTGGGTGTATAAAAAGAAATTAAATGTTAATAACACAGTGCGATATAGAGCAAGATTAGTGGCAAAAGGTTTCACACAACGTGAAGGCATAGATTATAAAGAAACTTTTTCACCAGTGCTTAAATTTTCCACTTTAAAATTGTTATTTGCTTTGAGTGTTAAATTAGACCTTAATATATGCCATTTAGATGTAATTACAGCTTTTTTAAATGGCCACTTAGATGAGACTGTTTATATGCAGTTACCTCAGAATTTTAAATGTGATATGGTTCAGAATAAAGTTTTAAAATTAAAAAGGGCCATATATGGGTTAAAGCAGTCAGCTAGGGCCTGGTATAAGCAGGTTGATGATTATTTACAAAAGTTGGGGTATCAAAAGTCATTGTATGAACATTGTTTGTTTGTAAAATTATCTGAAAATGTTAAAACATTAGTGGCTTTGTTTGTTGATGATTTCTTCATATTTTATAACTGTAATAAAGAAGTAGAATATTTGAAGGGTCAATTAAGCAAAAGATTTAAGTTAAAAGATCTAGGTCAGTTAAGACAGTGTCTGGGTATGACTATTAAGATACAGAAAGATTGTATTTCTATTGATCAAGAGAAGTTTATTGATAAATTATTGTATAAATTTTGCCTGGAAAAATGTAAAAATGTAGAAACTCCTATGGAAATTAATTTGAAATTGAAAAAAGAAAAGAAATTAAATTCAAATTTTCCTTATCAACAACTAATAGGGAGCTTAATGTATCTGTCAGTTTTGACTAGACCTGACATCTCATATTGTATTAGTTATTTAAGTCAATTTAATAACTGTAATACAGAAACACATTGGAAACATGCTAAAAGAGTTTTAAAATATTTAAGTTGTACAAAGTCATTTGGCTTAAAATATGTTAAAAATAAATTAGATTTAATTGGTTTCGCTGATGCTGATTGGGCATCTGATAATTTAGATAGAAGATCTTATACAGGATATTGTTTTGTATATTCAGGTTGTCTAGTATCTCATGAAAGTAGAAAGCAACAGACGGTGGCTTTGTCAAGCACCGAAGCTGAATACATGGCTGTATGTGAAGCTAGTAAAGAGGCAATTTTCTTAAAGAATTTATTATGTGAATTAACTAACAGACCAGATAATATGCCTATTTTGATGTATAATGACAGCCAAAGTGCTTTAAAACTTACTGAAAATTCTGTATATCATAGACGTAGCAAACATATTGATATAAAATTTCATTTTATACGGGAAGCAGTATGTAATAAATTTGTTAAATTAGAATATTTAAAGAGTTCTGAAATGCCAGCTGATTTATTGACTAAAAGTCTGTCTAAAATTAAACATTATTATTTTATGAATAAGATGGGTGTGGTGGCATTACACAAGTAATATACTCATAACATTGTTTTGTTTGATATTGTTTAATAAACATATTTTAGATTATTTAGTTAAGTGGTGGTATTGTTATTAATTGTAACTAAATAATTAAAATATTACTAGTGGCGACATTTAGCTATATGTGTACTTCCTTACCATCTGTCAAAGTCATATTCATTCTCTAATAAACTACTATCCAATGTCCATGCGTTTTATTATATACATCTTGTCATCTTTTCAGTTTGATATATATTATGAAGTTTTTAATTAAATAAGATTTAGATTTAGCTTCGTGTGGGTTCGATCCAGCCTCGAAGCGATGAAAAAGAGAGTACTGTCTCCAGAATTTGGCAAAAAGTGGGGAACGGAGTGTCTTAATACTAGGTTCCCTCTACATACCCTGCTGTGTGCGGGATACAGTATGAAGCTGTTAAAAAAAGTAAGATTTAGCTTTAACCGTCTATTTTTATGTTCCAATGTCTCGCAGTAGGCCTATAAGTGAGTGCCAAGTGTCTTGCAATAGACAACGTCATTTCTAATAGTCTGGCAACTATCGGCTTGGAACATATTACTCATTTGTGATGTAAAAATATATTTATTTAGTAAAATTTCTATATTTTTAAGAAATATCTTATCGCGGGTAATTTTATGTTATACAATAATAATACATGTAGGTAGGACGCGATACGACGTCGCGTGATTGTAAAGAGCGGATAGGCGACAGCTCATATCAACTTCGAACTTCTCCATAGTAAAATAGATCTTAAAAATATCTATTTCTTACTTTCTCATATATATTTAATTGGTTGTATAAACGTGTATTGGTTATATAAAGGTACAAGCGACCCCAGATTGGGTAAGTGTTGTAAGATTAATATGCTTAAATGTAGTTTTTATGTGATATGAAGTATATTCAATTATTATTTGTATTTAAATTTTAATTTTAAACCAACCATGTTGTGGTTCGGTCCGCAAAATCAGATTTAAATTGAAATGTCTCTTATAAAATGACAGTACCAGTTGAATATAACTTGGGAAGGAAAAGAGACAGTGGACATTTGCCTTGAATATATTTTGAAAATCAAGATGGCGCCGTAACCGAGTGCGGATTATCAATTTAGTCCGGACAGTAAATTTCTTTTTAAATGTGCTAACCGGCCAATTCAATTTATGAATAGATGTAAACCCTTTAGTATGTGTTTTACTAAATTTCCGAATTATTTTTTGTTTTAATAATAAAAGAATGTTACAGGCTCTTAGGATAATAGGAGTAAGTGTAGTAAAATGAGAATGTGAAAATGCAGCAGGTATCGCATCTCACCTCATCGTAACAAAACAAAGTCAATAGACAACACTACATCGAATTATTGAAATAAATAAAAAAAGTAATAGAAGTATCAGGATAAAGTATCACAACGGCTTGTTATATAATACTAACTCAATTTTATTAATGGAACGGAGTAATCATTGTGTCAAAACTCTTTATAAAGCGACTTTTGATAGATTTTTTAAATAATTTTAATAAAATTCTCACATAAATTGGTGATTTTGAATGTTTAACTTTTGTTACATAACATTGTGACAACCTCAGAGAATTTGACACACGAAACTAGATAGTTGCCAGCGTGAAAAATCACAGCTTCCATAAAAATCATTCAGGGGACATTAGTTTATAAAATCTTTGGAATCATTTTCATATAAAAAAATATTTGAGTAATCTAAATACTTCCACTTAAGGTACTACATTCTGCTGAAAAGTAAAAAATTAAAAATTAAATTAAATTAGCTTCACGCTGTATCCCGCACACAGCAGGGTAGGCAGAGGGAACCTAATGTTAAGACACTCCGTTCCCCACTTTCTGCCGAATTCTGGAGGCATTGCGTGTTGAGTGGCAGAACTCAACGCCGCGCTTAACCTCGACACCAGAGCGAAGAAATGGAAATATAAATTTAAGTAAATATGTAAGTAAGCTGAAAAGTATTCCACAATTAAATAAAATATACTACACATTTCTTTATTAAGCTTAAAATACGTACCGCAAAATGGGGTGGATAGAAACCTTTTTAGAATTTAAGTAACAGTACATTCTCGCAATGCCAATAACTTTAAATATGTAAATTAATCAATACTGAAGTATGAAAAACTGTATTACTGGTTTTACATTTACCATACAGTAAAAACTGCTCAAAAGTTTGCATATAATTTATTCGTTCTTTCAATAAAAACAAATAAAATTTTAGATTTAGTAAAGAAAATGGTTCAATATAAGCTTTAAAAAATCCAGATTTTGTGTCTTTTTCTATTTACCCCAGTTTACAACTACGTTTTTATCTATGAGGTTACGAGACATCAATGCTAGGCCAATTTGCAAAAAACTGGCAGGATATATATAATAATTAACACATTTTGTGACTTTGTCATAAATATAATTATTGAATGTGAGATTTTATTTAAAATCACATAAAATATATATTAAGCTTAAAAAATACTCATGGCGTTGGTAAGTTTAAGTTTATTTCAATTTATAAGTGTGATATCAAGGATTGAGGCCGGTCGTGGCGCAGCGGCACGGGGTGTGACTGCAAAACCGACTGGTTGTGGGTTCGATCCCCACTCGAGGAGATGAAATATTTACTTAAATTTATATTTCCATTTCTTCGCTCTGGTGTCGAGGTTAAGCGCGGCGTTGAGTTCTGCCACTCAACACGCAATGCCTCCAGATTTCGGCAGAAAGTGGGGAACGGAGTGTCTTAACACTAGGTTCCCTCTGCCTACCCTGCTGTGTGCGGGATATA
Source organism: Heliconius himera (assembly GCA_021202915.1). Classification (NCBI taxonomy): domain Eukaryota; kingdom Metazoa; phylum Arthropoda; class Insecta; order Lepidoptera; family Nymphalidae; genus Heliconius; species Heliconius himera. The sequence continues at coordinate 108,628 of JAJHJA010000174.1, read as the reverse complement.
GCGTGAAGCTAATTTAATTTTTTTTTTATATCAAGGATGTTAGGCACTCAAATGTAATACAATACATTACGTTTTCCTACTAAAAAAGTGATTATAATATATAATTCTTCCAGTTACTACGGTCCCACAAAATAAAGATAGTGAATAAAATAATTGGTAAGTAAATGTCATTATTTTTCAAGGAAAGTATAAAATAAAAAAAAATACGAAAAATAATAATTATTATTATAATTTTATATTTAAAAATTATTAATTTTGTATTATTATTCCATGTTAATAACTAGTGCATTTCTGTTTAGAGTGTAAACGTTGGGCGTCTTATACGATTCATCACCATCAACACGATTGCTTAGTTATCGGGGCGGGAGGGGCTGGTTTGAGGGCGGCAGTTGGACTGGCAGAAGCTAAATTTTCCGTTGCCCTCGTCAGTAAATTATTTCCAACGCGTTCTCACACGATCGCTGCCCAGGGCGGTATGAACGCTTCCATAGGTGAGAACAACTTTCATGATATTAAGAGATCTTTCATAATAAAACAAAATTATTAAATGTTTAATAAAGAGATATGATGATTAGTCTTTATTGGCTTATTAAAAACTAGCTATTCCCTACCGATTTGCTTACTTTAAGTTTTAACGTTATTTGTGTGATCCAACGACAGTAAGGTTAAAAACGTTAAGTTACGCCCGCTTGGACTGTGTTCTATATACAAGTACTACTAATACAAGAAAAGGATATTTAAAAACCTAACCTTAGTGCGTAAGAAATCTGTTTTCTGCTTAATTAAAGATTTTTTTATTCAATACTGCCCGTATTAATGCAGGTAGCATGCATGAAGATGATTGGCGCTGGCATTTCTATGACACCGTCAAAGGGTCTGACTGGCTCGGTGATCAGGTAAGATCGTTTATGTTTTAGTAGATTTACTCTGTGGTCTCTGTTGCGCTCTTCGCTAAAGTATTGTCTCAGGGGAAATTAAAACCTAAACCGTCGTTATCATTAAAATAATTATAATTATATGACTTCTGAACATTATACCTAAATGCTGCTTACTATTTGAAGATAGAAGAAAATATACTTTTATAAAAATATAACTATACGGTAGAATAATTATATTTATTTCTATTACTCGGCGGCAGGAAGTCGATGTATATTAAGACTAAAGTATTCTCTGCCAAATGAGGCCATGCTGTATAGAAAATGATAATTGTGTATTAAATTTACCTTAAATCAGCTTCACGCTGTATCCCACTCACAGCGGGGTAGGCAGAGGGAACCTAATGTTAAGACACACCCTTACCCACTTTCCGCCGAGTTCTGGAGGGATTGCGTGTTGAGTGGCGGAAATCAACGCCTCGTTTTGCCTCGGCACCAGAGCGTAGAAATAAAAATATAAATGTAAGTAAATATTTTATCTGCTCGAGTGGGGATCAAACCCACAACCAGTCGATTTTAAAGTTACGCCCTTGTGCCCCTGCGCCACGACTGGCCTCTATTATTATTATTATTTAAAATAAAATATTTTTTTTATTTAATTTGATTTTAATTTTACCTTAGTTATAGCGGTTTTTTTTTCAGGATTCTATTCAATATTTGACACGCAACGCACCTAACTGCGTCTTCGAATTAGAGAATATGGGTATGCCATTTTCAAGAACAAAAGACGGGAAAATTTACCAGAGATCCTTCGGTGGTGGCACCATTAAAAACGGCAAAGAGATTGCGAAGCGCACGTGCGCTGTTGCTGATCGGTAAGTTGGTTATTACATAGAGTATAGAGTAGGTGTGACGTCTTTTTTTTGGTCCTAACCGATTTATACTATTTTTGACAACCATCTCTTGTACTTATAACAATGTTACATATTTATTTCTTAATTAGCGGCCGCTCGCTTGAAATATACGAATGTGTATTTAAGTGTATTTAAGAAAAAATCGGCCAAACCCGAGTCCGACTCGCCCACCGCGGGTTCTGTAGCAATTTCAGGATTATTATTGGGAAATATCTTATGAGTTGTGTAGACGCGGCGAATACAGATAACAAACATAAGTTTGCAGGCATATACATACTTTTATTTTGTAAGAAATGAACTACAAATACAGGATGGAAGAGGCAGCGCTCCTTTTACGAAAACAGCATATAGGGTAAAATATTGCAAACCCATACCTAAAGAAATTAATCAAGATAACTCAACATATACTACTAAAAGTTAAACAACTTTGAACTTTGCCAATACTACGACTCCATTTCGGAATGCCGCGTATGCGGCGGTTTCCCTTTGATAGGTTTATGACTGTGTGCGTCGTTCTTGACAAATGGCGTTTTATTTTAAAACGACAATTTTATTATTTATTTTGTTTGAAAAAATATTTTTTTCATTCTTGAGAAAAAACTTTTTTTTAAATTGTATTAGGTTTTTATGGAGTAGTTAAAACTATGGTATCATTTAAAGTGGTGCTGACACTTCCACCTCTATAAATAAATTTGTAAAAAAATTTTCTATGAAATATCAATAGATTTTTACTTTTCGGATTTTTTCCTTTATTTGTATTGTAAGATCTTACTGCGCTATAATTTTCATAAAGTAGGTCCACGGGAAGTACACTATAGATTTTGATTACGCGGCGAATTCCATACATAATAAACCAAAACGATATATAAATGCTTATATCTTTTGACTGCGTTGTATGAGAAGCTTAATTTCTATGATCTAAGGAACTGTGAACCTGAATATCTGATATTAATTTCAGATTAATATCTCAAGGCGATCTCAAGTAAAATAATACTACTTTTTATGTTTACTACTCTTTTAAATAATACTTTTTATGTTTTAGTTTTTTTTTCTTTAAGAGGTACAGAACTCTTAAAATGAATTATTTTTTTAGTTTGGTTATCTTTACTGTTATGTATTAAGTAAATAGTAATTTAAGTGATTTGGGAGTTGATTTAATTTTGCTTCCAAAAATTGGTGTATTTAATAGAAAAATGTTTAGTTATATCATGTCTGTCTAGTTATAACGTAACTGCGCTCACGCTAAATTACGATTCCATCAAATTTCTGGGTTAAAATGTAGATTATACATGAAAGCTTCACGTATCCCGCACACTGCAGGGTAGGCAGAGGAAACCTAGTGTTAAGACACTTTCTGCCGAATTCTGGAGACTTGACACCAGAGCGAAGAAATGGATATCTCAGACAGACCCTTTAATTTTATTATTCATTTCCCCGAGTGGGACTGAACCCACGTACGAACCTGTCGTCCTTTAAAGTCAAACGTTTCAGCCACTGCGCCACGACCGCCTCATTAAGTAATTTAAGTCTTTTGGGAATTTATTTGATTTTGCTCGCAAATTTTATTATATTTAAAGAAAAATGTTTAGCTATACTGTAAGTACGCGTGCACGGGAAGCGCAGATTTTCCCGAGTAAACTCCGACCCCGATCTTAAATTTTGAAATCTCGATGTATTTACCATCATACAAATTGAAAGCTAAAAATTCAGCCAATTCAGCAAAACAGTTGTATAAAATAACTATAATAGCAATTACCAAATTTAAATTGAACTAAGTACTTTAAATTGACATTACTTTTTTATTTATGAACCGATTGTAATAAAAATAATAAGCTAACCGATTGTAATAAAAATAATAAATAAGCAAGCGGAAGCTTGCCAAAATCCAATATTGAAAACCGCATTTAAATCGGTTAAGCTGATTCTGAGATTAGCAATAACAAATAAAGTCAAGACAAAATTTTTAAAAATCATTGTTTTGTGTTGATAGATATTTGATATGTGGTCTCGATTTCCTGAAAGTAAAAGATAAAATTAGCACTATCACTATACATGTATATCAAAATATATGTGACCAAGCAGTCAAAAAAGGAAAAAAGAAAAGTGGACACAACGCTGTTCTTGTTAACGAAACGATTCATATTAACTCGAAGGTCACATTAGAGGAGAGTAAAAAGTTTTAAGAAGAATTGATATATTTTTTCTTCTTTTTGACTAACACAAATGCAGATCTCAGGTTAAGCCTCGCGATTTATAAGTGTAACAGAAAAAATACAATATTTAAAAGATTATAAAAGTTAATTTTTAATTATCTCTATAATGAATAATATTAGTGAAGCAAATAATATTAGTAGAATTCAATCTGTGATTAAAATTGTTGAATTCTATTGCACTTTCCTTTGTTTCTTATCAAAAGTTCCAAAAATATTACATTTAAAGAAGAATAATGCTTTAACCTGAGATTTTATAAGAGGTTTTAACAATTATATTAAAAAATATTACAATACGTACTTAATCTAGTCCTTAATTTTAATCAATAAAAAAGATTGCACAGAAACCTGATATTAAGAAATATATATTTTGTAAATATGTCATATAATAATGCCATCTAGTAAAAAGCTAATTTAAGACTTTGTAATAGATGGCGGTAATTATTTGTTGGTACGATACAAACACACAGGTACTGCGTTTATCCCATAGAGAGAGCTTTGGATGCTTTTTTTTCGTTGAGTTTTTACTACTGACAATTGATATCACACATGTAATGGCAGTATTTCATATATTTTATTCAAATAACATTAAATTAAAGTATTTTTAAGGAGTATTGTAAAAAAAATATACAATAAATAATAAAAAATAACTTTTTAAGCGCCGTCTAGTTTTTTTTTACTTTTAGTCTATAGATGGCGCTATTATGTTTATTCCACTAGTAGCAGAATTTATCTGGTAGAGAGAGCTTTATTCCATTTTGCCTTCGGAGTAGTACTAGACTAGTCTCTCTTTTTGTGTGTTTCAAATGACTGTTGAAAAAGGTGTTGTAAAATATAATTTTCGATATTATTACTTATAGATTAAAATTATTATATCAATTTGATCACCTCAATTTGACCAAAATTACGACTCTTTTAAACCAAACCACTGCGATATACAGAGTGTTTTTGTCTTCAACACTTTAAATGAAAGCACAGTTTTAAGTACTCTATAAAAACCTAATATAATTTAATCAAAAGGATTTTCCTAAAAGTGTTTTTCTCAAACAAAATAAATAAAAAAAAATTCATTGTAAAATAAAACGCCATTTTTAAACATTTTTTTTAAAGTGTTAATCCACACTTAGGAAAGAAAAATACTTATTTAGAAAACGTATAAAAATTTAACCGCAGCGGGACTCGAACCCGCGCCTCCTGGAAACCGACCAGGCGCTCTGACCACTAAGCCATGCGTTCTCGCCAAGCTACGTCGAAATTTTTATACGCTTGTTACAACTTATTTATGTTGTTAGCATCTCTGTAGGGAGATTTTTACAAATTTCCGCTACCCAAAGATAATTACTGAGAATTATCGTTTGGCAAGAGAGAAACTATTTTTTAAATATTTTTAAACATTTTTTTTAAAGTGTTAATCCACACTCAGGTTTCCAGGAGGCGCGGGTTCGAGTCCCGCTGCGGTTAAATTTTTATACGTTTTCTAAATAAGTATAAAACGCCATTTCTTAAGAATGACACCGCCGCTAACATATCAAAGCGACAACATCGCACACACCTCATTCACGACATCGAGTCGTACGTATTAGCGGTGAAGTTGAACGTTGTTTAGGTTTATTGGGAGGTTTTTTGAGAATAAAAAGTGGAAGATTCTATTCAATATCATAAATGTTCATAAAAAAATTACGATACGATACAATGAAACCTTATTTCATTTACAGAACGGGACACGCTCTCCTTCATACACTTTATGGATATAGCACAAAGTTTAAGAATATTGACCTCTTCGCCGAGTATTTTGTTCTGGATCTACTTGTTCAAGATAATGAAATATTAGGTGGTCTTGCTTTAAACATGGATGATAGCAGCCTTCATACGTAATTGTTAATATTTACTTATATAAACGTTTAGTATCTTCTATAGAGGTATAGGGAATAACATCTTATCATAAAGTCAGGCCCGTCGTGGCGCAGGGGCACAAAGTGTGACTGTAAAATCGACTGGTTGTGGGTTCGATCCCCATTCGAGGAAATAAAATATTTATTTACATTTATTTATATTTTCATTTCTTCGCTCTGATGTCGAGGCAAAGCGCGGCGGTGAGTTCCGCCACTCAACACCCATTGCTTCCAGAGCTCGGCGGAAAGTGGGGAACGGAGTGTCTTAACACTAGGTTCCCTCTACCTACCCTGCTGTGTGCGGTATACAGCGTGAAGCTAACAGGACATTGTTCTTCGGATGAGTCCATATACTATACGATCTGTATTATAATATCTTAGGAAACAGAAGTTATGAAACCTTAAACACATTAATTTACTAGGCTTGTCGTTTATTACATTTGGCCATACGCCAAAAAGGGAATATTCGGCGAGCTTGCCTAGTCGAATAGCAAAATACAAGGCAAAAGTATAAAGTCACTATGTAGCTTTGCTCAACTTTTATGGGTTTGCTTTAATGAAGTCATAGCGCAATAAAACATAATTATTAGAGCTAAATCAGCTTCACGCTGTATCCCGCACACAACAGGGTAGGCAGAGAGAACCTAGTGTAAGACAATCCGTTCCCCACTTTCTGCCGAATTCTGGAGCCATTGCGTTTTAAGTGGCAGAACTCACCGCCGCGCTTTGCCTCGACACCAGAGCGAAGAAATGGAAATATAAAATTAAGTAAATATTTCATCATCTTGAGTGGGGATCGAACCCACAACTAGTCGGTTTTAAAATCACACTTTGTGTCGCTGCGCCACGATTGGCCTCTATTAGAGCTATTGTTCTATTAAATAGTACATTGATATTGAAATATTCCAAAAACAGTTTTCAGGCGAAGAACACTATAATTGCAACAGGCGGCTACCCACGAATGTATTTTTCCTGCACCGCCGCTCACACTTGCACTGGTGATGGCTGCGCTATGGCTGCACGTGCCGGTATTCCATTACAGGATCTGGAGTTCATACAGTTTCATCCAACTGGTATGTTTTTTTTCCTTTTTTAAGTTTTTTTTTTTCAATAAAAAAAAGAGTTTTAGTTTTACGGAATTTGAAAATACGAGAACCTTGTAAAGTCCTTCGTTTTCGAAAATTCGCTCCGTACTCAAAATTTATATATAAGGGTGTACCGGTACTTCCCGTTCACCTAGATTTATGAATCATATTTCATGATAAAGCATGCATATATGAGAACTTACAGTAAAAATAAAGTAAAAAAATATATAATTTTTAAGTAGGTTATAGAAAAAAGAACAAACTGATATTTTGTAGTTCGTTTCATACAATATTATTGCATTTGCCTACCCTACCCTATAGTTTGTTTTCTTTTGTGTTTTGTATTTCACTCTGACCTATGACGCTAGTCGTGGCACAGGAGCTCAAGTGTGCGATATTAAACACGACAGCATGTGATTTGATAACGAGGCAAAGTGTGGCGTTGAGTTTCGCCACACTGGCAATGTCTCCAAAATTCGGCGGAAAGTGGGGGATAAAGTGTCTTAACGCTAGGTTCCCTCTACCTACCATGCTATATGGGGGTACAACGTGAAGCTCTGTACTATAATGCCCTCCCTCAGAGGGCATTTGACCGAATATTTTTCATATTTGACTTGGAATAATTAATACGTAATCGTATCGATGGAATATTTGGTACAGGTATGTATGGATCTGGTTGCCTTATGACAGAAGGTTGTCGAGGTGAAGGCGGTTATATAGTCAATAGCGAAGGTGAACGTTTCATGGAACGATATGCACCAAAGGCCAAGGATTTGGCTAGCCGTGATGTTGTCTCAAGATCTATAGCTACAGAAATACGGCAAGGTACATATTATACTATAATTATTATATTTTTGTAATAGATTTTTAGAACGATATATATACCGTACATGCATGTTTTCAAAGTGTTTGGGTTTATTGATACAAATATAACAATGTTAAATAAGATTAAGAGTGCGTGTTGCCGAACTGTCATAAGACTTTATTTGCTAGAAGACTTTCTTTGAAGAATTTCTTTGCTATTCGTCCTTCTCAAAGGTATTAAAATTTAATATATAGATACTCGTCATTAGTCTCTACTCTACTTGGATAAAAGTCAAAAAAGCTTTTAACACTAATATCCAAACAGTATTTTGTAAGGCGTAATGGCTGGTATCATCATTCATTCATCGTCATCATTATTGGGAAATTTGAAATAAGATAGTGCTAGTATTTTTTCCTTAAATTAATATTACAATATTACCATTAAAAGCTATACAGCAAGGGCTCTTATCTTTTCTATTAAATTATAATATGTACTACCATCTTGAACATTTGGCAATTAATGATAACAATCAATACTTTCCTTCAGCTCATTAACAGAATAGCTGTTAACTTATAATTATACCTTTAAATGTATGCCCAAAAAAATTTCAGGACGTGGAGTTGGTCCTAAAAAAGATCACGTTCATCTACAGCTTCACCATCTTCCGGCAGAAGTGATTCGAGAGAGGCTTCCTGGTATTTCTGAAACAGCGTGGACGTTTACCGGTGCCGACGTATACACACAGCCTGTGCCTATAGTGCCTACTGTACACTATACGATGGGTGGAATACCAATTAATTATAAAGGCGAGGTATATTTTTATTAAGAATGAAATTGTATTATTATAATTATTTTTAATAGTATATATTATTATTATTTGTATTGTATTAATAATCTATGTATTTTTCAATCTATTCATCCTTATATCCTGCTATTACATAGTTTATTTAATATTCTGCTAGCTTGTTGACAGAACAATAAAATCTGAAAATTTCAAATTATTTTCTATTCTAAGATTAAAGATTATTAGGTTTTTAGATTATTTTTTATTATTTTTTTTTCTATTTATTTTTTTTCTATTTCTTTTTATTTTTGCTTCATGCTGTAACCCGCATACAGCAGGGCCAGAACACTAATCATCCATTTTCAAAAATTTCATGGCGGATGGCGGATATCGACGCCCTGCTCTTTGACTTGTTACCAGAGCGAGGAAATGAAAATAATTCATATCTCAGAGTGGAAATCGAACCAACAACCGTCGTGTTTACAATCAGACGCTTACCCACTGTGCCACGACGGTCTGTCTGAATTACATTTTATTCCGATTTACTTGTTAAGTATAAAAATATATTCTATTAGGTATATGTTTTACCCACAAAAATCTTTTCACGCTATCGTCGTTTGTAGGTGACCAATTCTGCACTTGACGTTTGTAATTTCAATTTTAATTCCAAATGGAGTTACTCAAAAGTTATTTCTGTACCAAAATCAATTTTTATACTGGTACCTCTGACTGCCCCGGTACTTAATACTTTACATATACCCCACATGTAAAGTATTAAGTTAAACAAGAATTTTTACATAAGGTTCTCTAGCTCAACCTATTATTATTTATACATATATCATATTATTATTTAAATTACTAGCGGCCTGCTCGCGGCTTTGCCCGCTTGAATTACATGATTATTCATTTAAGAAATATATATATTACAAACAGCCTTAATTATTAATTAATTGATTTGGATAAGTACTCACGATATTATTTGTAAAATAACTTATATTAGCTCCTGTACAGTTTTTAAATTAGTAACATTATTAGTTAAATATATAATTGGTATACAGAATATACATAGAAAGCACGTTTTTAGGCATTTTTATATAATCTATAAAATAATCAACATTTTCGGGCAAGTTCAAGTCGTACTCATGCCCCGAGAGTTTTCGTACCAGTTTCATGAAAGGAGATACACCAAAAGAATAACTAATTAAGTTGTCATTTTGTATCAATTTAAGTACAGATTAAAATTTGTACTTAATAGTTTTTCTGTGACACAAATACAAATAAGTAGTCAATTTTTGAAAAATAATTTTGGAATTTTCCTTTATACGTGCCGTAAGTTTTAACTTCTTAACAAATTTCGAAATTGTATATCAACGGGAAGTACCCTATAGTTATGATAGAAAATGTGACAAAAAACAAAATATAAACTCTCATATTTCATCGTCATTTGATTGCGATGACTTAGAAGATAGATTTTCGTGCTCTAAGGGAATATAGACTTGAACATTGAGGTATCTAACCTTTAACCGATCTTCTACAAAATAGTCTTGACAGACGGACAGACGGACAAACAACAAAGTTATTTTATAAGAATTTTGAGGTATGTACCCTAAAATACCCTTGGCACATACATACATGCAACATACAGGTGCAATAGTGCAATGTCGGTACGTGTCGCTTGTAAGTTATGAAATAATACTGCGGGATATTTTAATAAACAGTGTCAGAGCATTTTTTCTTGAGACACAATTTTTTAGAGGTTGCTACCAAAAGTGATTTTTTTTATACGTTTCTTAAAAAAATATTAATAACATAAACGAACGAACGGACTGAAGACCCCAATCAAAACATTTCTTTGAATTTTAAGTCATTCTTTATCACTGTGTTAAATAATTAAGAATTAAGCTAGACTGTTACGAAGGTAATCTTCACCAACAATTCAATTTAGTTTACTTTGTAGTTAGTACTATGAACAATTGTACTTTAAAAACATAACGTATCATGTGTAGTCAATAGATATCATTGCGTATGTTTCTTTTTTTTTCAAATATAAATATCTTTAAAACTTTAAGTACATTATTTTTTGATAGAGTGTAGCGGTAACCTTTCCAAACTATATTTTCTTTTATGCACAGCGCCATCTATTTAAGATCCCATCGCAATTTGTGATAGCGTTACGTGTATGAAAGAGAGTATCAAGATTCGTTAGTACCTACTATTTTTGTCAATAGATAGCGGTACTTGTATCGATTTTTTAATATCTCAAATATTAACTTTTTGAAAACTTAAATACTTATATCTTTTGATAGAGTGAAGCGATTACAATGAAATAAACACTAAAAGCTACTTTGATTTATTTGTAATTTTTATGTATAAAAGTTGTTTAAATTTATTGTGTACTTTTTACGTGATACGTGTTCACATAAACAGACAAACAGACAAACAGATCAACAGACAAACAGACAAACAGACAAACAGACAAACAGACAAACAGACAAACAGACAAAAATTAAAAATATGTTGGAAATGGATTCTGTTAATTATCCTTTAACACCCTGGCTAATTTTTTTTTAAATATTTTCAATGTACAGAAACGACTTTTCTACAGATTTATTATAAGTAGAGATTATAGCTATCTATTTCTTGTTAATTAAGTAATATTTTTTAGCGTTACGTTTTATCCCGCACACAGCATAATATCAGAGAGAAGTAATGTTAAGACATTTTGTCCAATTTTCGGTCGAATTCCGTAGGCATTACGTTTGGAGTGGCGGAACTCAACGCCGCGCTCTGCGAAGCAAAGAAAAGATTACATATACCATTTTCTTGAGTAGGAATCGAACTCACAATGGTCACGTTACAGTCACACCCTTGTGCCTCTGGGCAACGACAGCCAATAATAACTTGTTTGTTGCTTTTACATGAATAACGACAGCCAGTAATAACCTGTTACCTTTACATGAACTACGTTTTTATTTCAGGCCTTGGTGTACAAAAAGGGATGTGGTGACACGATTATACCCGGTCTACACTCAGCCGGGGAGGCAGTGAGCAACTGTCACGGCGCCAACAGACTTGGAGCCAATTCTATATTAGACGTGGTGGTTTTTGGAAAAGCTATTGGATTGAACATTCCGAAAATTTCCAAACCTTGTGCCACACAACCTAAGTTAAAAACTGTATGTACCTACACTTCGAATTTTATTATTTATTTAGTTTATATTTCTGTATTAATTGTAAGATGGCTACATCAAGTTTTCTATGCTGTATTAATAAATCGTTCGAGATCGATCTTGAGATGCAGTTTCATTCCTTGTTATGTCATTTACGAATGAAAACGACATCCTAAGATCGATCTTAGACTTGAGAGCGGTTTTAGTGTTCCCAATTATTTTCTAACATAAATATAATAAGTCAATTAATAGAAAAGAAAACATAGACCAGCAAAAGGAAACATTTTAATAAATTAGGCATGACAATGTTAGCTTGAAATATAAGCAATATTGCTATTTTACTCATTATAAAAATATGTTAAAGGAGATTCGACATTAACATTTCTTTAATAACAATAAATAATATAAATAAGGCTAGTCGTGACGCAGCGGCACGAGGTGTGTCTGTAAAACCGACTGGTTGTGAGTTCGATCCCTACTCGAGGAGATGAAATAATTACTTAAATTTATATTTACATTTCCTCGCTCTGGTGTCGAGGTTAAGCGCGATGCCTCCAGAATTCGGCAGAAAGTGGGGAAAGGAGTGTGTTAACACTAGGTTCTCTCTGCCTACCCTGCTGTGTGCCGGATACAGCGTGAAGCTGAACATTTCTTTACTAATAAAAAATACATGTAATTATAAATGCAATATAAAATTTCAGAGTACTTGCGATGCAATTTTAGATAATTTTGAGAAAGTGAGGAACTCTCGCGGCTCGACGGCGGTGCACGAGCTGCGCGCGTCCATGCGTAACACAATGCAAAACAAATGTGGCGTGTTCAGAGACGAAAAGTTGTTAAGTGAAGGTGTTTATTTGTATCTTGTAATAATTATTCAATGTCTTTATTTAACTTTGTTTAAAGACATATATAGTTTTTCTTTTCACATAGCTTATGTGGTTTTTTATTTGTAAAACACATATTACGCTATAGCCATGACCACACAGACAAACACGATACCGCGATACTCTTCAACTAATTGTTGAATAGTTGTTTTTTTTTTAAATTTTATCTATTAAAAATATCTTTTGTATTGATATTTATATTAATAGAATATCACTTTAAATATTATATTATTAGAAATATACCATCAATTCCCTTTAAGAAAATCATTTTTCAAACTACGCGGTGAACCTACAATCATCTGTCATTAAGTTTTAGTAAACATGTTATTTTTATTATATTTATAGTAAAACAGGATAAAGATAAATAACAAGATAAAGAGGCCGTCGTGGCACAGAGGCACAAGGGTGACTGTAACGCGACGGTTGTGGGTTCGATCCCCACTCGGGTGAATGAATTATTATTTATTAATATTTGCATTTTTATGCTCTGGCACCAAGAAAAAGCCCGGCTTTGAGTTCCATCACTTCACACGCAATGCCCCAAAAATTGCGGCGGAATGTAGGAAACGGGGGGTCTTAACACTAGGTTTCCTCTGGCTACCCTGCTATATACAGGATACAGGGCTGAAAGCTGATAAAAAAATACATTATATATTTTTTTTCATATTTCAGCCAATAACGAAATCCAAAAATGGTATAAAGCCTTCGATGACATTTGTATTACGGACACGAGGCTCAACTGGAATTCGGATTTAATAGAAGCACTTGAACTTCAGAACATGCTTCAGACAGCAGTTCAGGTGGTGGCGTGTGCCCTCAACAGGAAGGAAAGTCGCGGTGCACATTTTAGAGACGATTTCCCCAAGAGAATGGATGAAATGGATTATAGTAAACCTACTAAAGGACAGGTGAGTATTGGTTTTTTCTTTCTATTTTTAAACATTTCCTTATTACTTAAAATGTTACAATTGCTATTAGATTTTATTCTAAAAAAAATGTGTTTAGATATAAATTAGTTTTTTATAGGTTCACGCTGTAAAGCGCACATAATGTTAAGAAGTGTCTTAACACTGCCGCATTGCTTATTAAATGAGTAGCGAAACTCAACGCCGGGCTTTTACCTTGGCGCCAGAACGAAAAAAAATAATAATAATAATAAATAATAATTTATTACTCTTTTGGAGATTGAGCCACGACGATACAAATTCCATTAATGTGTGTGTAAAATAAAAATTAGAATCTTAACCTTAATTAAAATAAAAAAAGTACACATATTAATCCTTTCTCTATTTTAGACAGCCAAACCGATAGAGGAGCATTGGAGGAAACACAGTTTATCGACATTAGACTTCAAAACTGGCAACGTAACCATTACCTACCGTCCAGTCATAGACAAGACATTGGATGATGAAGTGGAAACTATTCCACCAGTTCCAAGAGTATACTGACATGTGTGCTGTTTTATATATTTAAATATGTACTTAGTTATTATTTAAATATTTAGAAAATAATGATGATATCTTTTATTTATATTGTATTGTTTATTGTTATTAAAATTTCGTAATAATAGTCACTTTTTAGTTTATTCCTTTTTCTATTAATAACGTTTTCTAGTATAGCTTAGTGACTATAATAACATAATTTGATTTATAAATCAAACTAAACTACTTTTTAACTACTTTTTATTGTTATCTATTTATAAATAAATAACAATGAAAATAATATTCTATTTATATTTAAAGAAAAATAGTTCTTTATAATGATTAATTAATATTTGGACAAAATTAACATTGTGTCCTGAACTAGGTATATATATTTAATAGAAAACAATGTAGATACAAAGTTTTCTCTTCAAAGTCTTCCTGTCTATTAATGTCTGGTTGCACGTGTGAGAATAAGAAAAGAGAATCATTTACAATATTTCTTGTTTTTCCATCTAATGCGTAAACGAATAGATCAGATGGATGGATGGATGGATGGAAGAATACTTAAAAAATACAAAAATCATTAGAATGACAGTAGCGCCTTACGTGCGTCGTACGTTACGTAAAATTGGTCGTACCAACTTAGACCTTCAACCTTCGTGGTCTCGTACAACTTTACTAAAGATCAACACTTGATCAAATGCATAGTTTACGATTCTATAAAGAACATACAAACAAACTTTATTTTTTACTTTACTTTATAAAGATATAATATAATATTAAATAAAGAGCACTCTTAAGTTAACAACTATTAGTAATGCTGCCATCAGAAAATTAAAATATATTGTGAGTTATTATAAAATTAGCAAAATATTAATATTTAGCTTTAATACATTTTTTTGGCTCTTTATTACTCCCTCTATTGTTTAGTTATGCTTATTTTACGTAAGTTGTGGTAAGCTATACATTATTTTAAACAATAGATGGCACTAGTGACGTCGTCAAAGTATTATAGATTGACATAGTTATTAAAGCATAATTACAAAGGTAAATAAAAAAAACAACTCGTCAAGAACTTTTTTACTGATGAAATGAAAATAACTAAACCAACATTCTGTCTCCCATCGATAAAAAGGTTAGGTTGGATTAGGATAAAATTTTATCTAATTTTAAAAATAAAATAAAACGGTGATTACACACTTACAACTTTTATTTTAATTCAAATATTAATAATGTCGTTCACACTTGACAAAAAATGATTGCAGTAGAACTTAAATGTTTTTATCTATAGTGACACCTAGTGATGTAAAAGGTAACTTTTTCGTAAAGTTTTCAAAATGGAACCCATTGACGGTTAATTTGGGAACTACATAGTTCTGTGAGATCCAATAAACGTTAAAGTTATGAAAGGTTATTATACAAGCTTATCGTCCCTACGATATACAACATTAACAGAATTTTTAAATTTTGATAATTTGCCATACAATTATTATCTATTTTTATTTATATGTTAAGTAAATTAAATAAATCAGCTTCATGCTGTTTTCTTTAATTAAATAAAATTCTATTTGAACGATATTTTTCCAACAATCATCAGCTAGATAGCGCCACTAGTATCGTTTGTAAGGAAACCTAAAGCACTAGTAATAGTACAATGTAATATTACATAAACGCTTAAAAAATATGAATATCTAAAATGTATAATAATATAATGTAATTAAATAATACAAAGAAGTGTTTTATTCTGATATTTATTTATCTTACTTTGCGAACTTATTTTTAATAGATATTAAATACCAAGGTAGGTAGATTATTTTTTATATTAATTTTTTTTCAGCTTTACGCTGTAATCCCGCACACAGCAGGGTAGGCAGAGAGAACCTAGTGTTAAGACAACTTGACACCAGAGCGAAGAAATGGAAATATAAATTTAAGTAAATATTTCATCTCCTCGAGTGGGGATCGAACCCACAACCAGTCGATTTACAGTCACACTTTGTGCCCCTGCGCCACGTCTAGGCCAGTCGTTTTATTTAATTTTATGGAAAATTATTTATATAACTATTCATAATTACAACCTTACCCACCTAGGGTAGCAACTAGCAAGTCAATATATTTTTTTTTCTGAAATATGTGTGATTTTTATGACAACTGACAAGTGACACTATCCGTTGCTTATCATAGTATTTGGCGCTCCGTTCTCTCTGACTACCCGTTTATGCAGCGAATAAAGTTGACAAATTTAAGTTTGGACTTTTTTCTTTATTTGAATTACAAGTTACGCTATAGATTATATCGAACCTTTAAATTATAGTGACCTAATAAAAAAACCATGATTTTGAGTTTTTGTCAGAAATTGACCTTGTTCCCCACTTTTCGCCTCCAAAAATCGGCGGAAAGCGGGGAATCAAGTGTCTTAATTCTAAGTTCTCTCTGCCTACCCTGCTGTGTACAGCGTCGTTTTAGATCGTCGTTTTAGGTCAATTTCTGACAAAAACTCAAAATCATGGTTTTCTTGATTAGGTCACTATAATTCTAAAGGTGCGATATATTACATAGTGAAATTCATAAATTAAATGTAACAAAAACGATGCATAAATGCTTGTGTCTTTTGATTGCGCTAACTTAGAAGCAAAATTTTCCGTGCTCCAAAGGACCGTAGTCCTAAATATTTGATAATAATTTCAACTTGATATCTCCACGCATTTCTGACATAAATAGTCTTTAAAGGATGGACGCACAGACAACAATGTTATCTTATAAGAGTTCCGTTTATTTCTGTTGAGATACGGAACCCTAAAATCATAAAAACCGATTGCATGATTACAAAGAGAACTCAAAGTGATATGTATTCTTTATGATAATTTAAGCAACAGATTACGCTAACAACTTTAATGATAATGCCATTAAAACAAGATGGCGTAGTAGGTACCTACGATTGTAATGGCTCTACACTACATACTTAGTTAACAAAATTTATATATTATCCTTTCAATTTGTACTAAAACTTTAATAACTTTAATAACTTCCATTATGTTCTAAGTTCAGAACTCAACGCGCGCTTTGACGCGACACTAGATCGAAGAAATAAAAATATTAATAATTCCATCATTTCTTTGAGTCGGAATCGAACCGACAAGCCGTCATCTTTACGTCACACGCTTGTGCCCCTGCGCCACTACCGGTCTCCTCTCAGAGATAGATATTATTATTTTAGATACCTATGTGCTTTTATTATATTATTAGAAATATTACTACAATAATATAAGAATAAATAGGTATAAATTTATAAAATACATGACAATACAGTCTATTAAAAAAATAAATTAAAGACGATTTTTCATTTGTTTTATTCATTCCCAAGTACAATAACATCTATATAATGGTACTACGTCTAAATGGAGTCATTTCGACACATGCAATATAAATTAAAAATAATATTTCTTCAATAAATAATAAATAATCGTGTAAATAATAAATCATTTAAAAATAATAGTGACTGGGAACATGTTTTATAAAATAAAATCACAATAAGGTAACTAAAGGTTATTCATTCATATATTTTTAACTAGTATTTAGAGACTTTACCTACAGTTTTTATCTTCTAATTAAAATACATACAGGAAATTACATTATTCCTGTGAAATAATTCTCAAAACGAAAATATTCTAAGTTTAATTAATTTTCAAATTATACATACATTTTAAGTTATATCAATACATTTTTGTAAATTATAGAAAGAAACCACAATATACAGCAGATATTTTATTAAATTAATTATTATTATATTTTCTACAATTTATGCATAATAATACGATTGCACTTTTTAAATATTATCTACTTTATTATATACAATATGTTTGGATTCAAAACTTGTTGACACAATGTGTACATTTTCTACGAGATTTTTAGAAAATTTTCGAAGTTTTTCCATCAATTATTTACCTACACATAAATGAATTAAACACCGCAAACCACCGCAACCGGCGAAATAGCTTGAGTTACTTCTAACCTTAGTTTTTTATGTAAAAAATTTAAAGAATTTGGAGTCAAAACATATACTGCAAAATTATTTTTTCTAAGGACATACGAGGTATCCTACAAAAGTAAACTACGAAAATCTTCTAAAATTCTCTTTCGTCTAGTCATATTAGGATTATTATTTAATATCGATAAAAACATTTTGAAACAGGCCTTTTGTATTGGTTTTAAATGTACCGAAAGAGTGTCTATGTTACCGGCAATCAGTATAGTTCAGGTATTCTATACAATACCTCGGCAATGTATAGAATCCCTGGGGCGTCCAGGCAATGTAGGAAATATCATGAATATTATTGTCCATTACATACTTTACCTAGGTAATAACTAAAATCCCTAGTGATTGAGTAGTATACTTATTGTTCCACCGAAAATGTGTTAAAAAAATAGATATTGGTCTATATTTTTATATTCCAGCTACCAGTTTAGCGGTTTTTAAGTGCAGCTTAGGATAGGTTAGAAACTTTTAAGCTGGAAAATAACTAACCTAACCTTAAAGTCCGTTAAATTTGAAGCTTTAGCGGTATTAGTATATTATATGTAAGTACCAACAAAAATCTGCATTAAAAAGAAAGCAAGTAAACAAGTCGCAACACGTTCATTGCCAGCCTGAACGTACGTCTGCCTTTCCTTGTCTTATACATGCATTCGGTATTGTATAGAATACTTAGGTAAAATATAAAATAAATAATATTTCACACATTATTTACACATTCTAGATATTTCATACAATTTCCAAGATATTGTCACAAATACCGAATTATAAAGATTACCGGTAACTTACGCATTTAAATAAATCTCGTATATAAATGGCATGGCACAATTCATTACTACTTCTAGAGATATTAAGATTTCAAATTTTCACAATCATATTCAACATCATTGAAATGAATAATAGATTTATCATTATACTACAACTTATATAAAAATTTATACACATTAATACTGTAATAACTATCCCCGTTTAAATTTTCCGTAACAATTTTTTGATTTACGTAAAATATGTAAACTTTTACAAAATTTTCAAAATAAGGGGAAAAATATGACGAAATTACATATCTGGCCCTCAGATGTATAGCTACAGAGAATTTGGTTAGCCATATACATTTTTATCTTTTAATCAATTGTTGTAGCTTCTTGTCGGTCGTTTAATTAATCCGCACCATGTATTTTAGACATTTTAATAAAAAATATATGCGTTGTTATTGTTTTTCGGAAAATCCATAAGAAGCTTAGGTATATTCGATAATATTATGTAATTATTAAAATTTTTAATACTTGACTTTCTAAATAAATAATACAATTCTACTTAATTAATGAGTATCTAGTATTTACATTTTGATAGAAGACTAGTCCCGAGTCACATAATTATAATTGCATCACAAAAATTAAAGTTTGACAAACGCAATGTTTAGATTTCTTTCTGCAGGTATGTATGTATACCTTTGAGGATGTATTGATAAGAGACAATGACTATTACAGACAATGGTTTACGAATTCTCTCCTCATTTCATGTTCTACCATATCTGAAGACTTAAAGGTAACAAAGGGGATAATTTTTATCTACGTCAAAATATTCGTACAGCCTTAACTAATTCATTATATACGCCTCACAGCGTTTTGTCGCAGTTCAGCATACATCACATCTATAAAAATAAAATAATTAGTTTGACATCGACTGGTATCGCCACGCAGTGTCATGGGTTTCATGGTTTCAGTAGGCCGGTCATGCGTAGTGCGGATAGGAGCCCAGGTGTGACGTCACATGGGGAGGAGCCATCGAGTGGGGGGAGTAGAGGTTGCCGCCACCTCCGCCCCAGTTACTCCACGAGGCTGACGGGAATATTGACGCTGAAACAAAGTTTGCTAGCCTAAGTTAATATTAATTGCAAAGGAAATGCTTAGGAGCACAGTAGGTACATCTGAATAAGTATTTTCTTTGAAATATGTATATGATTACATAAAAATATAATATTCGCTGTTTTTAAATAGGCTTCTATCGCATCGCCAAAATTTGCCACGAAAGATGCTAAAATATAAAGTTTTAAGGGTTTTTTTTTCAAGCATTATATTGTTCTTATTTTAAGATCCGCCTTACTGTCAATATATAATATTAAACCCTGAACCTTCCTCTTTTTCCAAAACAGTCTGAACTAGCTAAATATATTGAAAAACAAGAAAATTTGAAATCCCAAGAAATAAGTTCACCAACAGCCACAGACAGCTACTGAGAAAATGAATGTTTATTCCATTAAGTCAAGTGCGTGAAGCGGGGCATGGCGGTGACATCCCGCCTCGAGCTGAGCGTCAATATTTGGTCAGCTAGTGTACATTAGCATTGGATGCAGATTACACTTTGCTGTTGAAGGGTGCATGATATTACTTCTTATTTATACTTCTATTTTAAGGATTTTTTTTCCAAAAAAAGGCTTTTACGCTGAAAAGCCGCTGCTTTTCAGAATTGTTCTACCATTTCACGTATTGTAGTGCAATTTAGTACGGTTGTTATAAGGTTTATTAAGTGATAGCTGACCGTAGATCTTAAATATTATGTGATTCATTCTTTTATATTATTCTACCATATTGTAGTTCTTAAAATATTACTCTATGTATCTATGATCGCTGATCTATATAATTTTTTGCGTCTTCATCTAATTCTCTTTTATGCTCGAAATGTAGTGAACGAAATCACCAACTAAAGTTATTAATGGTGTTTGATTCCGTCCTCATCAAGAAAAAAATACATTAATTATCTCTATTAAAAAATAGGTTATTAATTAATTAATTTATCTCTATTAAAATAAATGACTAGGTAGACTGACAATAACAGTAAGGCGTGATCTATATTTTAAAAAATACAATAATAATTGAATATTTCAAAATTAACTTTCGTGGCATTTGTACATAATACACGGAATAAATTCGCAAAGTCATAACGTGTAAAATAGAAATAGTGATAAAAAGACATTTTTTACCTGTAGAAGTCGGCATAGCTGCGTGTGGGGCCATGAAAGAAGATAGCTTAGCAGAGTGGTGGTAAGAGCTCATGAACAAGTCGCTCTGGTACTTATAAGCTGGGTCGCTGGCCGCTGGCTGAGTGGCAGCAGCTAGCCCTTGGAAATCGAACTTGTACGCATATCTTTTACCATGCACCTTCGTCATAATATTCTTGTCGTAGTAATATCTGCACAAATTTAGCGTTATTAAATAAAATAAGACAAAACGTAAATATTAAATTAAATTAGTAATATCGCAAGGCAAGAAAAGAATAAGCGCTGAGCAAAGTGGGTACCCAAACATCGCAATGCTTGTCAACGAAACGATTCCAATTCGTATTTCGCTGTTGTTGTTACCTTAAAGCACGGCTAAGTTTGTCATAGTTCATGTTGGGCTTGGACTTGCGCTCCCCCCACCGGCGGGCCACCTCATCTGGATCGGTCAGTTTGAATTCCCCGTTAGTTCCCTCCCATGTGATACAACCCGCATTGCTGGAGTCACTCAAGAGCTCCAATAAAAATTGCCAAAGTTGTATCTGTCCAGATCCTGCAATAAAATGTCCATAATTAATCTACAGAATGTTTTAAGTTCTTAATAACTGAATGAAGGGTTAAATAGAAATCCGAAGAAGGAAATAAGCTGAAAGTTTAATTTCTCCATTCCATCTCTTAGAACGAATGTAAACTAACTTATAATCTCTTTAACTTCTGCTTTTGCAAAAGACAGGTTCTATAGTTGTTCCCTACAATTTGCAAATTCTAGTTGTCTAACTTTAATTAAGCATCGATTTACTATTCCCAGTAAAAACTCCAATATCAGACATATTTTTGTAAAATTTTATATTATAATTTATAGTAAGCGAGAATGTTTAACAATCATTTATTCATAGCTGACAAACATCTGAACTAATGTAACGCGTATTCTACAAGAGCAGATCTATACCTACTTAGCGAAACGAAAAGCATAATGTGTAGGGTTGGCCCCGCATGTTGCGATATTGGGCGGCTATGTTCCGAATACGCACGACTTGAGGCGAACGCGCCCAGCTGTAACCGAGTACCGATAGCAAAAAAATATACGTTGTTGTGTTGCTTTTTATTTTTAAAATTATTCGATAGATACAAATATTAAAGTGGAATTTTGATTACTGTTCTATAAAAAGAAAGAAGTTGAGGTAATTTGGATATTTAAGGGTACTGCAAGTAAGCAACTACGTGGTAGTATAAAGGTTTTACTTTACATATTAATATATGGATTATTTATCAATAAAACTTCATTGATAAAGTTAATTTATGTAAGTAAACATTTTATCGTTTAAGCCATGCCTTTTCTGTTTATGTAGATAAATACATTTATGTGAATTTTGTGAAATGATTTGTAAGCACAACTGGTTCTGGGTTTGATCTCTATTAGGAGGACAGAGGAGACTATAGGAAATGAAATATTTATTTAAATATACATATTGATTTCGTTACTCTGGTGTCGAGGCAAAGTGCGATGTTTAGTTCCACCAGTCAACAAGTAATGCCTCCAGGATTCAGCAGAAAATGGGGAGCGGAGTGTGCTGGATACAATGTGAAGCTGATTAAAATGAAATTCCAAACCAAAGAAATTATTAGTTGTCAGTTATTTCTTTTCTGCGTACACTATAAGCGAGGCGGTCAGGCCACACGAGCGTAGCATCCCAGTGATTTATACCCAATCGATTATGTCGAAGTCACAACGTTCGCGCTCGCCTCTCGCCTCACTGGGAGCTTGAGGCATTGTCTACTATGCCTCATCGGTTTTACGACTTACTATTAATTGTACGTAAAGCTATCATCTATTACTTATTTAGAAAACGTTTTTAATTGTGGAATATCACTTTAAAAATGTTATCTATTGAACAATTTTTGTCATTATTAAAATATGAAATATTATAATTATGTTATGAAATATTTACTTAAATTTATATTTCCATTTTCTTTGCTCTGGTGTCGAGAACAAGCGCGGCGCTGAGTTGTGCAACTCAACACGCAGTTCCTCCAAAATTCGGTAGAAAATGGGGAATGGAGTGTCTTAACACCAGGTTCCCTGTGCCTACGCTGCAGTGTGAAGCTACGTTACTGTAATATTTTTTTTAGGTTTACACTGTATACCGCGTGAAGCAGGGTAGGCAGAGGGAGCCTAGTGTGCCTAGTTTTGTATGTTAATTTCAATTGAATATACACGATTATTGATTAATTATGGTTTATGACTTTGTGCCCACATTATATTATACAGTGGTTTTGGGTTCAAAATTTATCAGTCATTCAATAGTTATACAAAGTTAGTCTTCGTTGGGTTGTGAGGTACAGTATTTTTATTCATAACATTTATAATTCAAAGTCAATCACATCAACTAAATGATAAAAAAATGTTAATGATAAATCACAATGTAAGTAAATAAGAACAAAAAAAATATAGATTGCTTACTGCCTTTTTTAATGTTTTCGCGTCAATTTTTCATAATTATATAAATTAATTTCACTGGGTATTATTAAGCATAATGTTTTCGCTTGGTCACCATAGAGGTATCTAGAAATTTCTTTAGGTTAAAACAGATTTATTTGTTTCTGTAAGAGTCATTCTTTTAATATTTCTGTAGTAAAATTTCTGGGGTGGACACAAGATTATTCTGGGGTGGGCATTGCCACCCGGCCCCCCAGGTCATACGCCCACGCCGGTCACAGGTGAGATAAGGGCGTGGGAAAGGCTCGCAATTACGCAGCGCCACGTGCTATGACTGTCTCACGAAATGCACGCGTGGCTACTGACTAAGCTAAGTAATATAATTATATGCTTTACCCGTAGTTGTAGCGTTGACTAAGGTAATTTATATTCATTTGCAAGTTTTTTTTTAATTTCACAACTGATTTTGGGGTTGGAATGTGCACGAAAGCTATTTATATTACAAAAAAATACATTATTTATTGTATTTTGGTTCATTAAGTCGAAAACAAAATTTTTAATGCAATGCAGCAATTTTTAATATTGTTATCTTGTTAATAATTTGATTATTAAAATCATACCAGTAAATTAATAACCGTTGCATTGATACAAATAAGTTGCTTGAAAAACATATTCGTATGTATGTAGTTAGGTCTCTGTAATTGTTTTAATTTTTCTAAAAAGCAAAGGTATCTTTAATTAATATTTTTAAATAAAATAAAATAAATAAATAATAATATTTTTAAGTTATTGTTAATATAGTTTCGGCAGAAGGAAACTGAAATGGAAACGGAGTGTCCTAACACCAAGTTTCCAGGTTTCCTACCTACCCTGCTACGTCGTGCTCACCAGATGTAATAATAATAATAATAAATTTATTTAAACAATTATATAGTATACAATAATTGGTTGAGGTACTGTTCTCTTAGATGGGTCACAAAATAGCCCGTATGTGCGGGATACAGCGTGAAACAAAAAAAATAAAAATATATATTCTTATACAATATTTCTCTTTATAATATTAAAACACTTTAACTTTGAACACAATCGATTATATCAAATAATCAATGTTGATTAATTTATTACCCCAGGTGGTAATATCATGACCCTACAATCACTGTTGGCCTATTAACATTTGACTTTTATAAAAGGGTCGATCTATACAGATAATTTATATTGTATGTGATATACACGTGAAGTCCGTTCCCACATGGTCGGTATCACATCCATCTAAAAGTGGTTGCGTGTTACCCACTAGTTTACTTAGTAGCTCTATTAAGTTTTATTTGAGAAACAATTTATTTTAGTTTTTCCAGTATTTTTTCAGTTTGATATGTCTATGTGGAATATATTTTTTTACCTGAATTTGCCAGACGACTGCTTGTAGGACCGAACATCTGGTATGGATCTGCAAGGAGAAATAAGATTTAAATTATGTAATTATATTATATTTTTCTGTATAATAATTTTGATTTTTGATTAAACGATATGATGATGATGTACATTAGATGGTCAACTAAATATATTCGAAGTTAAATATCGCTATATATGTTTATATGATTTATCTCCATTACACAGAAATAGAATTGCAGTCTACGAGATCATAGATGAGCTTAACATTTGTTTGAATGTTCATACATCCCTTGCCTGGCCTAAACCTGTTTTTTTACTGCTTTTCTACAGCCGACCTAGCCGACGACTCTTAAACCGATAGTAACTTCACATAATTAACTCTGAACCCGCATCATGAGGCCCACCCTTATTATCTACACGTTTTTGATTTGGCTAAAACTCTACAACGATTCATACGACGTCGCTGGTCTTCTCAGTAACTAGTTAGTAGAGTTATTAAGTCTCTCGTAATACGTATGTGACAGGAAATCAATCAAATAGCATCCGCGTTGGGAGCTACAAGAGTAACAACGTGAAAAAGGCAAATATGATCTATATCTGTAGTCTGTGTAACTATGTATGCCATATTTTTTAAATATTTATTTTGTAATTGTACTACTGCATTATTTTGTGATGTTATGCTTTTATTATTTTCTCAATAGTATGCAGAATTTGATCCATGAGGAGGTCAAGCGAAAATTTGCTCGTAAGCTCGTGTCAGGTGTTTTGTCAAAGTAAAAATCCACCCAGTCCAAGATGTAACAAACGCCTTTATATACCTGCCTGCCAATTGTATAAATATTTTTCTTTTTTTCCCTGTTTTTTAACTTTAGTAGATCTGTAAAAGTGCCACTAAAAGCCTGTAATTATTATATAAGTTTTTTTGTTAAGTGATACCAAATTTCTTCTGGTAAGCACCAATACTTAATATTTTCAAATAAATAATGATATATTTGATTATCTGGGTAATAATGACCCAGCCTCGTCCAGTCCGCGTAACAATTTTCCACCTTCATGACGCTGGGTTAATATTTTATTCTTAAGTCCAATTAAAAGTAAAAGATAAAGTTGACACTATCATTATACACAAGGATGGAAAAATTATGTGAACAAGCAGTAAAAAAACAACTGATATAATTAATAACAACAAAACAAAAGCTAAGCTTAGGCCTCGCGAATTGTATATGGTACTTTATTCTCCAGCTGTATATAAGAATCAGTTCAAAGTAGTATCCTGATAACAAATGACAACGCACATAAATTATTTTATCACATAATTCTATTTATGTATCCAATCTAATATACGTAGTTGTAACTAGATTAAATTTAAAGAACAATGTTATCGTTTAATAAATTTATATCCTTATATTTTATGTAAGAAAATTCGCCATCCAGTGATTGACTGCTTTGTGAAGAAAGCATTTTACATATCTAGAGGTATCTAGGCTATAAAGATAGTTGTAGCCTTGACAACAACTCAACAACAAAACCGAAAAAAGTCTGATACGGTGCATAGATTGCATTTAAAACAGGCGTAATGAGTCCAACGTGCAGCCCTCTGAATTAGCATAGATAATACTAGCCACCGATAGTGGAATGGTGGACCAGGTTTTATTGTGCTTTACATACTTTTAATATATTTTATGTTCATGGAAATTAGAGCTACATTCGTATACATAGAAACAAATTGATTGGTATTTTCGAATTCTTTATGTAGATAACTTAACAATTTACTGTTTTTATCTATAATGCCATGACATTGTAGGATAAGTAGACAATGTAGTTTAATAGACACAGGGATTGGGTTCAAAATATATACTATAAATTGTATCAAATTTTGATTGAAATTTTTGGTTAAAGTAGTTAGTTTTAACACAAGGACAGTTTTTTTTAAACTATTTAATAAAAAGGTATGATCATTTCGAATTTTATATTGAACATTTTGAACATTTTGTTTTGTAATTATCCATTGAACACAGAATGGCATTGGCCATGCAAATTTTCGAAACAATCATCAAGTCCTTCTCTAGAAATAAAAATAAAACTCTCAGACGAAAATAGTTATAATTACATCCAAATAAAGACTCAAATCTTTCAAATTCCAAATACAGAAGTAGATGTTAATATGTAGCTGTACATTGAAATTGAAACAAAAGCGCCCCCCGAGTACTGTTCGCGGCTTTGTTAATATTATAATAAAGTAATAGTTAATGACACTTGTATTACTTTTGGGTTATAAAGTAGGGAGCTGTAACGAATCGTGCCCGTGACTAATAGATTCGAATATGCCGTAAACGCTACAGTGCTTAGAGCAGCCGAGTGTCGATGAAGGGAAAATCTTAAACTATTTTTTTTTTAGTTTCATCTTGTTCGTTGTATCCCGCACGAATAAGATACTCCGTGTGGAATGCGGACACTTTCTGCAGAGTTTTTGTTGTTGAATGGCGAAACTCAACGCCGCCTTTTAATATTAATGAAATATTTCATTTCAGTATTAGTTTACAGTCAGACGCCTGTGCTCCTGCGCCACGATTGGCCTCACTGGGCTAATTTCTGCTAGAGATAATTTTAAATATCAATAGCTACATTATCTTCAACTTTAATTAGAACGAGATTTGGAGTAGGAATTATACTAAAAATTCAGAAGGTAAGTAATAAATAGGTAAGTAATTTAATAACGCTTAAATATTGGTGCATTTTTATACAATTTATAATTCATTACTAATTAGACACACTTAGCTAAATATGTGATATTGTAGAAATAAAAAATAAATAGTAGACAGGCACTTTTGTCCCTATTTTCAGTTTTTCATAAAGATAAAATTAACTGCACATTCGAAGGGTTATTTGTGCGTTTCTAATCTGTTGCCAGTTTTACTTACGTTTTATTAAGTCCTAATTCAGGTTATAGGATGAGTAGACAAAGTAGTTTAATAGTCACATGGATTGGGTTCAAAATACCATCATACTATATGAAATATTCGAATTAATATATTACATAATTATGAAATTGAAAAAAAAATTATTAAAGAAATTTTTGGTTAAAGTAATTAGTTTTAACACAAGGACTTTTTTTTAACTATATAAAAATGTATGATCATTTCGAATTTATAATATTGAAAGTTTTGTTTAGTAATTATCTAATATAAAAATCTCCACACAAAACATAAATTCATAATTTACATATTATCAATTATCATCAATAAAAATATAATGTCTTAGATGCAATAGAATAAATTGCAATATATATTAACTATTGTTAAAACGTCTAAATTAATAGAAAATAAATTATTGCCATTTTATAGCAGTCGGGCCGTAAAAGTAGATGTCCCAGTTCATACCACCAACCATATCATAAGGTAAGTACCATTCGTAAAAGTAATATTTATATCTTCTCCGGGTATGACAGTAGGTTATGCGTGGAACGCATATTTGAAAATTAAACATTGTACTGCGAAAAAGATCTGTTTCGTAAGACGTTGCTCTGAGTACAATGCAGGTAGGCATTCGTTTAACGTTTAACCAACCCTGTAAAAAAGGATGCTGGTTTAGTTTCTGGAGCCTCATCGACTGTGTAGAAACGTATGAAAAATATATTGGATTTTGCACACAATAAAAGTATTAATAGATTTTTTTAGCGTCACGTTGTATCCCGCCCACAGTAGGGTAGGCAAAGGGAACCTAAATTTAAGTCATTCCGTTCTTCAGTTTCCTTCGAATTCTGTGTTGAATGGCGAAATTAGTAGAAAAATGTAAAAAAAATCATTTCCTTTAGTGTGTATTGAAACCACAATTTGTCACGTTTACAGTGGCACATTGTGCCTCTGCGCCACGACTGGCCTCAAATAAACAGATATTTGTTATAGTAACTTAATTTTACTTGTGTAATTAATGTAAACAGTATAAAGTATAATATAATTAGCAATAGAGAGGAATTCACAATACAAAATGCTTTTAAAAATAAATTCGGTCACTATTTCTTTCCACCATTTATCAACTTACTCTAATTATAATTTTTCCCAAAACCTCCATATGATCTTTATGTACATGCGTAAAGAATGCGATGTCTAGTCGTCTGCAATCTCCAAATATATACTCGCTATGCACAACTTCTATAATTGGTTAAAAAATAAAGAACATTATTAGAAAATATTTTCAAGAGGTATATGGTCCGAGGATATTATTAAAATTGTGATAATATTGTTAATTAAAAATGTTTTTAGCTTCTGGTTACGTTTCTAGCATTTTATGTAGAGAGAACGAATAAAAAAAAAAGCAAAAGTCTCTGCATACCCCTTTCACCTTATCCACTGTCATCAACCTGTTTATGCATGTCCTTCGGCAGGTCCTCATGTTTTATATGTAAGCTTCCTCCAGTATCATCGATACTACGTTTTGAAAGGTCAACCGAGGTCTCCCTCTGCCTCTCTTACCACTCACTCTTATTTCATAAATTTATTTTGCCGTTCTCGTCACTCATTCTCTCGACGAGCCCAAAACACTTCAAACATTCTCAATGTAACATCTACTCTCTATCTGCCATTCTCTTCTTTGCGAATTCAGTCAGCTAAACTGACTCTGCAGCATTCTTCTTTCTTCCATTCTTTGTTTGTAAAACACATATTTAACTGTAGTAGAACAGCGTCGGCACCAGCACTGCAATGTGAAAGGCCAAACGTGCAGCTGTGCGGACGGTTCACCGCCTTATCAATATAGCGAAGGCACTTTTAATTCTGTTACCGTCAGCAATACTCTAGAGTCTAGACAATGGAATTCCACAAAATTACCTGCGTCCGGTGGGGAACCTGTTAACGTTATTTCACTGAGGGACGTAAAATACTTCCAACATATCGTTTCACTAGCTGCAAATTTAAAATTAATGAAATATTCGTTCATATTTTATTTAAATTTGTATTACGGGATAAATAGATAGCACCATGTGATAACATATTCCTTTGCTTGATGGAACTAATGTGGTTAACATAATATTATTATTATACCAATACCTGAGACAATTAATATCAGTAATTTAAATATACAGTCTAACTGTATACTGTGATCCATTGTGAATAGTACAAACAGCTAGTAAGATTTATCTGAGAGCTCATTTCTTCGTTTAAATATGCAGTTTTATTTAAAAACAATCTATATTTTGATACTAACATTTATAAACAGAAGCTATAAACTATGACTGATTTAAATGTCGATAACCAGTTCAATTTATATTTCGCTCTTATAAGACTTTTATTGTCTACGAAGACTGATCGATATCTCCTAATACTATAATTTGGGGAATGTAATGTTAATGTTAAGAAATTTAGACTGTTTAAAAATTACACAAACGCGCTTGGACAGAGTTTTTTTGGGCTTTCTCTTTGTGCTGAATGTAAATTATAAGGATTAATTGTCTAGAACTACAAAGTTTATTAAAATTTCGGCCAAGGCGCACAAGTGTGTAACGGTAAACGCTACAGGTTGTGGGTTCGATCCCATTTAAGAAAATAAAATATTTAATATTTTCATTTATTCACTCTGGTGTCGAGACAAAGCGCAATATGTATATGAGTTCCACCACTCAACACGCAGTGTCTCGGAAATTCTGCGGAAAGTAGAGAATGGAGAGTCTTAACACTAAAGTATCTATGCTGAACAAAAGCAAACTAAAAGAAAATTAAATATCAAACATATTTATCAGAGGACGTGACGACAAAAGCAAAAGACTTCAGTTAATCAACAATTACTATTCAAGTAGGTATGCATAACATAGTTATAATGTTAGTCGTGTATTTTACTCAATCGCTTGTAGTGCAATCCGATCTGATGATAGTAAACATGCATACATTCGGATTTTACATATTTTTCTTAGTGCAAAGTAGTATTATCATAGTTATTTGTGTGTTATATCGTCGGCTTAGAGTGTAAACCTCTGAAATCCGTTCATTCATTGTAAAAAAAAATAAATTTGACCATTATTTTATTTCGTATACTAGATTATTCAAATTGAGGCCAGTCGTGGCGCAGTGGCACGAGGTGCGACTGTAAAACCGACTGGTTGTGGGTTCGAACCCCACTCGAGGAGATGAAATATTTACTTAAATTTATATTTCCATTTCTTCGCTCTGGTGTCGAGGTTAAGCGCGGCGTTGAGTTCTGCAATGCCTCCAAAATTCGACAAAAAGTGGGGAACGGAGTGTCTTAACACTAGGTTCCCTCTGCCTACCCTGCTGGGTGCGGGATACAGCGTGAAGCTGATTAATAATTAAATTTATTTCATATACTAGATTATTCAAATAAATTTTCGAAATTGTAAAAACCTTCTTATTTGACTTATAAAATGTCTCCTGATAATGTGTTGGTTTACACTTTAATCCGAATACATAATATGTAATATGCTGAGAATGTGAATTAATATGTATACTTAAATATATTTTATCATTTTAGTAGTGACGCTATGTGGTGGATGGAAAGCGATTCCTGCCAATCAGGCAATGTATGCGTTAAGATCGGACTATGAACACGATCACGATGTGGCTGATGAGACACTACCTCGAGGTACGGTATGACACAATTTACTCATCATCATCAGGCGCGGGTTCAAATCCCGCTACGTTCTTATTTTTAAACGCTCTGTAAAAAAGTATTTTACTTTCATTAGAAAAAAATAACACTTTAAAGTTGCTAATTTAGTTAGTTTCATGCTGTATCCCACACACAGCAGGGTAAGCAGAGTGAACCTAGTGTTAAAACACTGTTCCCCACTCTCCACCGAATTCTGGAGGCATTGCGTGCTGAGTAGCGGAACCGAACGCCGCACTTTGCCTCGACACCAGAGCTAAGAAATGAAAATAAAAATGTAAATAAATATTTCATCTCCTCGAGTGGGGATCGAACCCACAACCAGTTGCTTTACAGTCACACTTTGTGTCACTGCGCCAGGACCGGAAAAGGACAGGAAAATTAATATTAAGACACTGCCGTTCTCCACTTTCAAAATTCTGGCCTCGTTTCGTGTTGAGTAGCGGAACTCAAAGCAGCGCTTTGCCTCCATACCAGAGCAAAGAAATGAAAATATTAAATACTTCATTTCTTTTTTAAGTTTTTTATCATCATACAATCTCATTTTTTTCTTTCATCATAGAAATAATAATTGTACCATCAATATCACACAACACATCGAAAACTAAACATTTTGCCAATTCAATAAAACAATTGTATAAAATAACTCTTTTAGCAAGTAGTAACATCACATTTTAAATTTATGTAATTTTTTTATTTATGGAACGAACTTTTTTAATAAAACCAACACTTAATGTTAAGTAAAGGTTTACAGAATCTAGTAGTAAAAACTGCATTTAAATTAGGTTAAGCCGTTTCTGAGAAACGGACAAAAAATTATAAACTAATTTTTTTGGCTTTTTTACAGTAATAAATGCCCCTAATAGTCGTTTTTCTGATGTATCTTCCATGAACAGACACAGATCAGTTACGATTTTTCCAAGTATATAGTTGACTTGACTCGCAGAAGACATTTTAACATTTTTTAAAGTGTAACTCCATACTAAGGAAAGAAAAAAATATTTAGACAAACGTATGAAAGAAAACTGACTTGAACCCGCGCCTCTTTGACGCTTAAATTTTCATATGTTCTAAGTATTAGACTGGGACTATAAGTTAGATTTATTATACTTACACTCGAATGAAATGTAATTGTGTTTACTTGATTGTTTATACAACAAAACACATAATATCGATTATATTACTGTAATATTACTGTAAACTGATCAAAGAGAGCTCTTGGTGACATGATGTTTTAGAGTCTTTAATATGCTAAATACGCTCAGTAATCAATATATTCAATTACTAGCGACCTACTCGCGGCTTCGCCAGCTAGTTCAAGCTGGCGAAGCCGCGAGTAGGTACTAATATTTATTTACTTATATGAATCACTTTCATGTTCTAATAACATTATTAATTTAAAGAAAAGTAAAGTTTTAATACTAATTTTGTCGAAATAAATACCTCAAATTGACATCTATATATCTTTTTTTTATTTAGAAACCGTTTAGAAATAAAACTAAGAACACTACATGTTAAGGGAAGCTTTTCGAAACACAAAAGTGAAACCATTTAAATCGGTTTAGTTGTTTCTGATATTATCACGAACAAACGCACAGACAGATAAAAAAAATATTGTTTTGACTTCTACTACATTAATAATTAATGTCCCCGATAACAATTTATCTCGTGTATCTTCCTTGTACATACAGCGGTCAGTTACAATTTAGTATCTGTCTGTATTTCAAAATACAGTATTTATTTATTATGTGATACAGCCTACAGTGTAGGCAACAAATTTTAAACTTATAACGAAAGTTACTACTAACAATAAATCAAATCAAATCAGCTTCACGCTGTATTCCGCACACAGCAGGGTAGGCAGAGGTAACCTAGTGTTCATGAATTCTGGACGCATTGCGTGCTGAGTGGCGGAACTCAACTCCGCGCTGTGCCTCGGCACCAGAGCGAAGAAATGAAAATATAAATGTAAATAAATATTTCACTTCCTCGAGCGGGGATCGAACCCACAACCAGTCGATTGTACAGTCACACTTTGTGCCTCTGCGCCACGACCGGCCTCAAAATTACTACCAAATGTTTTTTTTTTTTTAATCAATACACAAAGAGTCATATAGTATATAAAATTGAAATTCCAGATCAATTAAACCACGTTTACAAATTTGGTTGGTGCGCCCCTGATGCAACAGCAAGGGTATTTTTACGTAAAGTCATTAATATGACATTCCCTACGCGGGCGTCAAGTCAAGTATCATACATTTACGTAAGTATATAATAAAAAAAAACCAGAGAATAGAGACAATAAGATCTTTTTGCTTGCCGGAAAAAGCTAAAATTGTTTGTATTTAATTTTTATTTGAAATATAAAAAAATATTTACGATAAAATACAGTAATATTTTCTTTTATATTGAAATTTATTTATATTGAACTAAAAAAAGAAGCTAATTGCGATTTAAAGTATACGTTAGAGTAGAGGTTCCCAATCTTTTATTGATCAGGGACCACTTTTATAGAATTCTTGTTAGCAGGGACCACTTTGTAGGTATATTAAAAATAAATTCATAATTAAACAAAAATGTTGTATGATGGGATGTGTGAATTTTTAAGTATATATTAAAAATCAATGAATTTCAAAGTATATAAATTTAAATGTCAACATATTTTATGTTTTACTGATGATACAACTCAGCTGTAAGCAGACTATGCTCAAACCCCAAAATTTTTAATCATTCGCGGACCATATTTTAGCTGCTGCGGACCACTACTGGTCCACGGACCTCTGGTTGGGAACCGATGCGTTAGAGTGTATCTATTTGAAAATTTGTTTATCTTCAAATTGATTTATTATTACGGAATTTAGAATTTCTGTCATTCTGTTATCTCATCGTGTGGTTTTTCCTTTGGGAATAAAAAATGTTTCTTGCACTTTACAGCTACTGGCCAGGAAGCATACTGTAAACTACGGTTTACAGTGTATAGTAATGAAGTCGTACGTGCCTTTGAAATTCCTGTTTCACAGAAGTCGTTTGCCGTTGTACTACTGTCATGGAGAAGTATACATTCTTATGTTAAATACCATAAACAAATTTCAGATACACGAGTTTTTTTTAAATACAAAGTTAAATTTGCCAATTAACTTTTCCTTCGAGTTTTACTATCCGAAAAACTTGTAATTTATAATGGATTAAATTAATAAAGCAATACAGTGAGAAATTATCATAGAATTGTCTCTTATTTTCTATTGTACTGACTTAGTATTTTAAAAAATTACTTATACCTCTAAGACCAATGTTTGTTAAGATGGTTGTTTCTATGTTTGTTTGTTTACGCGTCAGGTTATGGGCTTCGATTCCCGCTCGGGAATATTAAATAGTTTATGTTTTTATCTCTCTCTCTTTCTATTTTTCTAAAAGTTACTACTTCTGATATATAACAAATATTTACCAAAAGTTATGCAGTTTTATGTTTATTGAAATGTTTATTTTCACCGGACTGGTCCGTCATTTTGTAGTAGTTAAAATGTCATAAATAAATGAATCACAGCAACAGCTTAGTTGACTAAGCAGTAACAAAAGACACGTTTTGAATAAAAAAAAGTTGAAAATAACTGTTAAATGGAGGGTAGTTAAACGCCCCTGGAGGGCGAGGCGCGATCTAATCGAGATGATTATGATAAATGACTACTTGTGTTGGGGCGGGCGGGTTATTTTCCCAATTCTGAAACTGTATTTGATATACTTAGTCGAATTTTATTTATATTTAATATAATATAAAAATATTTTGTTTTAGGTAACGTCACTCAGCATAGTATATTTTTTTTTTTTTTTTTTTTAGCATTTCATAATTTAGAAAAGACGAAGAAAACAACGTACAGCGATTAATAATTTCTAATATTTTTCTACTTATGTATTGGGTAAATCTAAATCTAATAAATTAGTCTTTATTTTTTGATACAATTTGATAACTGTTTGTTTATTCACTTCTACATATGTATATAGGTAGTAATTTTCGTAATTTTTCTCAAATTATTAAAACCTAGTGAAAGAACATAAAGTACTTAAATAATGAAATATTTATACAAAAAATAATATCTAATAAATGTTTCTAATAATATTTAAATGGGTAACATTTTAATATTATCACCAAACGATTGAGCTCGCTAAATTGATAACATTCGCACGAATGAACACAATAATCGCATATTTCATTTTATTTACAAAACATAAAAAATATACCCAATCACATTTTCCGTAAAAAAAATATATTTTTTAATTATTTATTTTTAATCTATTTTTTACAGGCTGTGGGTCCGATTTCCACTCGAAGAAATGAAATATTTAATATTTTCATTTCTTCGCTCTGGTGTAGCGGCAAAGCACGTCGTTGAGTTTTGCCACTCAACACGCCAGAGGCCAGTCGTACCGCAGCGGCACGAGGTGTGACTGTAAAACTGACTGGTTGTGGGTTCGATCCCCACTCGAGGAGATTAAATATTTACTTAAATTTATATTTCCATTTCTTCGCTCTGGTGTCGAGGTTAAGCGCGGCGTTGACTTCTGCCACTCAACACGCAATGCCTCCAGAATTCGGCAGAAAGTGGGGAACGGAGTGTCTTAACACTAGGTTCACAACTAGGTAGTTCAACACTAGGTAGAAGCTGATTTTTTTTTAAACAAAGTAATGTAAAACAAACTCAATTATTTGATGAATAGCGTATATTAATAAAAGTAGTTATTATTATTGTTATTTTTTTATTTGTTATGTCCTATTAGGATTGTTAATAATGTTTTTAATTTTTATTAGTGTCACGCTGTCCCGCACACAGCAGAATAGGCAGAGAGAACCTAGACTTTTCGCTCCTTATTTTTCGCCGAATTCTGAAGGTATTGTGTGTCGAGTCACGGAACTTAACTCCGCGCTTTGCCTCGACATAAAAGCGACTTTTGATAAAATTTTTAAAATGAGACATGGTTGTTACTTTTTCTTAATTTTTAAATTCTTTCATCCTGGAGGCATTGAGTGTTGAGGGACAAAACTAAACGCTGCGCTTTGCCTCGACACCAGAGACATGATCGTTACTTTATCTTCATTCTTTAATTCTTAGCTAATACTTTCATATAAGTTATGTCAAAATCAGCTTACACTATAATAGATTTTTGAAATAATTACATATAACAAACAAATCAATCCCACAAAATTCGGTGATACGTGGGGAAGGGAGTGTCTTAGCACTAAGTTCCCGCTGCCTACCCTGGTGTGTGCGGGATACAGCGTGAAGCTGATTATTTTTTTTCAACAAATCAATAAGAGTAATCCCCAGAAATTTTTCACCTGAATACAAAACGAAGTTTTGACTGCACCAAATGGAATTGACGAAATGTGATTACATTTTCAATTTGCAACAGATTGGGAGGTCGAGCTCACCTCTGCCCCGAATTGTGGCATGATTGTTTTATGATACAATTTCATATTTGCTTGATTGGAAATAGATGTCGTGGTAAAATATATGAGATTTGACAGTCGTTTTAACTATTACTATAGACAATAATATAAAGTAAAATGAGTTTATAAATATATTTTATTATTTTGACTTTAATCTGTTCTTTAATAAACATAATAATCATCAGTTTCACGCTATATCCTTTAAATAGCTGGTTGGGCAGAGGCAACCTAGTGCTAAGGTACTCAGTTCCCTATTTTTTGGCGAATTCTATAGACATTGCGTGTTGAGTGGCGGGACTCAACGCCGCGCTTTGCCTCAGCAGTAAAGCAAAAAAAATGAAAATACAAATTTAAATAAATATTTCAAAATAAAATTAATAAAATAACTTATTAAATTACGAATTATAATCATAAATGTGCAAGTATCGATAATTATACAAACTCAGTCTTCTAGGAAGGGTTGTTACACCATACACTACACTATACAACCAGCAACAGAATATAACAAAGATAAAATCTAACTGTGTTGGCATTCTGTTTTCACAAGATTCACAATATGAGTCCCCCGCGGTGTTGACAAGAGCGCTCTGTCGCTCTCCCGCGACGGTCAACACTACGCCGCAAATAAACTACCCCTATAAGACTACTATATGAAATTTATTGGGCCACTATAACCTATAGTGTTTTCTGGTGTGATTTATTTTATAATTTTGTGATGTATTTTTTATATTATATTCTGAATTGTTTAAATACATATGGACAAAATATATAAATTAATGGGATGGGTTGTGGGTTCGATCCACACTCGAGGAAATTAAATGTTTATTTAAATTCTGGTGTCGAGGCAAAGCGCGGCGTTGAGCTCCACTACTCAACACAAAATGCCTTCAGCAGACGGCAAACGCTAGAGATCGGCGGAAAATGGGCAACGAAGTGTCTTGAACATAAGTTTGCCTCTGCCTTCCCTGATGATTGCAGGATACAACGTGAAGTTAGACATTTACCACAATATATTTTTTTACGCTTGCCACATTATTTGATCTAAATATATTAATATTAGAAAAACATATCAATTAATAGTTTAATATTATATTTAAGAGTGAAGCAAAACGTAGTATTTTCGCTAAAAATAAATAGCTACAAACAAAGTAAAGAAACCACGAAAACTCTTATGTTCGACTTAATTGCACGAATCAGCGTCGAGTGGCTGGAAAGAGTGTTCCAGTATCACGTACGATGTTTGCAGTTAAATGAAATCAGTGTGAGGCTAATTCCCAAAGCACTTGGAACCCCTTCTAGTGATCGCTGCTCGCCAAATGAACCTCGTAATGTCTGCTTTTCTACTGTAATTACGCAGCCATTACCGACAGTAATCTTTCTACTATTTTAAATAACAAGAGATCAAAACAAAACCTTATGTGAAGTAAGTAAAATCTAATTTCAAAAAATGACTGCTATACTGGCTGGTCTCATGTATATGTTTTACGAAAGCGAAATAGTTCTTATTGCGTTTGCGGAAAACCTAAAATCGTCGATCGTGCGTAACGTCACAGGCATTTCAACCTTTCTTCTATGTAATAAAGTATATATCGAAACGTCAGGCTGTACGTAGTAGGGGGTAGCCAGAGGCTCGAAGGAGTTAATGCGTGACGCACAAAAGACCAAATCACGACCCTCCCGACGTGGCCGCGGCGTCAAAGAAGAAATTTGTATTCCAATTATGACGCCACAGACACCCGTCGATCAATATCGTTGGCCACTTTAATGGTCTTTTTTTATATGTATAAACTAATTTTAAAAGTTGTAAGTATGTATATACAAACATCGACGATCGCTAGGTAAAGTATCGAAAGTGACAAAATTACAATTTTCTACTAATTCTAAGGGTAGTTTTCGATTATATATGTATAATTTTAAAAACCGCATAAACAACGTTTTTTTTAATATTGAAAAAAGCTCATTAAAACTGAACTGTTTAGTAATTAAAAATAAAACATTTTCGATATTTCACTTTCGATACTTTACTTAGAGACCGTCAATTTCAATTATTCTTTTTTCAATGTATAGGCGACGTCAAATTATCAAAGATCGAATTTTATTTATTAAATTATGATATTATATATGATAAATTGAAAGAAGTAATCACATGAAACATGAAATTAGCAATAGTGTAAAAGGCGTTACGCCTGCGTTTTTTGGAGTTTTATTTTACAATTTAATAATCTAATTTCTTGTTGGTTTAGTTAAGTTAGTTTTAGTATCAAAATATTTTAAGTTATATTACACTATTATAATGATAAAGATTGATATTTAAAAAGTTCATTATTTATTACTTTTGCGTTTCTTTTTATAAGTTTAATTTTATTATTAAAAAAGTTTTATAAACACAACTCTCTTACAGCTATCTAAAGGAAGCGTAATATTTATATCACAAAACTAGGATTGGTATGTTTATACAGCAACATTTCCAAAAATATTCTTGGTAAAATAATTCAAAAGAACAAAGGAGCAACGTCTACGGCGGCAATAAAATGATAATAAATGGATAATTACTGCATTACCGTGTTCCAGAAAATGGGGAAGAATACTATCGAAAAGAAGCGTATTCGCCGCGATATAATCCTTACCATTGAGAACTTAAGAATCATGAGAATATGTACATAGAGAGAGAGAGAGAGAGAGAGAGAGAGTCCGGTGGAAAGACCCTACACTATTAGCCATTTGATTGCAATTCCAGCCCCGATTCTGAGATTCGGATTCAATAAAGCTCACCCTGCAGATAAATTTTGACATTTCTATATATTAGGACACACAATTATTGGTTGGTAATTGCTTTTGATCGTTTTGGGGATGACGTATTTGATAAAATCGCTCATATTTTTTTTTATGAATAAGCTAAATTGGTTTCGTTTTCTTAATTAGGTGCATTGTTTATGCTGGAATCATTAAATATATCGTAAAAATAAAATATAGAGGGCAGGGGCCCATAAGCGTGTGATTGTAAACGTAATGACAGGTAATGGGTTCGATTCCTATTCGAAGAAATGGAATATTTAATTTTTCCGAAGAGTTTTACCACTCAATACGCAATGCCTCCAGAATTTGGTGAAAAATGGAAAACGGAGTGTCTTAAGACTACATTCCCTCTGCTTGCCCTGCTATGTGCTGGATACAGCGTAACGCTAAAAAAAAGTCAAGTGAAGTCATTCTCCACTCAAAACTGATAGCCAACAAAATCCAATTCTTTGAAGAAAAAGAAAAACAAAAAATAAATCGGTATACTATATTTTATTCCTCGAACTTCCCATCAACTTTATTTTGCTAAAACGTGTGACATTAAACAGGAATGTGACTTACAATATTTGTACGATTTTTTTACATCTCCTACCCACCCCTGTTTGCCCGGTATGTTTGAGCAACGCGGTTTGTCTTTGGGTGGGACCGATCAAACGTCAGGCAAGCACTCTATAATAACATTGTTTTATTGAGCCACAATTAAACTCGTGTCACGGTACATATCTCGCGTGACGAAATTGATTGCATACTAAAGTGTATATTAATGGCGTTTGGATGAAAGTGTTTTTTTTGGGAAAAAATGTGTTTATTTTTCAAATTTGATTTTGGATCTAAATATTAAAAATCAAATTAAAAAAATTAAATCAGCTTCACGCTGTATCCCGCACAGAGTAGGGTAGGCAGAGGGAACCTAGTGTTAAAACATTCCGTTCCCCACTTTCTGCCGAATTCTGGAGGCATTGCGTGATGAGTGGCAGAACTCAACTCCACGCTTAACCTCGACACCAGAGCGAAGAAATGGAAATATAAACTTTAGGTAAATATTTCATCTCCTCGAGTGGGGATCGAACCCACAACCAATCCGTGTTACAGCCACACTTCGTGCCACTGCGCCACTACTGGCCTCATAAATATTAAAGTTTATAATATAAGACATAAGTTAATAAATAGTATGCAAAAAACTCATTTTTTTATTTTGGCAAACGCAACGAAGTTTTACTGTTTTTTTGGGGTTCTGTAGGTTTTTAGGAAAAAAGGAATCCTTATAGGATCACTTTGTTGTCAGTCTGTCTATCTATGTATCTGTCAAGAGCCTCAGGAACGCTTTGAGATATCGAGTTGAAAAATGGTATTTCTACATTTACTTAAAAAAGATATGGCCGTTTATATCGCAAAAAACGTGTATTTTGAGACTATGAAGTTAATAATTATTAAAGATGCTAGTTCAAGTGAGGTATCAAATGAAGGGGCTCTCGCTAAGCTAAGCTTGAATTTCGGAAAAAGCACAAGTGCCTCCAATTTTTGTACGGAACCATCGGTGAGTTAGACGACTCACGCTTGTCCGGCTTTTATATAGATGATGTCAAAATCTACTCTTATGTTCATTAAAACATCTGGCATACGCAAACGCGACTTGTGTTACCACCTACTAAATACATGTTAACCTAGAAATATTGTACCAAAATCTGTCAAGCATATCTACAAAATGGTCATAAAACTAACTGGTGAATATTGATCTTTTAGATAATCTCTTACATGGAATATTGACCTTACATAGAATAGTAGATTCATAAAGAAAGAATTTCGATTTATTCATACATTTGTAAATATATTTGTTTTTAGGTGTACTACAGGACGATCGCGTGATAAAATGTTGCGTGGTTATTGAAGTGTCTTACGAACAGTATTCTTAGGCACCTTAGCCTCGTGTTTACTTGAGGTCATGAATATTTACGTAAATTATATTGATTTACGTCACGAATAGGCTAAATTCTTTTTTCTTGCTTATCACATGTTTTTATTTAGTTATTAAATATTTTTGGTAAATTTTAAAATAACTTTTGTTAAGCTTTATTTGAATTGAACTTTCACTGAACTCTATAGATTCTCATATAAAGTTAAAAAATATTTTAAATTTCAATTGGAAACTTTGAGAAAACTAATATTTTAATAATAAACAAAATAAGTATGTAACAGTATCTTAAAAAGCATAATCAAATTTTCAAACCAGATCACAATTTAAAAATGTAATGAAATTTTTTTACCAACGATACGATTAATAGGAAAGGAATATAGATATAATGACAATATATAGTTATATATACATATAAAAGTTGTGATATTATTTTATTTTTGGCATTTGTAATCCGATACGGCTGGTGTCAAGAGTCACGTGGCCAGCGTTCACTCAGCGTGCCCGCGCAAACAAGCCTATATCTAATGAAATAGAGAACTGACATCTGTCACGCTACAGTAAAAGCTACGATAAAGTTTGATATTTATACATGACTAGATACTATCACTGCTAAAACTGATGAAGTAAAATACCTTATTTTTTGAGAATTTCCACTTATACATATACTCAAATGTTAAATTGTTTCAGCACTATAGCATAAATAAACCGGAGGGTTCCGTACAATAGTTGGAGGTGCTTGTGCTTTTTCTGAAATCAAAGCTTAGCTTAGCCAAAGTCCTTTCATCTGGTCTGGTACCTCATGTGAACTAGCGGCTTTAATATCATATTTTGCTTCTCTTTTAAGGTTTATTTTGTAGGATTTAACAAAAAATGTATAGTTTTCAATTTTTTTTTCTTGAATATTATATGTATATACTAACTGCTAAATTTCATAGTTCCAGGTCAACCAGAAGTACCCTACTAATTTTTATTTATTATGTCGAAATATGCTTGTTTTGCAATAAAACTACCCAAATCTTTTTTATAAGTTAATGTAGATTAACGATTTTTCCAGGAAATTAAGGGATCGCAGATCTGAGTATATGGTTTCAATTTCAACCCGATATCTCCAAGCGTTACTGAGATAAAGGCTCTTGACAGACAGACAGACCGATGGACTTTTTTTCTTAAAAGTTAAAGGAACCATAAAACATAAAAAAATATCTAAAGGCTTAAAAAATATTATGGACATGCAACAAGTTACAATTTACTTTATACATATCTATATATTTTTTTGAATCGTCGTTACAAATTTTTTTTATAAATATTTTAAATTTCTATCTGTACCTTTAATAAATTATCTTTTATAATATATGGATTACCCTCTGAAGAATATGTTGTAACATAACGGCGCTGTGGGTCGACGAACAAACAAAAGTACTCTCTGGGTAACTGACCGTGGACAATAAACAGTCCGAATGTTTGTCTGGGACGGCCTTGCAAATGTATAAAAGAAAATATCGTAGTTCGTTACACAATTCTGTCCCTGATATTTTCTACAAACTTCTTTTGTTGGTTCACTATACAAGATAAGGCTTCAACGCATTTGGTTTTAGCTATTTATTATTTAAAAAAAAAAAACAGTTTCACGCTGTATCCCGCATACAGCAGGTAGGCAAAGGGAACCTAGTGTTAAGACTCTCCGTTCCCCACTTTCTGCCGAATTCTGAGGCATTGAGTGTTGAGTGGCAGAACTCAACGCCGCGCTTTGCCTCGACACCAGAAGACGAGCGAAGAAATGGAAATATAAATTTAAGTAAATATTTCATCTCCTCGAGTGGGGATCGAACACACAACCAGTCGGTTTTACAGTCATGGGCTAATGGACCCTTCCATTAGCCTGGTATTTTTTTTTATAATGAATATTAAAAAAAACCACAAAACACGGCTGCTAATTGTCACAGGATAAAATGGCGGCAATTTAAATACTTTTTTATTTCCTAGACATCATATATTACTTTTTAATGTAAAAATAGCAATTGAATGACATTTTTTAATTAAATATGAAAACAATTTTACTGACCTGGCTGACGCAGATGTGTGTGAGCGTCTAAAGACGACTTTGACATCGCTGATAACGAATTGCTCCCATATCCTATAAAAAGAATCAATAATAAAAATATGTTTCACAAAATATATAAAAGAAAAAATACTTATAATAAATCATAATCATAGAACTTTAATAATTAAAATTAGTGGTACACAGTAGAAGATTTTTACAATTTGTAGAAGATCATATATAAAATCAGGAAATCTAGTTGTTGTGTTTAAAAAAAAAGAAATTTCAGTACTTATTTAGAAAACGTATAAAAATTTGAACGCAGCGGGACTCGAACCCGCGCCTCCTGGAAACCGACCAGGCGCTCTGACCACTAAGCCATGCGTTCT
The DNA here is from genome assembly GCA_021202915.1 of Heliconius himera. Taxonomy (NCBI): domain Eukaryota; kingdom Metazoa; phylum Arthropoda; class Insecta; order Lepidoptera; family Nymphalidae; genus Heliconius; species Heliconius himera. Next base: position 64,532 of record JAJHJA010000174.1, on the reverse strand, counting down.
CGCCAAGCTACGTCGAAATTTTTATACGCTTGTTACAACTTATTTATGTTGTTAGCATCTCTGTAGGGAGATTTTTACAAATTTCCGCTACCCAAAGATAATTACTAAGAATTATCGTTTGGCAAGAGAGAAACTATTCTTTAAATATTTTTAAACATTTTTTTTAAAGTGTTATTCCACACTTAGGAAAGAAAAATACTTATTTAAAAACGTATAAAAATTTGAACGCAGCGGGACTCGAACTCGCGCCTCCTGGAAACCGACCAGGCGCTCTGACCACTTACTTACTTACTTATTTAGAATAAGATATATATAATACTTATTTAGAATAAGTATTTTTCTTTCCTAAGTGTGGAATAACACTTTAAAAAAATATTTAAAATTGTTGTTATTAAATTTTTTTCTTTCAATGGAACGATTTTTATAATTCACACGTTACCATATTGAATATATCGCTGCTCAAAATGAATAATTTTACAATTACAAAATATTTTTAAATGTTAAACTTACACAAAAAAAAAAGTATACCCGAAATAGCGTTTTCATATAGCAATTGAATCACAGAGCAAATTGTTAAATAATTAACAGGACCACCTCATCAACGGGCCCCGGGCAATGGAATCTGTGTTGATAATATTGCCTATTCCACGGGGGACAACGCCGTAAGCAGAAACCGAGACCAGTATAACAAAATAAGCCTTACGTACCTATATTTAAGTGCTAGTTTCGTGAATAAAAGATTTACAGATCAAGGCTTGTAGTCTCTTTGAAGCTCTCAATAGGATTTCACGCGTTGTTAGTGTTAGAGCAACATTGTGGAAAGTTCTTTTGATTTCGGGTATATTTTTGATTCCATGTTCTACGCCTCTTTGATTTTCGGGGCTCTGGATGTGACGTTATTAAGGAATGTTTTGTTACCACCTTCTTAGATAAAATAGTTTGGGTTGAAATAATATATAAAAATTTGTAGTGGATGTGGCAAAACACTATTGTAGTTTTTATGTTTTAGTTCGTATACAACCAGTAAGGAGACTGAAAATTACTAAATACAGTTAATCTTAAATCAGCTTCACGCATATTCCGCACACAGCAGGGCAACCAAATGTTAAGACACTCCGTTCCCTACTTTCCGCCGTATTTTGGAGGCATTGCCTTTTAAGTGGGCGAACTCTTCGCCGCGCTTTGCCTCGACACTAGAACGAAGAAATGGAAATATAAATGTAAATAAATATTTAATTTCCTCGAGTGGTGATCGAACCCACAACCAGTCACGTTTACAATCACAGTTTGCGCCCCTGCGCCACGACTGGCCTATTTATATGATTTTATTTTTAAGTCATCTATCTATCTTAATTGATTGCTTTCAACTTCAACGAAATTCATTTCATTCAAAACGTCATTCAACTTGAACAAAAACATGTAAATCAAATATTAACGTATAGTATTATTCAAATTAAATGTTTTTAGAGACTCTAAAATGAATTTCTTAATGTACAAAATTATTATTATCTGGTTTTGATTTTATTTTCATATTTTCAAAAATATTTTGTACTTTCTCATCATATGAACAGCCAAATAGCAGCACTATCCCTATTGTTTACTCCCGTCACTATCGCCGTCGGGATCAATCATTCGTAACCCGACTCTTACTTACTGCAAATATAACTATAATACAAATACATATAGAACATCTATAGAAAAAGATTTCTGAGCAAATGTAATATAACATTATAAATAATTTCAACGATAAGAACAAAATAAACAGTTAAAAGTCGAGTTAAATATTTATTTAACTCAACTGTTTATAACCTGCCAAACGACTAACATTGCGCTGTTGTGATAGTTTATTAATTTAACAGTACATTAAAAAAAAACTATATTAATTATTAAAATATCTAATAATATTTGTTTACGCAAAAACATTCAGGTGAAGCCACCAGCATCTATAGTAGATGATTAATTCTTATAAAATATTTAATAATCTTTTAACGACTCGGTTATCTAAACCTCAAATTAACCTAAAGCGTCCCACTCAATTCCATTATTTAAGATCAAAGGTCTATCACAACTATTTGGCGAAGGCGACAAACCCGCCGCCCCCGCGGCCACTGTACAACAAAGGGAAAATATTAAATCTCAGTTACTTAATGAGCATACTATTATAGTGAAGTAATTTCAATATAAAAATGGTAAGATTTTATATTTATATTTTTTTTATTTTGTCACATATTATATTTAGTGTACCTACCCAATAAAAAAAAATATTTTATTTTTTTATTAAATTGAGGCATAGGAGTCTAAGCGTGTGACTGTAACGTGACGGTTTTTGGTTCGATTACCGTTCGGCGGAATGAATTACTATTTATGAATATTTTCATTTCTTAGCTCTGGTACTAAGGTGAAAAGCGCGACGTTGAATTTACCCACTCAACACGCAATGCCTCGAAAATTCGGCGCAAATGGAAAACAGAGTGTCTCAACACTAGGTTACCTCTGCCTACATGCGGAATAAAACGTGAAGCTAAAAAAATATTAAATCCCCATAGAGCATAAGCTAAAAAAATAAAATTCGAAAGTGTCAATAACATCCTGATTTTCATTTTAAATTACAATCAGCCGTCTAATATTATACACTTAAAATACGTATAGCACTCTGTTCGCTCCACGGCACGCAAAACAATGGGGCGCTTATGGTTTCCCTCGCCTAAAGCGACTTTTCCTCTCCTCCTCTCCACTCTGTCCCTCTCCCACTCGCGGGAATACACGTGAAGAGGATGGGGAGCGGCGGGCAAATGCCATTCTCAGTTAATTTTCGGAGCCGCCGCTAGCTTCGTCTCCTTTCTGCGCACCCCGCTTTAAAATATCGAATTTTTTTAACTCTTGCAAAATCTCTTATTCACATGGAGGAACATTTTTTTTATTTTTTTTTCCTTTATTATAATTTATCATTGTTATGTGGATTAATGGTTCAAATATATAAAAGAATATATATATTATATTTTTTTTTCATTGTGTGATGGTTAAACCTACCTGCCGCAGTCATTTATTACATAAAAAAAACAAATATTTTAAGCTTAATACATTTTTCATATATTATTAGTAAGTCGTATTAGAATCTTATTTTTTTAGTGGGTACTTTATGGAACTATTTATTTAATTGAGTTTGAGCCCAGTTGAGGAGCATGGGCACAAGCAGGTGATTGCAAACGCGACTAGTTGTGGGTTCAATCCCCACTGGGGGAAAAGAAATATTTATTCAAATTTATATTTTCATATCTTCGCTCTGGTGACGAGGGAAAGCCGTTCAACACGCAATGCTACCAGAATTCGGCGTAAAATGGGGAACAGATTGTCTTAACACTAGATTCCCTCTGCCTACCCCTGTGAGTGCGTGATACAGCGTGAAGAACTATTAACAGAAAAAGATACTACTGTAAACCTAAACCCGACTAACTAAAAACAACTAAAATTAAACTGCAATTCTCCCATTATCACATAAATGGGTGTTATTAATTAACATACCATAGTAAATTATCGAGGGCGTAACCTCACAAATCTCGCTTAAGGAATATTATTAGTTTAAATAAAGTCGTCGGTGCTTTATTTATAATTCATTTCGAAATAGTCACGGGGAGGCGATTTCGGAGGTCACTAGAGGGGTTATTAAAATGGTCTTCGATATCCGATGAATAATATCCGTATTCGTCTTTAAACTTTACTAATTAAGACCAAGTTAAATGTAATTTATTCTGTATTATTTGTTAAATTGTGTTTTTCTGTACTTTAATTAATTGATTAAGATTAATTTGTGTTTGCTTATTTATAATATTTCTCTAGTTTAATTTTTTTAAGGTATATTATAAATAATTAAAAGTCAATATTAAATAAGACGCTTCTGTAATAACACAATTAGCATAAAGATAGTTATGCAAGCGCCTGGGAACGTAACCGGAGATATTTGTTTTTCACGCTAGATTTCGCGGAAGACTCCGCGTTGCATTCCCAGCTTTATGGAATAAAAAGTAAAAAGAGTCGGAGTTAACATATCACTCTGTTAACACGCATTTAGAATATTTTAGTTTTAAAATATTTTTAGTTTAAAAGTATTATTTTAATTAAATTTTTAAAATAAAGTACTTCAATTTTAAGTTAATAGTTTTTATTATAAAATAAGGCTCCCAAACTTGACTGGCGCAGCCGGTAGGATATTCCAACATAAAATATATATAAAGGAATATCCTAGAACCAAATAAAGAAATAAGTCAAATCAGTGGAGTGGTTCGAGATGCGAGTGGCTGGCTGGTGAGTACTACTTTTCACCTCCCTTTCATCGTCCTTCGCGTGTTATAATAATAATTAATTTTAATTATATTGGAATTGGTCGTTTTTCGATATAATGTTATCTGAATTTACATTAAATTTTGTAAATCAGTAAAATAGTTAAGTTAATAGAATAAATACTTAGTTTTATTTAATTAAGATAGAATTGAATATAAAATTATGTTCATTCTTATATTTAAGGTATTTTTTAATGTGTTTTAGATTTTAACAATAAATGTTAAGTGGAATTTAAAAATAATATAATATAGTGAATTTTAGTTGAAGTATTTTTTTTTTTCAGTGTAAAATAAAAAGAAATTATAAATATAAAATTATAATTATAAAAAATTTATATATAAACTTTTTTATTTAAAATAAATAATTTTGGAATTACTATTTTTCTTTTTTATAAAAATACATATGGATATATATATTTAAAATCTCATTGTACTATATATTTTACTATAATATATTTAACTATAATAAATAGCATTGGATAAAAAAAGAGTATTAAATTGAATTTTACTATGTTTTATTTTGTAGCGTTATAGAATACTTAACGTTAAATCATATTGAGTGTATAATAAACGTGTTAAATTGGTAATTAAATACTGCAATTTTATATTTTAATTTTACGTCACTAGTTATAAAGCAATTATTATTTTTTTTTCTAGTGTTATTTGTCTAATTTAAAAAAAAAAAAAAAAAAATGTCTACTTCCGAATCAATGTCTAGAGCTACGACACAAGTTATATTAGTTCCGAGCGAAATGATTAAATTAGTTCCCTTGTTTGACGGGGACAAAAGACATTTAAATTTATATATTCGAAAATGTGAATATATCATTTCAAGGTACGCGGGCAATCAATCGCAGAATATATACCTTATGCATACTTTAACAAGCAGATTAATCGGTGACGCAGCTGCTTTGCTTAGTGAACGAAATGATATAGATACATGGGCCGAATTAAAACAACTATTAATGAGACATTTTGGAGATCCGCGTAATGAACAGTGCATAGCGATAGAATTAGAGTCATTGCAAATCAAGCAAAACGAATCATTTTTAGATTTTTGTCATCGAATACAGTCCATTAGGTCTGTACTTATATCTAAAGTAAACGAAATAGAGGATGCACAAATTAAGGCTAGTAAAGTTATTATATATAATAACACAGCTCTAAATGTATTCTTGTATAATTTGCCTGAACATCTGGTTCGATCGGTACGGTTACACTCCCCTACTACACTAGAAGATGCTCTCGCAATAGTAATGGAGGAAGTGAATTTTAATACACAATATTCAATGCGAAGTAAATTAATGTCTTTTCATAATAATCGTTCGAATAGCTTACAAAATTTTAAGTCGCCGACTATTAACACAGTGCCTTATGCGCAAACGTCTGCTCCTAAGCCCATATCGTTTGTACCAAAACCGATGCCAGCGATAAATTCAAAACCTAGCTTTGGCTTTAATCCTCCTACATTTGGTTACCGCCCTCAGTTTAATAACCCTCAATTTGGTTATAACCCACGATTAAATGCACAACAATTTGGTTATCGCCCTCAAACAAATAGTCAATCATTTGGTTATAATCCACGATTAAATGCACAACAATTTGGCTATCGGCCTCAAATAAATAATCAACCATTTGGTTATCGCCCACAGTTAGGACAGCAACAGCCGTCGTTAAACATGAGACCACCACAGCGTGTTAATAATAACCTAGATACCGATGTAAGCATGAGGACTGCACTTCCTGCTAAAGTACAACAGGGTTTTAAGCTTAACGAATTGTATAATGACACTGACATGTATGAACAGAATAACGATTTTAACATTGAAACAGATTATACATCGTTCCATTCTCCCTATGATTTTTGCTACGAACCATACTATAACGATTTTGAATTGACACACAACGAATACGAAAACGTAGACCATAGCGAACCGACTACCAGTCCTGTAAAGGAATTAGAACAGACTGAAAACTTGACTGGACAAGGACAGACTAACGAAAATTTTTATATAAAAGCCTCAACCAAACCAAAAGAAGTAATAAAAATAAATTGTAATTTGAATTTAAAATTGCCTTACATATATTTACCAGAGATCGATTGCAAATTCATGATTGATACAGGTAGCACCAAATCCTTTATACACCCTAAAATAGCTCATGAATTTTTTTGGTCATTTATTAAGTACGAACCATTTCAAGTTATTAGTACACACGCTTCCAGTATACATAATGAGGTCATTGAGATTCCATTACCGCCCACTTTTAAATGTCCTTATATGCATAAATTTTATTTATATAACGTAGACTCACAATACGAAGGTTTAATAGGGAATGACCTATTAAAACAATTAGAAGCAGTCATAGATTTAGGAAAATGCGAATTAAAAACCGCTTTCACAAATCTTCCAATAGTCTATAACCAATTACAATACGAATTAAAATTGAAACCTCGTTCAGAACAGCGTGTATTATTACCTACTAACGTCCATTCTGGAGTTGGAATATTAAATTATACGGAATTTGTTCAAGGCGTAAGAATGCCATCTGCTTTAGTTACATGCGAAAAAGGTTATGCAATGTCAGTAATACAAAATACTTTAGATGACGAAATGATTTTGACTATAAATAAACCTTTTGAAGTAATTCCTTATACTAAAACAGAGTGTGTGGTGAATAGTATGCAAGATGAGGTAGAAGTTGATAAATTGCTTGAAGAAAATTTGACAAAATTACACGCAATCGAAACTGAAAACGATTCGGTAGTAGTAAATGTTGATAGTGACACATCTACGTTAACTGCTGACGAATTACCACTCTCAGACAATTCTTCAACCTTAACAGCTGCCTCCATATTCCCTACTGAACAACAGACGTTATTGCGATCATCTAGTAGTACTGAAACAGCCCATTCATGTGCAGATTTAGAATCAATCGGAATACCCATTTTACAAGAAGCAATCGATACAAAACCTAATCAAATTTTAGTATTTATCTGGAACAAAAATGAATTGCAGGTTAAAGATATTTCTAGGGATAGACAGAAAATCCTTGAAGTGTTCTTGCCCACAGGTAATTACGAACTTATAAAAAGATTTCTTAAGGAACATATTAAACCAAAATTAAAATATTTCATTTTCTTTGAAAGTGTGGCACATCGAAAGGAATTTTCAAATATAATAATTGGATTGTTTAAACGAGATACAGTTAAGTTTTATGAATGTACTGAACGTGTGATGTATGTGGAAGATGAGAATGAACAAAAGGAAATAGTGTTAAAGCACCACGAAGGAAAAACTTGTCATAGAGGCATAAGAGAAACTATGGTCAGAATTCGTAGACATTATTTTTGGATAAATATGCAAGAAACAATTTCAGCAATTATTAATGCGTGTGACGCTTGTAATAAAATGAAATATGACAGACGACCTATAAAACCCATTTTACAATTAACTGAAACCCAGCATGCACCGTTTCAAGAAATATTTATTGATTTATTTTCTATAGAAGGACAGTATTACTTGACATGTGTAGACTCATTTAGTAAATTAGGACAAGCAATTAATATAAGAAACAGATCCACTCCCGAGGTTGTTCGTGCTTTAATAAAATATTTCTCATATTACGGAACTCCTAAAAAAATTACTTGTGATCCGGGTAAAGAATTCAATAATGACTTATTACGTGAACTACTTGACTTATATAAAATACAATTACATATTTCCACCCCCAATAATCCTAATTCTACGGGAATTGTAGAAAGATTCCACTCAACTCTAATAGAAATCTATAGATTAGCCAAATATGAAAAAAAATGTACAGATGCTGCTTCAGTAATGTCGTATTCAATTATGGCGTATAATCATACCATACATTCTACAACTGATTTAACTCCCTTCGAATTAGTTTTTGGTCATGCCGATTCAAGCAATCCCATTGTTACGGATTTCGATAAAATTTATAAGCAACAACTAGTTAAAGATCATCAAAAGCGTACTAAATACCTATATAATTATATATATAATAAAATGCACGATAAAAAGCAATTAGTTAAAAATAAAAAAGGTGGTGAAACTATTAAAAAATTGGACAGCGGTGATATTATTTATACTAAAGATATAAATACCAGGAAAAGTAAAGATAAGCCACGTTATCACAAAGCAAAAGTTTTAGCAAAAGTAAAGCGAAATATCGTTCCAGTAGAGATAAGAGAAAGAGAAACTAGAGTACCAATTAAAAATATAAAACGTCATTCACAGGTATTGTTGTCTGGTCCTGATTGTATTGGAGACAAGCCATGCTCTTCAACTGCAGTCACTTGAAGGTAATCCCGGTATACTACCAATAAAAGAAGGAACTGCGTTTAAGCAACAGGATAAATGGCTAATTTTTAAGAAACTAGATTTAGGCAATTTACTGAATGATTTTAATTTTAATTTAAATAAGTATAATAAATTTAGTAATTTAATAAATGTAAGTCAGCCTTATTCCTATGAATTTTTAGGGTTGAAGGTTCAGGTAGATTATTTAAGCAATATTTTAATAGATAAATTTCAACAATTAATACCCTCGTATAAATCTAAACGTGGATTACTTAATCCATTAGGCTCTCTTATAAAAATCATTACAGGAAATTTAGACAATGAAGACGCGATTCGTTATGATTCCATTGTATCAGAATTAAAAATAAATCAAGCATATACTGACAAAAAAATTACATTGATCTCCAAAATGCTGGATAGTTTTATTAACAGTACTGAAGCATTACATAACAATACATTAATATTAAATGAGAAGATTCAAAGAATAGAACGGCTTGTTAAGAATATGATTACTAAAAGTGAAAACTCTATATACTCGATATATGTTTTAGGTATGTTTGATATGTTTCTATGTAATTTTACCACCATCTATATATTTTTAAATGAACTAGAAACTGCTTTAGCTTTAAGTAAAGTGTCTGTACTTCATCAGTCTATAATGAATTCTAATGAATTATTAAATATATTACAATTGATATCCCAAACTGATAATTTGACATATGAACCTAATATTAACAATTTGATAAATATAGAGTCTACTATATCTGTAAAAGCTTATATTAAGAAAAGTCAGATAACATTTATATTAGAGGTACCGTTAACAGATAATAATTCCTATAATTACTATAGATTATATCCAATTCCAATATATAATGTCACTGAAAACGTAACGACAATTGTAATTCCTAAATATCCTTACCTGATGGTGAAAAGTTCTATGTACTTACCCTTAGCCCGGCCTTGCTCGCGTATTGCTGTAGGAGATCAGTTCCTGTGCTCTGAAAATGAAATAGTAAGGTATCCGGAACCAACTTGCATAGAGCAGTTAATGAAATTTGAGAGTAGCCATCGGATGTGTACTTCACACGTGGTAAATGTAGAGGATATAAAAATCCAACATATCAACACCAATAGTTGGATAGTTTATTCTAAATTCAACTCGAAAATAACAATGAAATGTAAAGATGATACCTCTTACCAAATGATACAAGGCACACTTATCCTAACCCTAGAAGAAAATTGTAACATATTAATAGAGAATATCTATTTATACCACAGAAGTACGTATGCAGAACATATGATATTCAAAAAGGTTCCGCTTATCCATTTGCCCAAACTAAACTCAACAAAAACAGGAAATCTCTCAACGGTCGACTTGAGGAGTGTAGATCTCAGTGAAGTGAAACAGTTATCGTACGTACTGAAACATAATAGTAAAGCCAATCCCAGTGATATTGTTGAAAGTCTTAGTGAAGTGAAAACCCTAAAAATAATCAGTTTTGTCTCTCTGTCCCTATATATGTCCCTACCGGTATTAGTGTTGTGTTATGTAGTCTATAAGTTTAGAGTTAAAATTTTTAATATAGAGCGAAATCCTCAGTCTAGTACTCCAACTGATGATTTCGTACTTAACGGGGGAGGAGTTATGCAAGCGCCTGGGAACGTAACCGGAGATATTTGTTTTTCACGCTAGATTTCGCGGAAGACTCCGCGTTGCATTCCCAGCTTTATGGAATAAAAAGTAAAAAGAGTCGGAGTTAACATATCACTCTGTTAACACGCATTTAGAATATTTTAGTTTTAAAATATTTTTAGTTTAAAAGTATTATTTTAATTAAATTTTTAAAATAAAGTACTTCAATTTTAAGTTAATAGTTTTTATTATAAAATAAGGCTCCCAAACTTGACTAGATCGTAAACCAAAACGGTTCTATCAACTAAAAATAATTATCAGCAATAATATTAAATACGATATCGAGCGTTTTAGTAATAGTGGGTACTGTAACAGCTCCCTGGGGTGAGGCTAAATCGTTTGTTACTATTGTCCGAGGGCATTAAGTCGTCACGGGCCGACGCGACGACGCGACGCGCATCTACGGTACATACAGCCCTACACCATGCCGTGTTTGTTCGTCTGTCACCACCTAGAAAAATATTTCTAGGCAATAATAGTTTCGGTTGTATAATATTAATGACAGTTTCGGTTACGAATTCGGTTATTTACCTGGTTCAAACGAGTGAGTGATTCTGATAGGTATTTTTTGGGTTTTGTATTTTTTTTTCTATTTAATATGTATTAAAATTCGAAATACAATTTATTGAAAATTTCAAAACAAAAGCGAATGAAATATTAATAAAAAATAATCACTTTTTTTTACCATTCGACTAAAACAACACCAATGTGAAACTACTCATTATATCCTCAAATACCAGTTCTACTATTATTAATTTCGAAATACAACTTATGATAATTATCAAATCTAAACGAAATTTGTTGAAAAATAACAAATCAACTCCTCAACCGAAGTCAAGATCCGATCCGTACACCCGCCATGTGGACCGCGCCAGCGAACCGTGCACAGATAGTGCCTCCCTCTCAACGTATAAATGATAATCATCATATTGCATCACTTACTGAAATATTGTAAATGTCAATCAAAGAATTAAGTTTGCATTGTAGTACGTGGAACGGCGCGTGGCGGCCGCGCGCGTGCGACGCCCGAACGCAACGTTTTAGCGCCCCTCTGTTTTGATTTCGAGGCGTAAAAATGTATGGTGAAGCAATAACTGTACGTATGAGCACGCGATCGGCTATTTTTTTTTATTGGTGAACACCTAAAATGTCATAAACAAATCAGCTTCACGCTGTATCTCGCAGCAGGATAGGCAGAAGGAAACTAGTGTTAAGACACTCCGTTCTCCACTTTCACTCCACTGTCCGCCGAATTTTGGAGGCATTGCGTGTTGAGTGGCGGTACTCAACGCCACGCTTTGCCTTGACACCAGAGCGAAGATATGGAAATATACATTTAAATAAACATTTTATTTCCTCGAGTGGGGATCGAACTTGTGCCCCTGGGCCACGACTGTCTAATATGTAGTTATGTATTAATTGTAATAATTGTTGAAATAAGCATATATATTGTAATGTACATGGAAATTGCGAATTAGGTTAATATGCTTTACTCAGTGTAGGAATTCGACCGGTATGACGTGGTTTAGGTATTTTTTTTATTGCAACTAAAAATATGTAATATGTTGTTTTTATATAAATTTTAGTTTTATAATTTAAATTATTATTCATTTATTTCTTCACTTACTCACTTACTCTAGTTAATAATCAGGAAATGTGAAACTTTGTTTCAATTATGAAAGGCAGAAATGTAGTTTGTATATAGGTAACACAGTCAAAGAATAAATATAATAAAATTCATTACCTTTCTTATTACATATATTTAAAGAACTTAAAGAAATTTATACGAAAGTAAATTTTAATTTTGACTAACATTTAGTAATTGAAAAAACGGTAACTTAAAAAGTATAAACGGAACCCTTATAGAAGCACTTTTTTGTGCCTCATATCAAATATACATACAAATATACAAGTATCAGAATTAGAAAGATGCGAGCATAGAAAGAATCGAACAATATGAAATTCACTGCGTAACTAAAATCTACAGGGTACTTCCCGTGGACAAATAAAAATAAAACAAAGTTTGAAAAATTATACGAATTCCACAAAAATAATTACAAACATATATTATTTGTAGTTAATTTCATACAATGCGTGTTTATGAGTCAAGTTTTATAAGTTGTACTTCCCTTTGGCAATTGGTACGGAAGCCTTGGTGGGCCCGACTCGCGTTTGACCGTTGTTTTTGGTTACTAGTCTGATTAAATTGGTGTGTTTGTTAGAAATGTCCACTCAAAAGAATTATATTTTGTGTGATATTAAAATTGAATTTCGTGATTTATTGAATTGAATTCAAACTAAGAATGGAGTCTTATCAGCCAAATTGATTAAAGTTATTCTACCATCGTGTTCTGTCAGACACGTCTTATCTACGTCACGGTGGGTGTTCTCTTGGTCTGACTAAACAAAGTATGGTGTAAGATTTTATCACTAAACTTGCTATGTATCTATTAACACATATAATAAAAAAGTAAAAATATTATTAATGTATTTACCAAAAAGTAAGTGAAGTGAAAAAAAATGGCACGTTAATTGAAAATAAATTATTGTTTTTTTTTTAATATTCTTATGGTACCGTGGTGTCTAATGGCCTATTGGATTTCTGTTAAGAAAAAGTTCTGGTAAAATTAATTTGAAAAAAACCGACTTTAAAGAATAAACTATAAAATAAATTTACTTGACATAAAATAAAACGTACTTTGATTTTGCACACACACACAATGTATAGATTTTTAAATTATTTTGATAAGTTAGTAAGCACACACTATAACTCCAGTGTGTTCCAAAGCTATAATATTGGTCTTCACTATTTAATGATATCAAATAATATCCTACAATATCATTTATCTTTCAATCTGTATATAAATAGGTACTATACGTACTGGTAGCAAAAATATATAAAAGTATTAAGTATTGTAAAAAAGTTAGAGAAAAATATAGCGGTAGGTATAGATTAATAAAATTTAAGAGTAATAATAATAATATTTATGTCTATAATTTTCAATTGTTATCTAAATAATATTTCATGTAATATATAATAAGGTAATAAAAAGCAAATTGCCGAGTGTAAGACGTCTAGATGATGAAATTATTTAATTTTAAATAAAGCTTACCTTGTGTACCCTGTGACGTTGCATGTGTAGACCACGAACTCTTGTATGATGCATCTGTTAACAAAAAATATACTTATATCTTGTCACAAAGCGTAATTAAAATGTTATGATCGATATATTTAGTATTAAACAGTAAATAAAACTTAAAGAAAATATTAAAAACACCTAAAAACTCGACTTCATAAAAAACTAACCAAAAAGGCATTCTTAAATGCCTATTCACAAAACCCTACTTTACATAAATCCGTCGATTTTTTTTTAACTTTCATAATATATCGTCTTCACACTTCAATGCATCACGCAATCATTTGGCGAAAGAATCATCAAAATAGGTTATCCTATATGGTCTATATAAAGTCAAATACATACAAACACGAAACGCTATAGCATCCTTATAAAAAAATCAATACAGTGCTCTACAAACGTTATATTTTAATTGAGTCGCGTAAACGATCTTTAAGAAGCGTAGATTAAAGTCTGCTACGGTCAAACTTCAATTTAGGAAATTGTAACTGTAGTGGAGTACTGGAGCACAGTCTGTAAGCGCGGCGGCTGTGGCTTCGATTCTCTCTCAGGGGAATATCGATGATTTCTATCACTAATCACGATCACTGATGGAACAATGAATGGATATCTAAAATGAAATTCGGGAACCTAAACAGTAGGCTATATCTGTGTATTCAGCAATATGCAGAATAGGCCGTGAAGCTGATAAAAATATATAAAGCCGGGCGTTGAGTTCCGTCGCTAAAAGTTTTTTTCTTTATAATATTCTTACCATCAGGTGCCTACTTAGAGTACCTAATTTTAATTGATTCTAGTTAAATGAATAGTGTTAAGTAGCAAAAACAAAATAAATTAATCTTAGTAAAAGAATGCCTTTTACACAAAGTAACTTATTTTTAGGGTTCCGTACTTTTTAAGGAAAAATGGAACTCTTATAAGATCACTCTGTTGTCCGTCTGTCTGTCTGTATTTCTGTCTGTTTGTCAAGACCCTTTATCTAAACCTCATACTCAGAATTACTATCTACTTCCTGATATAAAACATGTTTCTATATTTACTTAGAAAACAGATATAGCCGTGTATACAGCAAAAAACACGTATTTCGACACTAAAAAGGGAATCAAAATTCATAGGGTACTTTCAGTTAACTTAGAATTATTAAATTTGGCAGCTAGCATCTAAAGGTAGCACTAGTTCAAAAAAACATCTGAAAACTATACATTTATGGTTAAATCCTAAAAAAATAATAGCCTTAAAAAGCAAAAACCGTATTTTTACACTATAAATGGAATCAAATTTAATAGGGTATTTCTGGTTAACCTAGAACTATGAAATTTGGCAGCTAGCATCTACAGATAGTATTAGTTCAGGAAAAAAATCTGAAAACTATACATTTGTGGTTAAATCCTAAAAATAAAAAGGAAATAAAATTTGGTATTAATGCCGCTAGTTCAAGTGAAGTATCAGATGGAAGGGCTAAGCTAAGCCTGAATTTCAGAAAAAGCTCGAGACCTCCAATTTTTGTACGGAACCCTCGGTAGGCGAGCTGGGTGTTTTCATACACAATTAGTTATTATTGAATTGAACCTGTTGTAATTTAAGTAACCTTTTTATCGCCTACATGTAAATAAAAGTCTATACTATTAAAATAAATTGAAACTGAAAATATAAATAAGCCTCTAAAATATATATGAAATTTATTTATATATAGTTATTACATAGATATGTGTTTAATTAAAATCTCAGTTTTCCTTTAGGGTGGTTTGTGAACCATGACCGAGCCAGGGTCAAAGGCCATGACTGCCTATAATTATTCTAGGGGGCTGTCTCTTGTCTTGCCTTTAGTCTTACCTATTAAATAGCATTATTTAAAACAAAACATACCATTAAGGTTCATTACCTTACATTATTAAAAACAATACATAGAATTTAGGTCCACGTATATAAGCTGAACTATACTTCCAGGAAGATCTTAGTCTATCCTAGAGTTATTTCTTATTGTATACGTATGTCACATTAATATTTTACAATATTAGAAACATTAAGATAAATATTGATCAGAGTTACGCGGTCTGACCGTGTACTCAACACATTCATTCCAGGTTGTCTTGGAGTCCGTGACGTAGCGGATAAGCTCCAAGAGCGTCGCCTGAGATGGTTTGGTCACGTTGCGCGCCTGCCTAAGAATTATGTCGGATGCAAGTGCCTTGCTATGTCAGTCCCTGGAGTAAGACCTCTCGGATGCCCAAGGAAGCGCTGGTTGGATGTCGTGATACAGGACATGAGAGCCAATGGTCTAACTACCGAGGACGCTAAAGACCGTGCAAAGTGGAGTAGGTTGAGTAGGAAGTCAGACCCTGGCAAATAGCCGGAATTAATGCCAGGAAGAAGAAGAAGAAATATTGATCAGAGTTAAAATTTATTCGACAATCGACTTGCTCAGTTAGACACATTATAATGATATAACATATAAAATAATATTTTCGAGATCAGATTCATTCATTCATCAGATTTGCTTGTTTGCATGAAAGCGCTATTTTTTAACATTAATGCATATTATATTATTTTTCAATTTACAATGTTTCTTTCGATAGTTGAATAATTTAGACGTTTCGTAGAAACTACTTATCAATTATATATGAAGAAGTTCTAAATGAAACGCTCGCCAATCTATCGATAATAGTTGACAAAACGATATTAATGTGGGCATAGTGAATCTGATTCTTGGAAAAGTATCCAAAGGAAGATTGCACAGAGTAAAAATCTTTCTTAGTTTACTTTCAAAAATAGTAGTATTTATCAACGGCTCCATCAAGACTCAATCTGAATTCACTACGCCGCTACGCCTCATATTTATAAATAACTAGCGGACCCGGACGCGGCTTCGCCCGCTTGAACTATACGAATGCTTATTAGATATATTTATGAAATTGTTTTTGAAAATATCTAATTTGAATGAAAAAAATTATAAGTAAACGTAATCATATTAAAATATTTATTAAACAAAACCAGCTACATTATTAATATCATCAAAGTAAAATAAATATTTAAAAGAATTAAAATTAAATGTGTTGTGCTATGTTTTTGCAAGTCCATATGGTTATTTACATAATTCTTAAATACAATAAAAAATATTATATTTTTTGTCTCTGTCTGTCTTTCTATTTCCCCGAGCTAATGTCCAGAATAACTGAACTGATTTTTATTGGACTTTCAGTGATCGATTTTACTGATTTACCCGGGAAAAATCTTTTTACACGTTTTCCTTGCGCGCGTACATAGATACTATATGAAATACCTAACTAAAGTCCTTTCTACATTAAATATGATAAGTTTAGCGAGCAATATCAAATAAAATCCCAAAAAACTAAAACCATATTTTATTAAGTGTATAACAACGCAATAGATAACCATCCAAGATGAAATAACCAACAATTCTTTCCTTAAATAATAAGTACTTAAATAATATTATGCCGCTGCCGCACAGGGCCGCAACTTACACCACACCAAGAAATTTATGAAAATCTAATTAAACTACTACTCGAATAAGCGAAGAACCAAAGAAAAGTATAAATTAATTATAATTACATAAAAATTAATAGTAGTTCGAAAATGTATGAAAATTTACAAAACTGTCAAAGTCATCTGCCCGTTCGCGTCGGTCATACTATGCTGCTCGTAGGCTAAATATAAAGTAAATTAATTAAAATGATTACTTTTGCTTAACCTTCAGAGATAAACATGGTATATGTATAGCGGAATTTTTTAAACATTAAAGAACAATATTTTTGTAAAACATTGTTTTTATGTATCTCATAAGGTTGAGTCGGCGCCCGATATGTATACGTTAAGCTCATTTTGGGTGACGTTTTCTTATAAGAAACAAACTTTGCAAACCGTGGCTTAGCAACGGTCGGTTGTTATTAACATGGCGGAATAAATTGCCTGTCAAACTAAAAAGTATTTTAATATATTAGTATATATCGACAATATTAGAAATATGAGAAAAAGAAGTAACCTATGTTCATCCGAAGACCCTTAAGTATCTCTTTATGAGTATTTTATCACAATTGAATTAGCGGTTTGGCCCTGATTACGTATCAGACAGACAGACAGACAGACAGACAGACAGACAGACAGATAGACAGAGTTACTTTCGAATTTATAATATAGGTATGGATTGTACTAATACATAGATTGTAATAATTAGGTAAAATTGACATTACACTAGATTCTCTATAAGTAATAATAGACATTGCCAAAAATAGAACCACCTACATCGATTTGACAGCCGCCAACATATTCTAAGAATGTGGCCCACTAAACAACATCTTTACTTGCGTTTGAAAGTGTGGTAAGCGCAACGAATGGTAAAATTGTGAACGTGATGACAAGAGACAATGATTAAAGGATTGAGAACGATGATGCCATTTCGCTCCCTACTCGGCACCCGCATAGATTCCCTATTTTCTTGTCAGTGAACATTTAACTTGATTCTCTCTACCTATCGATCTATTTCACGTATATATTTTTAATTTGATTAGGTATAATTGACATTAGAACTAGATGCTTTCCGAAAACTATATAAATAAATAAAATAAATCAATCATGAGCTTCACGCTGTATCCCGCACACAGCAGGGTACGCAGAGAGAACCTAGTGTAAGTGGGGAACGGACTCCACTTTCTGCCAAATTCTGGAGGCATTGCGTGTTGAGTGGCATAACTCAACGCCGCGCTTTGCCTCGACACCAGAGCGAAGAAATGGAAATACAAATTTAAGTAAATATTTCATCTCCTCGAGTGGGGGTCGAACTCACAACCAGTCGGTTTTACAGTCAAACTTTATGCCGCTGCGCCAGGACTAGCCTCATAATATTATGTTGAAAATAGAAAATTTCAAATAGATTTGACAACCTCAAACATATTCTGACAATGTGGACCACTACATCTCTACTTGTGTTCAAAAGTGAAGTCGTGATAAACACGACTGACAAAAGGGGACGTGACGACAAGAGACAGTGATTAAAGGATTGAGCACGATGAAGCTATTCCGCCGCCATTAAGCTCTTTGGAAGCGCTATAAGCCGAAAAGACGCTGAGTGGTATCATTAAAGAAGGCGTTGTCGATGGGCCTATTAGGAGCTTTTGTTACGCAATTAAGACATCTGTATTGGATGGTTTTTATTATAAGTCATGTTTTTCATATTTTTTCTGTTTGTGGCCGTATCTGGAGGACAGTGGTAACGCAGGGTCACAAAGTGGGTGGGTTCACACTCGAGGTGAAATATTGAATATTTAATTTTTATCGCTCTGGTGTCGATGCTGTCTGGCGTTGAGCTCCGCTGCTCAACGCAGCATAATGTCCCTATAATTTGGCGATAAACATGGGACGGAATGTCATAATACTGGACTCCCTCCTACCTATCCTGCTCTGTGCGAGATACAGAGTGACGCAAAGAAATCCTTGGAGGTATACTTTCTGCGATATAACAGATTAAAGAGCCGTTGTAGGTGTACATATTATGTTCCGTTCAAAGGATTTTAAAATGAATGAAAACATTTTTAATTTTTTTAGCTCCAAAAAGGCAAAGTGAACCTGGGAACCTAGTGTTCAGACACTCCGTTCCTATTAAACAACCTCCAAGAAATTTTAGAAACCTTAATATATAAAAACATATTCGCAACAAAAAAATATTAATGGACTATAAAATTAATCATATTCTGAAGGAAATGACGACTGGAATAATTAAAAATAAATAAATATTAAAATAAAAATTATATAAAAAATGTTATTATATTTCTTTTAATGGTCGTTACCATTAAAAGAGATATTAAAAAATATTTTAAATAGAAATACAAATAGCTATTTAAACACGTTATATACGAGTTTATATGTAATGAATAGTTCAGTTATGTAATCTATTCGATAAAATACTAAATATTCATTAATATTTTTTGAGGCCATCGTAGCGTATAGCGTACAGCGTCGGACTGTTCACGCAAAGGTCGTTCGCGGCAACTGGGTTTGATTTTCATTCGGGAATTGATGACATTAAAATTAACTTTATTTCTCACCTATGGTAAGACCAAGCACGGTGTTGAGTTTCGCTGATATCTTAAATTTTGGGAAAACGAAAGGAGAACGATTTTTTTAGTCTAGGATTATTTTCGTCTATAAAGATAAGCAGAAAAGATTTGGAGCTGATGACATTTACAAGAATTTTAATACTTCTAACCTAACCTAACCCGGTAGTGTACATATAGATCGTGGCTTAGAAGCTTATTAAAAACATAACCTAAGATCTAAGCTGTAATAGTGGACGAACATAAAGTTATTTCTCTTCTAGTAAGTACATAAGTTCATACAACCCGTTGTGTGCCTACCATTTAATCGAAGTCTACCTTTTCTTCGTACTAGCAAATTTTTAAAAATATTCAACAATTTATGTAAATTGAGTTTTGATACAATTTATTATTACGTTAACCTTATTAAGTTTTCTAAACTATAGGATTCTTCTTTATTCACTCAAAATAACTATTTAAACACGTTTTATACGATATTATCAGTACCTACAGAATTGTTGATAGATATTGCTATCGATATATAATAGTCGAGTTATGTCATCTGTTTTATAATAAAACAGTGAGAATATATCTATTCTTTTTATATTTTTACGAAAACAACACTTGTACCCGAAAACGAATCTATGATTTTTTAAATTTTTGTCTGTCGATTAATCTCACACGCACGTCTTTTAAACTAACGGACGGATTTGATTGTTTTTTTTTTTGTGTTTCTGTTACGTTAGGCCTGGGCATGATCTAGGCTATATTTCATTTTGTAGACTTCCACACCTGATGTAAAGCTCTAGTGGTCCAGCTAAATTATAAGAAAAGAATAAGCATGTTCCATTGAGATATAAAAGAAGAATGACAGAGTGAAGATCTGGAACATTTGGTGATATACCATAAATAATCGTAAATATCACCTCAGCAAAAGTCGTTGAACATGATAGACATTTTCCATTGACATTTAACAATTGAAGATCTGGAACATCTGGTGACCAACCATAGCAGTCCAGCTAAATTATAAGAAATAATGAAATGATAGGTATTTACCATTGATATATAAAAATTAAAGATCTGTAAAAAATGATGAAGAACTATAACAGCCCAACTAAATTATAAGAAATAATAAAATATCGCCTTAGAAAAAGTTTTCAGTATGATGGGAATATTTTAATTGACAAATAAAAGATATTGAAAAATTTAGGCATAACAGTACCTACAGTGTTTTACTATAATGGCGATGTTTGTTAAATGACATTTACTCATGGAAATAATTATATTTAATAAGTTTTACGCTGTATCCCTCTCACAGCAGGGTAGGTAGAGGGGAACCTAGGGTTAAGACACTCCGTTCCCCACTTTATTTATAAATATTATTAATAATGATTCCAGTTCAAATTATGTAAATGACTGACATCACTCTTTTTAACGTACAATCGTAAAATTAAATAAATTTTCATAAAGTGTTAAACGAAAACTTATTTTTCAAATAACACTGCGTCGCTTGGTTCAACCCGTTGGCGCTGCAGTAGCTGTATATGACGTAAGTAGCATATTACCATTTTTTTTAATTATTGCATAAAAAAATCACGAGCTTTTCCCACGAACGGCGTAGGTGCATTTAGCACTATGAAAGTTATGAGAAATAATTCCAACTATAAAAATGTTTTTTTTTTGTTTTTGTAAAGGATTATAATATGTTTGAGACTTTATCATCAATTATTGTTAAAGTCCTATATTATAATGCTTTACAGATCCTTTATGTAGACCCTAGTCTCAAGTATATAGTCTGAAGCAAATACATATTTTTCATTATTAAAAATTCTATTTTACTAGAACTGATATTAGCACAGCTAGTTTCATTTTGATTTATAAAGATGTGGAACCCAAATCATGTTATTAAAAAAAGTTTTGTTATTATTCTATTGTTCAACTAAAATTTACATTAATTCTCACAAAAGCTAAATCGATATTACCTATCCACACGGTGATAACATATATCATTATCGATAACGTTTAACAATACGATTAATTACAAATTCTAAGTCGTACTTACGTATACTAAAACAAAAAAACCTATACAACAATCCTAAAACAACCCACAAACACCTCCAGAAACAGCACAATCACAAATAAAAATGATATATTCACCAGCAAACAGCATAGAGAAATTGGTAAATGTGCCCGACCGACTGAGGTAGTCGGCGGATCCTTTGATGTCGAGCATGGCGCGGCTAAAACGTCACCATGGTACTGAGACGTGCGTCACCCATGGCGCTACCGACACTCATAGCCGCCGCCACCGAAGATCCTAGCTGTCGTAGGCGGGGCTTCCCCTAACACCGCCTGGGCACGCCCCCAGCACCCTTGCTGCACGCCTCGCCAATAGCGAAACACTCCGGCTAATCTTTATCAGAGAAAAATAAACAGGGTGGGAGATAATGACGCGCTACGGCGGTGCTGGTAATCACCGAGCTTTGTGGGCCGCGACAGCCTGTTAGCGAGCTTATCCGACGATGGTTTGGCGAAAATTGAATGCTTTTGTGTCGCTTTCTGTTCTTTTTTTTTTTTTTAGTCGCGATATTGCTCCTTGTGGCTGAGGAATATCGCGTCACGTTCACAGTTTCTTGGTAGATTGGGTATCGGTTCATTTACAGAGACCGTATATCATTTAAAGTCATTTGTTAATTTCAGTAACATTCAGTTTTGTTTCTATAAATATATCATTAAGATTTTTTTTTATATTTATATAATAAAGATTATGATAATATATTTTTTCTTCTACATCAATTTATTATGAAACTGGTAAGAGAGGAAGGGGTGGTTGTGACCTTTTTTTATTTTTAGATGATTTTTTAAAAACTCGTTTGGTGTTCCTTTAGGTTAGCTTAGTCAGATTTGAGCGTTTATCTCTCTAGTATTTAACTGTCGCTTTTTTAGTATACGTATAACTTTTAATTAACATTTAACTTTATTTGAATACCGATAAGCATCCCCACATTTTAGGCAATAACATGACGTGTAACTAAAATTTATGAAAAGAAATAACAGCTAGTATTGATAAAACACGGAGTTTACAATATAATGTGTGTTAGCTGAGGCCGTCGCTCATGGCCGGTCGGCCGCGGCTCAGGGACAAAACGGTGTAACTGTGATGCGGGGGTGGTGGGTTCGATCCCCACTCGAGGATATAAAATATTTATTTACATTTATTTTTTCATTTCTTCGCTCTGGTGTAGTGGCAAAGTGCGGCGTTGAGTTCCGCCACTCAAAACGCAATGCCTACAGAATGCGGCGGAAAGTGGGGAACGGAGTGAACGGAGCGAACTTAACACTGGGTTCCCTCTGTCTACCCTGCTGTGTGCGGGATACAGCGTGAAGCAGATTTTAGCTATGATAATAAAAACTGTCATAATAAATCTAAATATAGTTATAATAAAACTAAAACTCCTGGTCACAGCCTGTTACATCTTACCCTACTTAAACAAAGACCATAATCACTTTTCGATCTGTCGTAAGTAATTTAGCTAAAAAAAAAACATTTTAAAATACTTCTCTTTTTCAGCGTTAGTTTACGTTCCTATGCTGTATTACATCAAACGCCTCTAGCGCCTAGTTCACAATATCTGACATTCACACAAAAAAAAATTGAAGTATTGAATTTTAGAAATTTGATGGGTTTCGGCCATTTGCTGACATATTG
Organism: Heliconius himera; assembly: GCA_021202915.1. Classification (NCBI taxonomy): domain Eukaryota; kingdom Metazoa; phylum Arthropoda; class Insecta; order Lepidoptera; family Nymphalidae; genus Heliconius; species Heliconius himera. Next base: position 41,287 of record JAJHJA010000174.1, on the reverse strand, counting down.
TTTTTATTCATTTTAATTCCGTCCTATTCGAAGAGAGAGAACAATAGAGGCGGCGGAATTGTATACTTTTTTTTTTTTTTTTATAAATCGCGCCACTGGCCCCTATCTTGATGATTGTCCATATAATTGGTTGAATTTCAGACGTATTGTTTGCTTTTTACCTTTTTCACGTACAAATGTGATTTTTTTTTAATATTAATTTCGTTTTCATTGTTATCACTAATTAAGAGGTAATCAATGAGCAAACAATATGTTATTATTTTATATTTTTCTCTTTATTTTTGAATAATGTTTTTGTATTATTTTTATGTGTATAAATTGTTTTTTATATTAAACAAACGTGTGGTTTCGATTCAGAGTCAAGAAAAAGAAACATTTAATGACATGAGACATAGCGCGGCGTTTCCAGAAGTCGAAGAAAAATGGGGAACGTAGTGTTTTAACACTAGATTTCAAGTTTCCTGCTGTTTAGAGATACAGAGTGAAGCTATTAATTATGATTTAAATCTAAATCTATGATTATTAACATTATCATAAACATATTATAGGTAAATTCGCGTATTCTACTTTCGATAATGTTAGGAGATCATTGAACATGGAAATAATTCGTCAAGGGCCCCTCGATTTTAACCATATGTACCTACTACATACGTACAAATGACATTTCGGAACACCGTCACGTAGCGCACGCAGATAAGGTTACAAAACCTCGTAAACTTCAAGTCCCCTCACGGTGTTTGCGTGTCGCTTATACATTATAACCTCTGTAAATGTATATACATATTGTGGGTATGTGAAGGCAGTCGTGGCGCAGGTGTACTAGGGTGTGACTAAAGCGACGGTTGTGGGTTCGATCCCCAGTCGAGAGTGTGAGTTGTTATTTATTCGTATTTTCATTTGATTCGGGCCCGGCGTTAAGTTTCGCCACTCAATACGCAATGCTTCGAATGATTCGGCGGAAAATGGGGAATGTCTTGACACTATGTTACTGCTTATTCTGCTGTGTGCGGGATACAGCGTGAAACTTATAAAAAACAATATAAAACTAAAAAAGATAGCGAACATCGAACCATGTTCAACCTAAGAGCTAAGGAGCCTTTAGATATACATGACACTTAGTGTGTCACATAAAAAAATGAAAATAATCTAGAATCGAACTGGCGGAAAGTACAGTAGGTACTACAAGTCTCATATACGGTCATACTTTTTTTTAAAAGATAAGTAAACGTTTTCTAGGAAAACATATAAAATTTGAATGCAGCGGGATAGGTTCTCAAACAAGAACGTATGGCTTAGTTGGTCAGGGCGCTTGGACGGTTTCCAAAGAGCCGACGGTTCAAATTCCGCTACGTAAAATTTTTTATACGTTTTCTTAATATTTTTTTTTTTCGTAAGTGTGGAATAGCGTCTGTTATTTTAATTTTTTGAATTAATTAGCACAAAACGCACGGACCAATTAGGTATTTGTATTAGCTATATTGTAAAAGCTATGTAATTCTCTCGAAATAAAGCAAAAAATGTACTGTATTGGAATTGAGAAAGATATAGATCTTAGGTTTATAGAATCCAGTCCGCGACGGCATATCTGTGTCTGTATGTATCTATATCGTAAAGATAACCCACGGTAACAATAGAATATGTGTAATTTTATTTTTTTCCTAAAACAAAATAAAATAATAGTTTCTGTGATGTAAATTTTGTTATAGTTTATCAGTTTCAAAATAAGATTTAGTTATTGCAAGCGAGGCTCCTCTATAATACCTAATTAAAATCAGCTTCACGCAATATCCCACAGCACACACGCAGCAGGATAGGTAGGGGGAACTCTGTTTCCCACTTACCACCGAACTTAACGCCTCGACACCAGAGCGAAGGCATAAAAATATACATTTAAATAAATATTTTAACGCCAACAAGTCGCGTTCACACTTTTTACCCTGCGCCATGACTGGCCTCATAATACCTGATATCTATACTATTATTATAAAACAGTTTTATTTCAGATGCTACATACAGATTCAAATGGAAAAAAATATATTTTATAATTATATGGAGAAAGGTTGAAAGCCTTCGTCGAAAGATCGATTATCCACAGTGTACATTACAACACGCTATGACATTATACATATGTTATAGTAGAGATACAATTAAAAAAAATACGGAAACAAGAAAGCTTATGAGCTACAGCCGGGTGCGCTACGTAATCGGTTAAAGTTATGGGCGCAGCGAGTGAAGCTTCTTTATTAAGCCTAATGAAAATCAGCTTCACGCTGTATCTCACAGCACAGCAGGGTAGGCAGGGGGAACCTAGTTTCAAGGTACTCCGTTCCCCACTTTCCATCGAACTATAAAAGTACAGAATAAAAGCCCGTACCAGCATAAATCTATCTCCTGAAGGTAACCCACAGTAAACATTTTTATGTTTTATAAACCTACGAAATAAATTAACTATGTGTTTTATTTCTTATTAATTCATTTAAATTTGTTTAAATGGATAAGAAATAAAACGATAAACGTTTTATTTCTTATCCTTGCACTTATTGTAGATCAAAATTGTCTGTTACAAAATATTATTAAAGTGGATGCTTTAGATTTAGAAGATATCAAAGATTTAAAATATACGGACAAAATCTTCGAGAGTAATCTCTACAGAATTTAAAGTTAACATTTATAATGTTTCAGAAACATCAAAACCACGATACATATTAAGCGTTCTCAGTAATGTAAGAATATTTGCGATTTTTCACTTTCGATACTTTACCCTCTAGGGACCCCTATTATTTCCACTCCGTTCCCCACTTTCCACCGAGTTCTGGAGGCGTTGCGTATTGAGTGGCGGAACTCAACGCCGCGCTTTGCCTCGACACCACAGCAAAGAAATGAAAATATAAATGTAAATGAATATTTAATTTCCTCGAGTGAGGATCGAACCCACAACTAGTCGATTTTACAGTCACACTTTGTGCTCCTGCGACACGACTGGCTTCAATATATAGACTATATATAGACTATAGTATATATTCATATAAGTATCCACTTTCATTACGTATCGATTTTGCCAAGACTTCTCAAAAGGATATATACGATATTAAAGAAATAGATACCCGGTTATGTGTAATGAGCTAAAAATCTAACAATTATTAATTATAGTAAAGAAATAAAATAAAAATGTGGTTTAAAAACATAAGATCTATTAATATGGTTCTATAAAAACAAAAAAAACGTTTTTATGAAACCAATCTCTTCGATGTTGATTTTGGTTTCGGTCCGAAAAATATTGATTTCAGTTAGAAAAGCTTATACAATTTAATATTGTTTTTAGCTTCAATGAATAAAAGAATGTATGGATTTTATATTATACAAATTAGCACTTATAAAAAACATTCTATTCTTATAATATTTTCGTATTATATACTAATATTACACTATTCTATTATTTTTATAAAAAAATGCCTTCTTAATATAAACAATAATAAAATACAATTTTTGATAAACGTCTTAGTTGCATAAAAGCATTGATTTTCAGACAGCAAAAAGGTTTCCCCTCTTTTTTTTTCATTTATTAATGACAAACATTGTAAATATTTCGGTGAGAATTACTAAAGTCAAAATATAGTACTAAAAAAAAACAGCTTCACGCTGTATCCCGCACACAGCAGTGTAAGGCAGAGGGACAGAGGGAACCTAGTGTTAAGACACTCCAATCCCCACTTTCTGACGAATTCTGGAGGCATTGCGTGTTGAGTGGCAGAACTCAACGCCGCGCTTTGCCTCGACACCAGAGCGAAGAAATGGAAATATACATTTAAAATATAGTAGTGTTTAATCAATATCTAATAAAGCTTTAGTCGCTTAATACTACAAAAGGCTGTAATATAGAGTTCTCTTCAAGGTTCAAAGAGGCCTGTGTGTGGGTGACACATCTACTAGTTTGTATGGGTGAGTGCCGGCATGATCGATGCTGTAGCGACGTTGCCGCGCCGCGTACTTCCGTTTGGTTGCCGCTTCCAGTAAAGGTCGACATAAAGGGAAGTAAATATAAATAAATAAATTATTATATATATATTTTTAAATACAATAGCATTGTAGAAATCACACAGTTGATTAATTTGTTTTGTTATTCATTTCCACGTGATTATATTTCAGTCTTATATATTTTTTTATTTTTATTTCCTAAGTATCTACTTAATTAATTAATTAAGTAGATACTTAGGAAATAAAAATAAAAACGCTATTCACTTAATATAACTGACTAAACACAATTTTCAATTGAAAATTGTGTTTAGTCAGTTATATTAAGTGAATAGCGTAACGTGGAATAATTTACACGTGGATTTAAACGCAACACCGAGGTCTATTTCTTATAATATATTTCTATTAACTTTCATTACTTTAAATTTCATTTTATATATATTTTTCTGTTTTATACTATACTTAAATTCTCTAAAAGGATTTATTTCTTCAAGGCTTCCACAGACACCTTCATAGTGTGAAACCGTGAGCGAGGACATGCTTCGTTTACATTACTACGCCACTCCATTTAGTTATGACATAATCAAACTTTATATTATATTTATTTGTCAAGCATTAAAGGATTCTTTGTGATATAATATGATATAATTTTATTTTATTTTTAATTTTGTTAATTCCCGGGAATGTAATACAATATACTAACTTAGGTTCCAGGAGTCAATACGATATTTTAACGGGGAATACTAATCTCCTTATTTTCTTGTACTTAATGTGTGGGGAAAACGTAAAACTAGAGTTGAAAACATACCTATATATAGATAATTCTGGAACCAGTAATAACATCCTAAAAATATTATTAACTGAAAATAAACACAGAAGTTCTATCAAAAGGTCTACAAAATCAATAGGAGTATTACATACATATATTTAGGTAATAAAATCATGACTGATTAAGAAATTGGTATAATTTCTTATATCACAACAAATGAAAAATGGCACCTAAATAAAAGTCGTTTAGTTATTTGACAATTTTTTTGTTGAATAAATTATTTAATTTTTATTAAATTCCACATTTTATTAATAAATAGTAAATTCCACATTCGGCGCGAGGCCAGTCGTGGCGCAGGGGCACAAAACAAGAGGGACTAAAATCGACTGGTTCGCTCCCTACTCGAAGAAATGAAATATTTATTTACATTTATATTTTCATTTCTTTTCGCTCTGGAATCGAGGCAAAGCGCGGCGATGAGTTCCGCCACTCAACACGCAATGCCTCCAGAACTCGGCGGAAAGTGGGGAACGGGGGGTCATAATACTCCCTAGGTTCTCTCTGCCTACCCTGCTGTGTACGAGATACAGCTGAGCTGAAGCTGATTTGTTATAAAAATAGTTGCGAACAGTATCTAGCCTGATATATATTATCTTTGTTTATAAATAATATACAACGTGGTGCGATATGTACTTTAGAGCGATTAATTTTTATTCCTTGTTTTCCATATTGTAATTGATCTGATTTAATTATGTATATTTTTAAGCATCACGCTAGTATATCTACGTTTCTAGTTCCATCTATCCCGCACATTGCAGGATAGCTGGAACTAGAAACCTAGGGTTAAGACACGAAATCCGGATTTTAGAGGCATTTCCTCATGAATAGCAGAACTCAACGCCGTACTTTGAAAATATTAAATATTTCATTTCCTCGAGTGCGAATCAAATCCACAACCTGTCGCGTTACAGCCACAAGCTTGTGCCCTTGTGCTACGATTGCCTCCTATTTCCTATATTAATTAATATTATTTTTTATAACATCAAAAAATTATTAGGATTAACAGTCTGAACCCATTGAAAATTTTCAAGGCTCCTTGTGAAGAATGAATAGGTTGAAGACTAATTCCGACTGTTAATTCTAATGAACTAATTGGGTTTGCTTATTTAGTATATATATGTAAAAATATAATAAAATAACAAATAATTAATAATATGACAAATTATTGATTACTTGTTGTTTTTTATTATTTTTTTATTTCACTTTTTTTTTTAGAATTTATTAGTTTTGTTACTTAGATTCATTTTTTTAGATAAATTTAATAATCTTATTATTTCCTTGAGGGAGGTAATATCGTGGATATTTGAATCCGGTTTTACAATCCATTAAAAGTAATCTACTACTACTACCGCGTTATAAGATAGAATACATGCCTATGTACATACATAGACTGGTAAACACATTACCCCCATTACATCACGCAGTCGCGTAAAAAGCAAATTCTAACTAAGGTTCACACATTGAAAATGCCTCAAAATTGTCAGAGGAAAATTCCAGACAATAACATTATTACAAAAGAAAAATTAGATGCGGCCAAATAATTAATAGGGAATGAATGAAAGCCTACAATCCTAGTTGGACTTACGAGAAATGCTAAAAAATATATATGTATAATATATTAAAAATATCGATAATAGAATAGTAAAAGACAATCAATGCAACTGATAGTCTCTTTAAATTATTTTGATAAATATTTTCAAAAGAACTCTACATTTAAATCAGATGTATATAAAAAAACGAATATTACTGCCCCTTATATGACGAAAAATACGGTACCTACGTATAAAAGTACATGTCAAAAGGGAAGGTTTACGGGAGTAGTACTAGGGCAATAAGGGAATAAAAGTTCATCTTGATCAAAAAAAAAATATGTAAAATAATAAATATAAATATAGTCATAGTATAAATTTATTATTTTATTTTATTTTTTTTATTTTTTTAACAGCAAGAATAACCGTTATGCCATTTTCTTTTATACGTAGGGAACTAGGGACCGACGATATACTGATTCAGATACTGAAGCGACTGGATTGAATATAGATTTAGTGGAAGTGGAAACTGATGGCTGGAACAGTAAATGCACAGCCTAGAACACGGCATTTTTATTTATGCATGTATGAATACATAAATAAAGACGTTTTATTTGTTTTTAACATTATTTTTTTATCTATCAGCTTCACGCTGTATCCCGTACACAGCAGGGTAGGCAGTGGGAACCTAGTGTTAAGACACTGTGTTCCCCACTTTCTGGCGAATTCTGGAGGTATTGCGTGTTGAGTGGCAGAATACAACGCCGCGCTTTGCCTCGAAACCAGAGCGAAGAAATGGAAATATAATTTCAAGTAAATATTTCATCTCTTCGAGTGGGGATCGGACCCACAACCAGTCGGTAACGGTTTTAACATTATAATTATGTTATTTTGTTTCAAGTGTATATGGAAATTTTAAGTTAAATTAAAAGTATTGTTTATTTTTATGGCCGACTGGCTTCGCCTATTTTGCTTGTTTGAAATGATAGCTCAAAATGCGTTTGTTTGTAATTGCATACTTACACACAGTGCTGCGCACACTTAGCCCTTTACGAAGCTTAGAACATATTTATATTAAAAATATCTAAAAATATAAGTTTTTTATTAATCTTTTATTATTATTATTATGTACCGTTTCATGGCGTAATTAAGCTTAAGTGCCTCACGCAGTTTTGCCCCACACGACTCTAACTGAAATGATAGAACCAATAAAAAATATATTTAAAATATAAAATAATAGCCTTTACTGTGTCATCAAAAATAACTAATATTTAAGCCTAAAAATAACTAATTTTAACTAATATTTAAGCCTGCGAATAAAAGTGTTTTTTTTAAACAAATAGATATATAATACATATGTGGCGGAGTGTTAAAATTTAATTTCGTTTAGCCATCGGATCATATTTGTACATAACATTTGCGTTTATATGTAGTTCGACAGATCGTTGCTTTATTCGTACTTAATTTAAAATTAATTCAGGCAGGCGGCGCACAGGAAATGAGCTTAGAACGTGGCGGGAGGGAGGGCTTAGGGAGGATGAAGTCGTCGTTTTGAATTAAGCCACGTTTTCATACGTTAACAGATCAGATTGGATGAAGAATTTACATCTTCTAAAATTTATATGTTTACAAAATTCTAATTGAATTCGAAATGTTTTAATTGAACATTTATAATTTCATTTATCATTGAGTGTTTATAATTAAATAATCGTAAAATATAATTTCATCATTTCAATATTTTTACTCAAATATTTATTATTATTTATAGGCATCACGTAAACGTCCTAAGCGTACAATTCGCGAGGTGTAAGCTGAGCTTTGCATTTGTGTGAACACTCACACAAATGCGTAATCTGCGTACATACGCATAAAGTGTATGTTTGACGATGGTTTGGAGCGCGGTATACCCCTGGCTTGGTTTAAACCGGTAAATAATGCTTTATGGCTACCGGCCTGAGTGACACCACATCTCCGATTTGATGTAACTTCATTTTGCATTGATGGAGCAACGTCACATGCGTAAATTTTAATATATTGTTCTATTTATTAAAAGTAAAAAAGGACTTGGCACAATTACTCTACAAGAATTAAAAAATGAGTGTGACCAAGTAGGGAAAGAAAATCTTTCTACCCTTTGGTGATCACTCACACAAACGCAAAGCTTAGCTTATGCCAAGTGGACTGTACCTTACAATAAAATCTCATTAGATTTACAGCATTCTGTAGGCGTTGTTTAGGCGCACCACACGGTGAGGTTGAATATTTTCATTTACAGTATGAAAGGAAACAGCAAACTCGATTGACATAACTCGATTTGCTTGAGAAAGCACAGACACATCTTTCAGTTACTTTATTTTATTTTATCCTTTTAAATTGAACTTTAAATATAACGAGCTATATACGATTGAGTAAATTCTTTTAAACCGGCAGAAAGGAATAAAAATAAATTTCTATTTGTGATGTAATTGCTTATAACACTGTACCTAAGACTTCTATATATAACAGTTACTATAATTAGGTAAAATATGGATATATGGATAAAAATAATATTAAAGTGCGACCAAAAAACTAACTCAAAAATACCAATTAATTTAATATTGAAAAGTTCCTTAACTATAATATCAATAGATTTGACAATATCGAATCTGTCCATATAATCTTTGAAATCCTCGCCAGGAGTTGTAACAAAAAAAAGAAAACACATAGCGCTATAGCAAATTGTGCTGCGAAGTGTTTTAAAATCCATATTCCATAACTTGAAATAATTTGAATTACGAAAAGACAGAATACTACACTTAATTTTTGATTTTCTTAATCATTTTAAATATATGTTTTTAACATAAATGAATGATTTATCTGGAAAATACGTAATATTTTTCAGCTTCCCGTAGTATCCCGCATATAGAAAGATAAGTAGATGGAACCTAGTATGAACATATTCCGTTTCCCACTTTTCGCCGGCATTACGTGTTGAATGGCGGAACGAAGTGTGAAATGAAAATATTAATAAATAATAATGAAATATAAGGTTTAAGTTTTGACATTATGATTATTATTATTATAAAATGTTCACATTTGAAATTATCGATAAAGCATAGATTCTCATTAAAACATATATGATTGGATTTCTACTGTTTATATATGCCCAAAATATTAATTATACTTCGACTCCATAAATCATATATTCTTTTTAAATAACGATTACTATAAATTTAAAAAAAATATAGTAAAAAATTTAAAATACATTTTTAATAAATCATTAGTATATCACCTTATGCAATTCAGGGTCTTATATAGTTAAATATCAACAGATAGTTCACATACAAAAAGTTATACAGAATAAATAATAGCAAAAAAAAAATATACATTATTAGACACGACGGAAAGGTCTCCGAATTTAAAGTGGAATATACCGCTACTGGCAGACTACCGACAATAGAACGACGGTCTTATTGAAAAACTTTGTAGATGGCCGCTTTAATTAGTTTGTTGGGGAGACGAGGAGAGACGCTGAAAACTCAAAGTAAAGGCAAATGCATATGTAGCTCTACATTGCACGACAAGTGCTATAAATATCTTTATATTATATGTATATATGTACTTTCATTTTATTAATATGCTGAGGCCGGTCGTGGCGCAGCGGCACGAGGTGTGACTGCAAAATCGACTGGTTGTGGGTTTGGATCCCACTCGAGGAGATGAAATATTTACTTAAATTTATATTTCCATTTCTTCGCTCTGGTGTCGAGGTTAAGCGCGGCGTTGAGTTCTGCCACTCAACACGCAATGCCTCCAAAATTCGGCAGAAAGTGGGGAACGGAGTGTCTTAATACTAGGTTCCCTCTGCCTACCCTAATGTGTGCGGGATACAACGTGAAGCTAATTTTATTAATATAATTATGCTTACTCTAGTACAGTAAGTGCATTTTAATTTTAGGGTTCCGTACCTCTAAAGGTAAAAACGAAACTCTTATACGACCACTCTGTTGATTGTCTGGCCGTCTGTCAAGACTATTTATATTGAGCATAGAAAAAAGTCACGCTTCTGAGTAAAGGCAATCAAAAGATACGAGCATTTATGCATAGATTTTGCTGCATTTTGTTGAAATTCGCCGCGTAATTAAAACCTATATGGTAGATCTAAAGATCTAAAGATCTCCCGTAGATCTAAAGTTAAGAAATTAGGCAACAATATAAATAAGGTAAAATCCAAAAAGTAAAATTTATAGATATTATGAAATTTAAAAAATATAAGCTTATATAATTGTAGTTTATTTCATATAAAATAAATGCTCGCAAACGGCTACCTACGCCACACGAAGCCGACGCTACGACGGCTCTACGTGTGATGTTCGTAGTATCTGTAGTTGCCTACAATAATTATAAAAAGCTTCACTTATTAAATAGTACAAAATTTTAAATGTTTTTGACTTAAAGTGTAATTTTATTTTCGTATATATAAAATAGTATCCACAAAATAACATGAAAATGTAAAAACATTCAGAAAATATTTATATATATATGGAAAGTTGAATTAGTATATCAATCACTTTACGTTTACTTCAAATATATTTCAAGAAGCAGTTAATTACTAGTTTCACTGCGGCGGACGTACCTATTGACTAAAACTAAACTAAACTCAATTATTTACTTGAGCTTGAAACTAAGTAACTAAACAAATATGTCTCTAATTTCTACATATTACAGATATACGAGATTTAATGAGTTTAATCAATAATTATAAATCAGCTTCACGTTGTATCCCGCTTGCAACAGGGTAGGCAGAGCGGACCTAGTGTTAAAACACTTAGTTCTCCACTTTCTGCCGAATTCTCTGAGACATTCCTTTTTGAGTGGCTGAACTCTACACCGCGCTTTTTGCCTTGGTGCAGAGCGAAAAAATGAAAATACTTAAAAATGACAATTCATTCCCTCGAATGGGGATCGAACACACAACCGTCACGTTACAGTATTTATATTAATAACTATAAATAACATTTATTACTAAAATACATATATAAAACTCCACGTTTGTGATATCACTTAAGGTTAATACGAAACTCCTAAAATTAGGTCGTCGCTCGGACAATAGTCTCTTGCACCTACTACTGTTGGCTTCACCCGGATGTCGCTGTCTCCGTTCTCCACCACCATTTCCGTAAGGGGGAAAGGGAGGAAGTTTCCGAGTAACTACAATGGGCCTTTTGTATTCCACCGCTAATCCTGGCTGATAATGTGATTAAAACTACCTTTGCGGTCTCGTGAATGAGTTTTCTCTAGTTATAGCCTCGCACTTTTAGCAATATTGTTTTTTGTGATAATATTAGGAGCAAATAAACAAGTGGATATAAAATATGGATGTGTTTTAATTTTTACCAAGAATGGTATTCATAAAGCATTAGTGGAAAATTAAATATATTCATATTTTTTGGATATTTAATAGAACATGTCAGGAGGAAACTATAACTTATGTCAATGATTATGATCAATTAATTATAAGTCCAGGCAAATGTATTTTTTTTCGGCTTAACGTGTATTTGTCACAAAATTTCATTGGGTTTCTTTAGACACTAATTGCCATTCTAGAATTAAAATTCATACTGGTTCTCATTGGTAGCTCCGAAAAACTATTTAATCTCTTGAAGCATTTAGAGATTTTATTACTTTACTAGGTAGTTACAGAAAAAAATAATAGACTCCAATTGCCTGAGATTGCCTAACGTCATTTTGTGAATCAGTGGTCACAGGCCAGATTAATATCACAAGACTAACTCGTAAGAATTTATGATTTTGAAAAAAACTTGATTTTAAAATAATTTCTATGCATATAAATAATTGGGTCGCACTAAGGGAATTACTTGTGCTTTTTATACGTTAAAATTTTCTGTGGTATGGTGATGGAAAATATTCACTAAAAATTAAGTAAAGTAATAATTCACTAAAAATTAAGTCGTAAAATATATCTTTATAAGAATTATATCGAAGTAACCATTTTTAACTAGTCGAGTTAAATATTTTTATGATCAAAAATTCTACACTGCCATCTAGTGACCTATACTATAACTACGAACTAAGTCCTTTCATTTTTATAAGTTTTAACTATTGCACAATGCCCTCTAACGTTAACAAGATGTACTAGACTATACAGCCTTACAATCCTTAAATATTATTTCAATTTGGCCGATGGGTAGAGCTGCCATATTCTGTAGTTTTTATAGCCTGCTGTTATAATATTGTTTCAGTTAAAATACAAGATAGGAAGTTCGTGTAAAAAAGTTGTATAATTTAAATTAAAACGATTAACAGTTATAATATATTATAAACGCAATAAATTACATAATGTCATTTTGTATGCGCGTTTAATATAAAATAAGTTACATCATATAAAATAGAAAATACCCACAAAATAGTTTGAAAAACTAAAAACATGCTTAAAATTAATTATTCGTCGTACTTTCGATCCGGGCACTTAGGCAATTTTTCAAGCAAGAAGTGGATCAAAATAGCATTACAATATATCGGGGAAATAAGCTTCTGTTCATGAAAAACGTTTCAAAATTAATTTTGACTCATTCAACATCATTTTTTCTTTTTATCAGCTTTTAACTTGTAATTAAGCTGTGATTCCAGCATTTGCATATAATCTATATATTTCTTTCCCCACGGTGAGTAAGACTCGTACCAATGCTTGTACATTTCGTAATCAGCTTCATCAGTGTACACTAATCCTTCATACTCGAGGACCGCATTGATAATCTCTTCGGGATTTAAAGGCTTGCTATGTAACTGAGCAATTCGTCTTCCTTCTAACAATGCGTTAGTTGCTTTCATTATGGAATTAATACCATAACCTCTTAAAACTTGAGCTACACAGTGAACGTTAAACTCTCGATCGATACCATGATATTTCATTAAAATTTTATTCAATATATATGATATGCTTCCGTAATCTGATCTAGGCAAAAGAATCGCTGAAGGAAACGCCTTGTGCATCTGTGCGTTTCTTGCCAACCAAGGCTCTGAAGCTGTCCCTAAAACTAAAATTTTATCCTCGTTTGGAATGATAGGTTTTATTATTTCCTTAAAAAAATCTCTCTGTAAACGTTTGGGGTCAAAATATTTGTCTTCTTTTGGTACTTTTTTACAGAAAATCTTATCGGCGTTGTCAACTAAAATTATGGTCGGTTGCATTAATCTACTTATTCTATTGACGTATAAAAACATAGTTTTTAAATTTTTTGGCCCTGGATATTTATTATATACATTCATCGGAGATAGATCTATTAGGATAGAATTTGTTTCTGTGGCAATTGCGTAAATCAAGGTTCTTTTTCCAGATCCTTTAGGCCCAACAATTACGTGTGATCGATTAGCATTAGGACATGATGAACCAAGCGGTAAGAGGCAGCGCAATCTAATTTGCTCTCTTACGTCTCCTATGCCCGGTGGAGGAAAATGTGGTGTCCATAAAATTGCACGACAGTCCGCGGCAGCATAATTTTGATCACCCCAAAACCCATCTAAAGTGGTTTGCGGATACTTTTTTATTATACCTTCATCTACCAAACTTTGAAACATTGCTGCAGGTGACACCTTGTCTGGCTTAGGCGGCTTAATTCTTTTTGGTCTCTTTCTCTTTCGGCTTTGTGGAACTTTTAGAATGCCTGCTGCGTGATAATCCATCTTCAATGAATTCTTCAACATATTCAATTCCATTCTCATCATTTCATCTACAATAGGGCGCAATTCAAATTGTAAATCCTGATATGCATTTTCGGTAATTAATTTATAAATATAGCCTCTCATGACATCTAAATCTGCATCTTTTGTGTCAATGATTTTCCACTGATTTTGATAGTCTTCCCATGCTTCTCGCACTGGTTCAATATTGCTACCAACAGCAATATAAACTCCAGGGTCATTATCAGGATTAAGACGTGATTTTTTGTAGTCTAATAAACGTTTTTCTTCTCTTATTTTTGCATCAAGTTTCTGTCTTTTTTCTTCCTCACGTGCTGCTTTTTTTTCTGCTTTTATTTGTTCTTTTGATTTTTGAGCACCTTCTGCTTTCAGTCTCTTTTCTTCGTCCGTACGCCATTCTATATATTCTTCAATTGTAAATGTTTCACCTTTTACGATAAGTATTGATCCCCCCTCCTCAGGCCATGGATATTCATCAAATAGCCTCAGTTGATTATACCAATCTCGCAGCCACTGCCTTATTTCATCAGATATGTCCTCCATGACGTCCCCTTCGCGAAGACGGAATACTCGAGTTTTTTCTTTTAAATTTTCCTCAAGCCAATTTTCGTAAAACTTTTCACGAAAATATCGCCGTTTTTCTTTAACTTTTTTTAATAGATCTTTAGCTGATGGTGGTGACCAAGATGGGATAATCATATTTAGTTTTTCTTTTTGCTTATTTTCCTTAAGGTGAAAACGTTTTAATTCTATAAATTGTCTATAAATATTTTGAATCAATGAAGCAGCTCTTATTCTTAAGTGCTCACTTGCTGGTTTTGCTTTCTGTCCTGCTAATTCAAGATATAAATCTGCATCCTTGTTAAAAACGCGCGTTTTTTCTCTAATTGTACACCTGGAACGTTCCATACGTTGTATATTTAATAAATGACCCGAATATTCTTGTTCAAATCTTAAGGCCTCCAATTCTTCGGGAGATAACTGTATAGATTCAGAGACAGCTACTTCTTCACCTAAAGCCAGTTTTCTTTTAATTTCATCCTCTTTCTCCTGGCGTATTCTTTCTTCTTCTTCTAATTGCTCCTGTTCTTGTCGTTCTAATTCTGACGCCGTCGGTGTGGGATCACCAATACGATTACCAGCAAAAATTTCGTCAATAATATATTGCATCTCTTTTTGTCTCATTTCGAATGAATAATGAAAAGGACATAAAATTTGAATATCTTGCGGTACAATGAGCATTTGTTGTAATGCATTTTCTGGATAAGTATATTCAAAGACTTCTACCTCTTCCAAGATCGATTTTAGTTCGAGAAGTCGACAAGTTATTGTATCTATAAGCTTTCGTATAAAAGGTCTTCTTTGTACTTGCTCCATCTGATCATAACAATCACATAGCTTATTATATAAATAACAATATTTACAATACACTTTTGCTACTATTTCAACAGCGGTTCCTTGAGGCTTGATTCCTACAAATGCCGCAGCCAATTGTTGTAGATTGTCATCATCTTCTATAGTTTTTTGAATTTCTTGTTTTATTTTTAGCCAGGTCTCATAGTATTTTTGATTTGACATTTTATCAACAAAAGTTTCAAGTTAATATTGAAGATATTTCTACATTAATACTATGTTTACTTTATTTTATGGAGACTTCATTACAATTTAAAACAAAATGTGCGAATGTCAATTTTCCTGCCAAATATTATTCTTCTTTTTTAGTATTGTTTATCTAGCCGTACAAAAAAAATAAAAAATAAAGAGAATTATGTAGGAACTAAATAGTCTCGTTCATTATCGCTAATCACTTTAAAATATTTCCGAATATATTTACTTAATATGATGTACTTTACGATACGTATTAAAATATAATATTGTTTAATTGCCTATATTTATTTAATCATTCGTGATTTAAACTACATATGCCTATATACCTATTATGTTTTATCACATTCAAGTATCCCAACTCCCAAGCAATCTATTCTTTACATTACATCGTGCTTAGAGTCGTGGGGGACGACAATGTAGTACGGCTCCCGGCGCTGGTTACAATAAAAATGTTTCAAGTGCGCCTCCGTACGTTCCATTGAACATTAGAATCGGCGCACGCGCTCGTCTCTTGCTTCCGGTGGATGACGCGTGCCACTTTTCCGCTTTCGGTCCAATTTTATAAGATACAGCGGTGAAACGAGGAAAGAAGAATTTTGAACATTCTTTATTGAAGCACTTTGATATTTTTTTTTATATAATTATTAGATACCTATATTACCCGCGATGTGTTTAATCTGTTGGGACGAGTGATGTCTGTGATTTAATTTAAGACGATACCAAAGATCATTGAAATAAGATCTGTTAACTTCACGCTGTATCCCGCATACAGCAGGGTAAGCAGAGGGAACCTAGTGTTAAGACACTCCGTTCCCCACTTTCTGCCGAATTCTGGAGGCATTGCGTGTTGAGTGGCAGAACTCAATGCCGCGCTTAGCCTCGACAACAGAGCGAAGAAATGGAAATATAAATTTAAGTTAATATTTCATCTCCTCGAGTGGGGATCGAACCCACAACCAGTCGATTTTACAGTCACACTTCGTGCCGCTGTGCCACGACTGGCCTCGATATATAAATAATTAAATTATTACAAAGCTAATATATTCCATAATAGGTATTATAATATTAAAATACAAATTTATTATAGATAACAAATCATTTAAGTAATAATATAAATTAAAATTATAAGTTATATAAATATATTTTTAGAAATAATAATAAATTAATTCTAAAAACTCAAAAAGACTAACTTGCTTATGATACAGACCAAAAGAAACTAGCAAAAACGCTGGAAATGCAACGTAGCATTGATTTATTCACTATCCCTCCAATGTATTCATTTCGGGTGTAGAAATTTTTGCCATTAATTTTGTTAACTCTGTCTCGGGCAATAAAGTCAGCTTGGGGAGGGTTAAAGGGATCAATGCTATTAGTTTGTAAACTTGATATCTTTTAGATTGTTGATCTGTTTATAATGCTTAAAATTGTTTATAATATTTATACCTACATTGAAGTTCACTTATATGTTTTGTTTTTAATATTTGCTGATCTTTTCTTTTGAGTTTCTTTTAAATCAGATATATACAATTATACGTGACAATTTGCTTTTAGTTTCTGTTATGATAATTAGAGAATAGTGAATATTGGATATACATGTTTTATTATTAACTTAAAATATATTTCCTAATAGTGTCTAAAAATTGGACTAATATTAAATATGATATAAGTTTATTTAAATTAAATGATATTTATTTATATTGAATTTGGTTTTAATATTGTATAACATGGAATAGCGAAGCTTGCAATAGGAAAAAAAATAATAAAAAAGAAGAGCAATAGGACAAATAATATTATTAATAAATAAAAAAAAAATAATTAATGTATAAATAAAAAAAAAGATTATTAAAGGTCTGGTTGATGAAAAATACATTTTAATATGTTCAAATTTTCTCCCACGAGAGATCATTATTATCCTGAGCGTGGTTAATCAAGGCTTGTGACAAATTAGTCACGGTTCCACCCATCCAGTTAGTGGCCTGGAGCAGCGGAACGTACAGACAGGATGATTGACTGAACAATGTACTTTGACTAGTACAATCGACTAAAACTGACTACTCATATTAGATTTGATTGTAGTATACTAATATACTATTGTATGTATTATATTGTATTTATGTAGTATATTTATTAATTATTTACATTCGGATTCTAAAGTTATGAATGTAAGTTCGAATATATGTATATACTCTACTTCTATTATCTAAGAGAAAAATTTTAAATAAAAGAAAATACATATTATTATCATATAATTTATGTTATGTGAAAAAAGATCGAAATAATTATATTATTTTTATTTACATTAAAATTACATACAGTAAACGCAGATAAAAATCAAATTTAAAAGAGCAACAATTACTGAATTAAGTCAACCCTAAAACGGTGGAGTGCGGTCTTTTGTACCGCTATGAGAAAAAAATCACTATAATCTACGCTTGTCACCGCAAATTTGAGAGCTTTCTGGACACGCGCATTCATTCGATACGCACGGTGGTATCACTATACATTAGACCCCTTATATCGTACTTCATTTTGTATTTGCCTATGATTGTTATCTGAGTTGTAGCTGTGTTTTTAATATGTTAGGGTTAGTTTTTTTTTTAGATTCACACTGTATTCCGTATATATCAGGATGGGAAGGAATCTAGTGTTAAGACACTCCGTTCATCACCTACTGCTGCATTTTTGAGGCACTGCTTGTTGAGTAGCGGAATTCAACGCCGCACTTTAATAGTTGATTATCTTGTTAAATAGTTACATGTATACACAAGAGTATTTATAAAAATACTTTTTATAAACACTTACTGGAAGCTAAAAATTTTACTATAATTACACAAATTGAAAAAAAAATGTTTTAAAATTGTTTGCATATTTCTCAATTCGTTGAGATTTTTTTAGATAGGTAATGGTAAATTTAATCTCAGATATTTTTTGAGCCAATTTACTGCAAAAAATAACTTCAATACTGAGTGCCTATTGAATGCAGTACTCCATTATGTAGAGCTCTTAATTATCGGGAAACGTGTGACGACGCGTGCCGCTGTTTAGTTACGGAGCTATCGTACTTGTCGGTAATATTATTTACTGATATTAACGTTCAATATAACTTACATGTATCGTTTTTATTACTTTTCATGCTTATTACATTTATAATTTAACATTATATCGTAATTTATATTCTATATTTCTATATCGACAATTTTTATTAAAACAATAATCATATCTTTTAGCTATTAAGGTAGAAGCTACGATTTTGCTACGATTCTTGAAGCTACAATGTTTAAAGTAACTTTTTTTTCAGCTTCACGCTGTATCCTGCATATAGGTAGTAGGGTAGGCAGAGGTAACCTAGTGTTAAGACACACCGTCCCCTACCTTCCGTCGAGGCATTGCGTGTTGAATGGCGGAATTCAACGCCGCGCTTTTCCTTTGGTACCAGAGTGAAGAATAGAAAATAAAAATAATTCATAATTCATTCCCCAGAATGGAGATCGAACCTACAACCGTCCAGATACAGTAACGCACTTGTTTGCTCCTGCGCCACGACAGTATCGTAATTTTTTTCTTATTATTTCAATTCACTTACATAACAAATTCTTTTGTTTCGTTTCGTCACTCCTCAAAGAAATACATTCGAATTAAAACCTATTTTTACTGCTCAAAGTATGGCTACTAAATATTTATGTTATTGAAATGTGTACGTAGAACAAATCAGAATTCATGTATTCGCGCAAGTTCTGATATGCAAAACACAGAACACTAATAACAACTAGTCCATAAGGGTGTAATACAAGTATTATTACAAAATGCCGGCAAAATACGACTACATTTATCCACTTGAAGCTATATTAAATATTACTACTAATAATCCCACACACAGCAGGGTAGGCAGAGGGAATCTAGTGTTAAGACACTCCGTTTCCCACTTTATGCCGAATTCTGGAAGCATTGCGTGTTGAGTAGCAGAACTCAACGCCGCGCTTTGCCTCGATACCAGAGCGGAGAAATGGAAATATAAATTTAAGAAAATATTTCATTTCCTCGAGTGGGGATCGAACTCACAACCAGTTTTACAATCACATTTTGTGCCCCTGCGCCACTAATGGCCTCAATTATTATTTTTTTTATTTGATTTATTAATAATTAAACGTATAATATTAAATACAGTTTCACGATATATCCCGCATGTAACAGGGTAGGCAGAGGGAACCTAATGTTAAGACACTCTACTCTCCAAGTTTTTGAGGCATACGTATTGAGAGGCGAAACACAACAACGCGCTTTGCCTAGACACCACCACTAGCCCAAATTTAAATAAATATTTAATTTACTCGAGCGAATCGAACCCACAACCAGTCGCGTTTACAGTCAGACTACTGCGCCACTGCGCCACGACTACTATAATTTGCTATAAGTACACTAACAACTAGTACTATAGACTATATAAATTATGTACAACAACTATGAATACAGCACAATTTGCTATTAAAAACAGGTTGCGAACATTTAGAGCATCCGCAGTATGAATAAGACTATGTTTAGTACTACGCTACTCTGATTTGCATCTATAGGACATGAATCAGGTTTTGTTTTCTATTTTTTTTTAGATTATCGCTTAAACTATTAAAAATGAATAATTTTTGTTACGGGCAAGCTATGCCTGATGACTGAAATTAAAGTATACACATTCTATATAAATTATATCGAACCCGCAGCGTTTACTAAATTAGTTGATAGTAAATATTTAAGTACTTATTTTATTTATTTTTTTCTCTTTTTTATTTTATATAAAAATAATTACAAATAAAAGGTTGGTTGGCCCGTGTGTGTGGCTCAAATACATTCTTACTTCGGGAATATTTGCTTCGTATTTCGTATTTGTGTGAGTATAATTCATACTCGGGGAAAAAAAATATCTCTTATATATTTTCATTTCTTCACTCTGGTAACTAGGAAAAACGCGGAGTTGTGTTCCGTCAACAAGCAATGTCTATATGCGTTTAAAAATAAATATTACATGCAAATCGTTGCTTTATTTAAAACAATTACAGTTTTTCACAGTGCGAAGCGTTTTTTTTGTTTAAATTTGTGATGATGGTTTGTTATTGACTTATGTTCCATATAAAAAGATACGTACAATTCCAATTGTAGATGTATACATACATAGAACTATGTATAAATTTATAGATATCAAAATTCCACATCGTTATTACAGTAGTTTCAAATAAAATAAAGAAGAAAGAATTTAAAACCACTAAAATATTAAATTACGCAAAACAAATTGCCACAATTACAGACTGAGGAGACCAACGGCGCATAAGTTCAAAGGAATGGGTAGACAATTAAAAGTTTAAGTGAGCTTCGTCAAAGGGACGCTTATCGCGCTCGACAGTGCGCTTAGATTATGTTATGCAGTTAAATCTTTAAAAGTTATATTTTGAACTGAAATTACGTCTTCAAATACTGAGGCCAGTCGTGGTGCGGGGGTTAGTGCAATTTTTTGATTTTATTCTAGGTTGAAGTGAATTGGACGCGTCTGGCTAGTTGAGATGGTTTCAAAACCAAAAATTCGATAACAAAGGTTCTTTTTGAACATATATTTATTGATATGTATACATTTGTCCAATCTGGTTAGAAAAATCCTGCATTAGTTTTTCTTACATACTCCTCAAATTACAAGACATTGATTTAATGCCAAAAATAAAACAATCGAATGAAATAATAAGTAACTGTCAATGCAGACCTTGAATTCTAACGTTAAAATTTTTGGTTAAATCTCTCAATTCAACTTACCTGTACATTTTGTTGCTCTCAGAGTATCCGACAGGGTAGAAGACGACGTGTAGACTTTTGATAACCCGCTTGATATCTTATCTGATCCTGAAAAAGTGATTAATTAAAGTATTTCCTCAAATACAATAATTTTATTCAATAATAAATTCATAATAATTAAAAAAAAAGAATAAAAAACCAATTAATTTTCAAATAAAACTAAACGAAACTCTCCCACGCGTATAAAAAGTTGATACATCATTTAGAATACGAATCACTCCGTACAATATGTTTTGCAACTATTTATTTATTGTATAAATATGCTGAGGCACTCGGTGGGTCGAGCAGAACACATAAATCTCCAGCGAGGGGAAAAGAGCATCATTACTGGTGTTTCTTTCGCACAATTAAGTGTACATTGTCCCCGCTACGGTTCCCATGAAATGGCTGACACAACAGACGCTGCGCGCGCGCATTGCGCACACGCGCCATCTTTTGTGGGTAGACGGAACTAGAAATGATGTCACTCAATCTGACCTATTATCATCCCTGATTTATACTTCACGCGCGAATGGCCATTGATTGTGCAATAATTGTTTGTTTGTGCCATAATCCCGGGGACGCCTGTGAGAGTTTTCGTTTTGTGGATGACTTTATTGGCTTAGCTGTTGTAATACTTAATAAGCTGTTTCAAAAGTCCCCCTATGTTTAATTTTCTAATGAAGAGTACCGCGATGTGTAATTTTTAAGTACACTTCACTTGAAGTCATATGTTATTGTGGTATTCTATTTCATTTAACATCACAAATAATTATTGTCTTATGATAATCATTGGATATTAATTAAATTAATAAAACATTTATAGAATAATAAGCAGCGATATATAGCGATGTATACATCTCATTTTGTTTGATTTTTTATAAGTTTATATTAATTAAAAAAATATATAAATTTTATGGCATATTTACAGAATTAAGAAAAAAATAGGTCAATCGTAGCGCAGGGGCACAAAGTGTGACTGTAAACGCGACAGATTGTGGGTTCGATCCCCGCTCAAGGAACTTAAATATTTAATATTTTCATTTATTCGCTCTGATGTCGTAGCAAAGCGCGGCGTTGAGAACCGCCACGCAACATGCAATGCATCCAGAAGTCTACGGTAAAAGGGGCACGCACTGTCTTAACAATAGGTTCCATCTGCCTACCCTGCGAGATAATAACACGAAGCTGATTTAGTTAATTTATTTTTGAAATCAAATTAAGCAATCTCAATATAATTATTAGGTAATATGCATATAGAAAAATGTTTTTAAATTTATTAATCATATAAGCAAAACAATATTATTACAATAATTTGCAGCCCGAATAATGGATATATAATCATTTTAATAGTATCGTGTAAGAAATAACCTAAACAAGCGTATCCGACGCAAACGAGGTAGTTACCAGTTAGCTATCGCAACCAGGCGAGCCCCGTTTCTCTAATGAATATAAATTACGAAACAACACACCGACCCCAGCCCTTTACGCAATAAACATTAAAAAAATCAATATAAGCGTATCAGGGCAGTTGCAACATGATTTATTGAAATATATTTTATCATGATAAAATCTAAAGTACGGCATCATAATTGATGACGACTGTACCAGATTATAGATATGAGTGTATGAGTGTTCGGCTCGGTTCGGTTCGGTTTCGGTGTTTCAGTGAGTGAGCGTAGAGGAGATTCAGTGAGGGTAGAGGAGAGAGGTAATGATTTTCGTGTTAACAACTCTTTAGTCAGCCCTCGGGGGCTAGTAAATTTTAATATGTAACTCTTGTGATAAGATTAGTGTTGCTTTAGAAACTGTATTTAATTTTTTGTTGTTATGTAAATATTATTTATGCAAAATGTTTGATAAGTGTGGTGTTTATTTCTAAATGTTTTTTTTGTATATAGTGCTATGAAGTAGTAATATATAGATTATATTAAAATATAATCTTTTTTTACTAATTTTATATTGATAAAATGCACAAATTTTGCCAATCTATTTAGATTTCTATAAAAAATATATAAGTATAAAGAAAAGAAAAATATTTATTCGAAAATGTATAAAAGTTTAATGTAGAAACCGTCCAACACGTATTCAGAGTTGAAAGTTGTCAAAAAGGCGCGGGTTTGAGTACTGCTACGTGCAAATTTTTATTCTTTTCCAAAGAAAATATTTATATAAATACTTCAACGTTACACTTTAAATAATAGATAGACACAAACGAGTGTTGAACAAAAAAATATTTTTAAAAGTACTTTGCAAAACTTTTCACTTCTACATCTACATTTAAACAGCGTTATTGTTTTCTTCCAACGAGCTCGTATTGTTTACCAACCTTTTATGATCTAGCGACCTTTCTCATATTAACATAAAAGATTTTCCTTCTGTAGATTTTATATACCTACGTACTTCGAATATAGAATTGCGGAGGTGGTTTTTTCATATAGATTTAGAGGCTGTGCTAAAAATCTTTTAAAAATTTATTTGTACGTAGTTCTTTCTATACGTATATAACTTTAACATGTTTATTATTTTGGCATCTAAGTAAGTATTTGTAACAAAATGCATGTTTCTGATATGAAAATATTTTTTTATTATGACATGTTTCATATAATAGAAAGAAACGTACATTTTAATCATTATCATTTTATTCGTAATCTCGTAAAAGTAGATAAATTAATAATTATTTTTTATAAAAATCGTCATTACTGTAAAATCCCAATGCACTATAAAATGCACCATGCAACTATGGAAATCTGAAAATTCTCCTTACAAGCACCGCCCTCGTTAAGTCCCGGGAAATGGTACAACGCACCCCCGGGTAAGTTTCGAAATAATGAACTCAATGGAGATAATAAAATTTTATTTCGCTACTAGTATTTATAAGGCTACGATGATCCCAGCCGGGTAGGCGGGAGTGTCGCCATGGCAACCGGAGGGTAGATCTCGCACGCCCCCACGCTCGCCTCTCTACGTTTGTTATCTGTGCAAGAAAGTCCCCACCTTGCGTACCTACAGCCTCCGTGGCCTTAATCTGAAAGAGTTTAACCACCGCTCGTTGCAAATACAACCCTATGTCCACGGTTCGAAGGTTACTTATGCCGTATTTTCATTTATAATCGATACAGTGTATATGATAGAGACACCTATTTCTGTGAAAGATATTGAAATATCGTAATATGTTTCTAGCTTAACGCTTTGAGTATCTTCTTTAAAATATATAAAAATGTCTGTGCGCAGATGGTAGAAAAATGTTTAAGCCTCCATTAGTACCTATATCAATTTATAAATAAAAAAAAATATGAGTATACGTTTAAAAAAAAACATTTATATTATATATATAAAGCGGATAAACAGATAGACATAATTTTTAACATTGTTTGTTTATGTCTTAGTACCGTGTAAATAATGCTTTTGAAAAAACGATTATTTTGTATTCATATATAAAGATTTATACATTGACATACTAGATATATGTATACAAATTAAAGAAATTTATTATGAAAGTTTGATTATGCAAAGAGACATAAAATCGAAAAAAATATATAAATATACGTACCTATACCTTTGTTTTTATCTATAGAGGTGATCATAGAATCATCTGATCTCGTGGTCCTGCCAAACCCCAGAGTGGTGGTAGTAGTGTCCTGTCCTAGTTGACCCCCATAAAAATCACCGAACGCCGTAGCAGTACCTAATAAACCTGATCGGTCTTGTAGAGCTGCTTTTGCCTTCTCTACACTTTGTTTCAATTGCTCGAAGGTGGACTGGTGCAAGCGGTAGGGTGGCCATTCTGTGGAAGGCCAGGGATCCTCTTTCAAAGCGCTTCTCTTAAGTTCAAGAGCTCCACCGTAGGAGCAGCTACTTTCGTACATTGCCGCTTTAACTCCAGCACGGAGTGCGTTCGCACACTTTAACCCTCTAATGTCGACCCTAAAACAATATTAAAAGATCGGTTAAAAATATTTTTAAATTAAAATTTATAAATAATATTTTAACACAAACATTAGCAAAAAAATATTCAGTTATATAGAACATTATTAGAACTTTAAATCCTTTAGAAGCCTATGCTTGTAATTAAGTAAAGGTCTTAAGTGGTATGGATGACAGAGCGAAAAAGAATCTGAATATTAGTTTGGTTTACTTAGAATCGTATAATGACAAGATATCCCCTTGTGCTTGCAACATATAAAGGAGTGAAAGGTAAAAGCTTTTAATAGATGTTTTGCAGGTGGGGCTCCGGAAAAAAAAAAAAAATGTTTAATTGTGATGATCAACAATAATATCCCTTAAATAATTTTTACTAGTAGTAGAAGTAAGTAGTTTTGTTGTCAGTAAATTTTTTTACCTTAATTTCATATTTTTCTTTTACACGCCAAACAAGTTTATAGCGATACTATTTTACCTTCGAATATGTACGAAAATAGCGACTTGTGAATGAATTGTTAAAAATAAATCAGATTTAAAAATGATTTTTACTTTGTTAATTGATATTAAAATGCAAATGATTCCATAATACAACAACGTAATTATTGATTGTTTAGTAGCCAGTGGCTAGTAAATAATCGACAACGATATAAATTGTTGTTATTTTCTACAAAAAATACTCTTTGTATCTCTTTGCCGTATCGTGGATTTAAAATTCACCTAAACTATAAAATTAAACATAAAAATCCTAAAAATCCCGTAAAAGGGCTTACTTAAATTACATATTATGAAGGTTTTTTTTTAGAACTGATCTTAATGAAGTACACGTAAATATGTATAATATAGTGCATGTGATCATTGAAAGATACTTTTAAATATGGAAGAGTTAAAATTAATTTATTATAATTTATTTATATTTAAAATTAATTATAATTTATTTATAAAATAACTAGTAAAAAGTTAAATAAATAAACTAAGCTCCGTTTTGACATCTGCGCCAAATCGATAACCTTTGCAATCGATATTTATATGTTTTATGATCGAAGGATTTCTTTTCCATATTAATCATAACTGTATAATTTAATTAAAGCCTAATTGTATTACAATTACGATTAATATGATACCCCGCAGAACACGCCGTTACTTAAGACCCTGTAACTTAAAACATGTGTATCATCCCGATTTATAAGCCCGCACCCGCCACACGTATTATGAAAAAAAATCACAATTAAAAAAAATAGAAGGCTAATAGTAAACTACCGTTGACAGAGTAGAAAACCATTGTAAGCATCTCAACGACATAGGCAGGAATAAAGCCTTGAAAGTAGTCAAAAAGAAGAAAGTTTCAGAAATAGTGTGTTGAATAAAATTTCATCCATTGAAGATGATCACACATCTAAGGATGAAGAGGAATAGACTGCGACTTTGAAAAAATGCCCAGGCAGTAACAGCTAACTATTATTATTATTAATTATTACAGCTAACGATTAAAACAATGTAGCTTCTTTGAATCAAAAAATATAATTTCTAATCTAACAAAATATTTTTATCAATTCAAAATATACAATTACTCTACATAACGATACACGATAATATTAGTGAGTATATTGAGGCCAGTCGTGGCGCAAGGGCCAAGGTTACCTGTAAACCGGCGGAAAGTGGGGAACGGAGTGTCTTAACACTAGGTTCCCTCTGCCTACGCTGCTGTGTGCGGGATACAGCGTGAAGCTGATTTTATGAACGTAGATTAATAACTAGATTCTACCTTTAGCTCCACATAAACAAGTGTAGAATATAGGAAATAACAAGAGGATAATAATATTTGGTTAAGCTCCTGCGAAATATCGGTTTTATTGCATATCCATAATTTATGAAGTCTGAATCTAATATCTGCTATTATATCATTGATCGGCATAAAATATGTATTACT
This sequence comes from Heliconius himera, assembly GCA_021202915.1. NCBI lineage: Eukaryota > Metazoa > Arthropoda > Insecta > Lepidoptera > Nymphalidae > Heliconius > Heliconius himera. The sequence goes on along the minus strand of JAJHJA010000174.1, from coordinate 13,989 downwards.
AATTTGCAAAACCAGAAGGTCGTTGTGGCGCAGCGCCTCAAGTATGCATCTGTATATACAATGGTTGTGGGTTCTATTTCCAGCTTCACGCTGTATCCCGCACACAGCAGGGTAGGCAGAGGGAACATAGTGATAAGACATTTTGTTCTCCACTTTCCGCCGGACTTTTGCCTTGTTGCCAGAGCAAAGAAATGACATTATTAAGAAATAATAATTCATTTCCTCGAGTGTAGATCGAACTAACAACAGTCGCGTTTTAGTCACACTATTGTGCCACTGGGCCACGGCGGCCTCAATAAATATCAATATTTCCATTGGAGGACTTAAATATTTGATATTATCTTTTCATCGCTCTGGTAACAATGCAAAGCGCGGTGTTTAGTTGCGCCACCCTGCACGCAATTCATCGATGTGGAGAACGGAAATGTCGTTATGGGAAACGGAGTGTCTTAACACTTGGTTCCCGGTATACAGCGTATATAGCGTCAAGCTAAAAAAAATGCAAAACATAAGTACGGAAAATGTTCATATACATATGTATCTACTTAGAGTATGTTATTAATGTAGATGGCTTTTTCGTTTAAATTGCCCTGGACTCGTATCATAATGAAAAGCGATTTAGTGCAATTTGCCTTTTATGCTATTATTTTCTTATTAACTCTTACGGTCCGTTAAAAGGATGAATGGTCATTACACACACAATACATATCTAATACATTATACATATTAGTGGTTTAAACTGTATTAACATCACCTACTGAACCAAAATATACAGAAATTTTTAAAATAATTATTTCACTAAATATTTCTAAACCTAACAAAAAACCTTTAAAAATATTTTTTTTCGTTAATCTGGTATTAATGACAAGGGTATTGGGTTCAATTTCTAAAAATATGAAATTGTGGCGGGATGGAATGGAATATGTGTGTTGATTTTTAAGCATAACTCGGCAAGAAGTGGATCAAAATAAATTTCTGGCCTTAGTTGATAACTTGATAGATATGTAGTATATTTTCTAGGTAGAGCTTATAAAAGTAAGTTAAAAAGAAAATAAGAAGAATAATGAAAAAATATATATAAATATATTAAATAAAAAAAAATAGAGTTCCGTGCCTCAAAAGGACGGAAAACTTATCACTTTGTTGTGCGTCTGTCCGTCTGTCAAGATTATTTATGTCGAGATCACGTGGAATTATCAAGCTGAAATTATTATTAATTATTCAGGTCTACGGTCCCTAGAAGTACAGAAAAAATCAAGCTTTTTGCCTGCTAATGCTCGTATCTTTTTTGATACCTCATCGCAATCCAAAGAAACGAGCAATAATCGATGCATGGATTTTGCTACATTTTGTATGAAATTCAGTCAAATCCTATAGGTACTTCCTATGAACCTATATTTATGAAATTTGGAAGGACGTGAGAACTAACAATGCAAATAAAAGAAAAAATCCGAAAAGTTTTTTTTTTAGATATTCCATAGAAAAAATAAATACAAGCTTATATTTATAATTAATTTCATACAAAATTATGTATTTGCAAATTTAAATTCGTCAACTTTTGTAAGTTGTACTTTCCGTTGACCTACAACCCTGAAATTGGTACGGAAGCTTCGGTGTACGAGTCCGACTCGCACTTAACCGGTTTTATTCAATAAAATCCGAAAACAATTTCATATGCATACACGTTCTTAATAATAAAAAAAATATATAGATATAAATGAATGGATACTTATGAAAATGATGTCTGAATTTTACTATTTTTAATTTTATGTAATGTAAAATAAAAATAGGCGTACTCGAAGAATCTATTTTAAAGTACCATACTATAACAGAGAAATATCACAATTACAACATAAAATTCCATCATAATAATGGTTAGAAAAATTAATCTGCCAAACTAAGAACTCCCTCCTTCTTGATTCGACAGATTTAAATTAATAAAAGAATCTATAAAATGAGGCTCTATGAAGCGTTTAATAGTTTTAAAAACATAATTTATATTAAGTCAAGTCATTAAGTCAAGTGAGGCCAGTCGTGGCGCAGTGGCACGAGGTGTGACTGTAAAACCGACTGGTTGTGGGTTCGATCCCCACTCGAGGAGATGAAATATTTACTTAAATTTATATTTCCATTTCTTCGCTCTGGTGTCGAGGTTAAGCGCGGCGTTGAGTTCTGCCACTCAACACGCAATGCCTCCAGAATTCGGCAGAAAGTGGGGAACGGAGTGTTAACACTAGGTCCCCTCTGCCTACCCTGCTGTGTGCGGGATACAGCGTGAAGCTGATTTATTTTTTATTTTATTTATATTAAGTATTACTGTTTTTTTTTTTCGTTCATATAAAAATGTTATGAAGACCTATAAGTATATTCTATTATCTACTTTGACTTAACCCTAGCTCTATAGTTGCCGTTCGCTTGTCGATAATCATACCTCATATCTGATATCCTCTTTCGCTTAGGTCGCTTTTCGTCTTTCCTATTCTTATCCGTGGTGATTTTTTCGGGTGGTATCACATTTCAGTGATACCACTTGGCGCTATAAATAAACCGTAGCCGTCGTCGGGGACCAGGAAGGTACGTGGAAATTGTCCACCGAGTAAGAATAATCAATGTGTCATCATATAAACTAGAACATCCTCACGTCACTAGCTTCCTGGATGAAAACACTAAAGTCCATATTATGTTTCCGATTGATATCACTTCATAATTGAAAATAGAACGTTTTCTTAACAAGTAGAAATTTTAACATATAATTTTAAGAAGCCACTGTTGATAAATATTATAATGTTATTGTTTTTAAAAAGAATAATTTCTTTTTTGTCTGATATTATAGTGATGATATCGTGATGATGTCCTTCCGACGACTGTATGTAACGCGCTTGCGCTGTGCGCCATAGCATTCAAATTGATTGCATCCGGCGTAAGGGAAATGTGTCGTATAACCAATTTATATTTGCTGCTTGATTTGACCACAGCATTGCGCAAACTTTCCAAACTATAATAATACAACGAAATATAAATATATATAAAATAAATAATATATACTATTTAGGTATTTTGGGGATTCGAAGGTTTCATTAAAACAGTTCGTAAGAAACTGCTACGTAGACTACGTTCTTTTAGAATCTTAACGAATAACGGTCAACAATTATATAGATCCCTAAATTATTGTTTTTATACCAATTTTCAATGAGTATAACATATATGACCAATAATTTGCCCAGTCAATCATTTTATTATTTTAGACTGTCTTTTTTGTCCCTCAAATTATGTTTTTTTATAAAAATCTAAATTGATTTTCTATAGAAAATATTAGTTATACCTAAGATTTGGACGTATATGACAAACATAAAGGTAAGTATTATGGCACACAAAAATTCAAAAGAAACACAAACATTATTATGTAAATATTCTACTATATTCTATTCTATTGTAGTTTATATACTCAAATAATATTCAAAGTAACTAAACCACTTCGTAGCATTCGGGCTGCGTGGGCGCTCGGCCACTTCGTCGCAGGAAGTCTGTATTACCTTATTATATCCGACTGAGCGTCATCCGTCTACCGTCCTTCACCTTACTCTTGACTCGTATCAATTTACATCTATGAATGGTTGATACGTCCACATATTTGCACGTGGGAATTGATAAGCTGGAGAGCACCTCTATTGAGTGCTGTATCTCGTGAGTGTTGATGTAAATGCAATCCGTTTAGGATCAATTTAGTTAACCATATTCATACTTTTGCCAGTTATAAATATCTCATTTTACTTAATAATAAAATAAATATATAACGTGTATCGGGGACGAGATAACTTTACTGTGATTAATTTTTATACCAAACTCTTCATAATCTAAGCTTAATCAATTTCAGCTTTATGCTATATTCCTTAGGTATATAACAGGGTAGGCAGAGGGAACTTAATGAACCTAACACTCCGTTTCCCACTTTCCGTTAAATTTTTAATAAATAATAAATCATTTCCGCGATCGAACCCATAACCGTCGCGTGAATGTAACACCTTTGCAGTTTGCACCACGACGGCCTCTTTCTTAATCCATTTAATGTTTAGTTTATCAAAGGCTGTCTTTATTAGGACAACAAGGTTAATTACTAAGCGCTAGTATCCTTTTTGTTTATTATTAACAGCTGTTAACGAATGGGGAACGGAGTGTCTTAATTGATGGAGGTGTAAACCTGTTTTATATATTAATGAAAACCTTTTATATGGTATTATTTTTGAAAAAAAATATTACAAATCAACATATGTATATTAAAATGAAGTTGAATACTTTACAGGAATAAAATAACTTTATTTTGTACAGGAAAGTAAAATAAAAATAGAAGATCGTCACATGGTCACATATCACCCGAGCAATGGGGCGAGAAATCGACTGGACTTGGGGTTGCAACTTCTGAAAGTACACTTCATTGATTCCACCTACTGCTTTGTAAGCTTAAAAATACCTAACAATTTTTAAATAATCTATGGACAAACAATAACATCAAATTTTTGTCTTTATTATCAGTTACTTAATGGCTAATTTTTCAGGTTTTATTCATATTTTACTGATAAAATACCTACATGACGTATAAAAACGTCCACAGGCTCACAGATGCCCTTTTTTAATGGTATATGTATTTTTTGGTAGCGTTTATAAATTTTATTAGTTTTTAAGACCATTGGTTATTTCTAAAAAAAAAAATCTATGTCCGGATAAGCACTGTCTAGGCCAAATGGCGGGATGGTCACTGGTGTGATCTACGATCAGAATACCACCTAATCTTAAGGGGCTCATATTCAAGAGCATCATCCGACCGGTTCTTTTATAGTGAATGTTGGCCAGCATTATCTCGGCATATTCAGGTGCTTCACGTCACAGAAATGAAGATGCTGAGTTGCATGTGTGGCGTAACGCGATCTGAACGCCTACACAACACATTCATTTGACGTAGTCTTGTGGTCCGTGACGTAGCGGATAAACTCCAAGAGCTGCGCCTGAGATGGTATGGCTACAATCCGCGCACACCTAGGTAGTATGTCGGATGAAAGTGCCTTGCTATATCTGTAGTGAGACCACCCGGACGCCCAAGAAGGCGCTGGTTGGATGTCGTGATGTAGGACATGAGGGCCACTTGACTAATCACCCAGGTCTTTCAAAACTGTACAAAATGGAGTAAATTAAGCAGGTAGGCAGAGCCTGGCTACATACACTAGAATTAAAGCCAGGAGGAAGAAGAGGAAGAATTTAAATCTAACAGCGAGACAAAGTGTTATTTAATAAAAAATGTTGATTGATCAAAGAGTGGAGCGTCAGGTATGCTGAATGTGTTCCAGAAAAAATCAAAAAATATTAAGAATGCTTAAAAGTGCGTATGCGTATGCGTATGCATGCGGAGACCGATTTTTAAAAACAAAGCGAATATATAACAGTTAGCACTAACAACATACATCATAACGCAGTATGAACAACCACGGATTCGTCCATTTGGCACCCGGCTCACAACTAATGCATTCATCAACGCTTATTACATTTCGTATATAGCTGTTTAAATATTTTATTGGACGTTTGTCGTGTTTTGTGGTGCATTGTTCCAAAAATGTGCAGTAAGAAACTTTTCCTGCAGAAACATAAGTTAAAAAGTCGTGAGTTTAAATTAAATTCATATTTCTATATATCAAAACAATAAAGAACTATTTTTTACATTTTTAAAGTGTTAATTCACACTTAGGAAAGAAAAATACTTATTTAGAAAACGTATAAAAGTTTGAACGTAACGGGGAACCCGCGTCTCCTGGAAACCGACCTGGTCGGTTCGAGTCCCGCTACGTTCAAATTTTTATACGTTCTCTAAATAAATAAAGAATTATGTCTGTACAATAACTTTAGTCTCAAAAAAAAGTTTAGGATAATGAAAAAACACTAATAAATTATGATTATTAAAATAGTTGTTTGTCTGGCTATTTGTTTGTCTTTATATCTGTTTATACATGAAGGCTTAGATCAAATCTAGGTTATAGTTGATTTTAATAACTGGTACACCTGATATAAACAGAAGTCCAACTAAATTATAAGAAATAAAAAAAATGCTGCCTGAACAAAATTTATTGAGTGTGATAAGCATTTTCCATTGACATCTATAAATTAAAGATCTCGAATATCTGATTTAGAACCATTTTTTTTCAGCTTCACGCTGTATCCCGCACTCAGCAGGGTAGGCAGAGGGAATCTAGTGTTAAGACACTCCGTTCCCCATTTTCTGCCGAATTCTGCAGGCATTGCGCGACGAGTCAGAACAACGCCGCGCTTAACCTCGACATCAGAGCGAAGAAATGGAAATATAAATTTAAGTAAATATTTCATCTCCTCGAGTGGGGATCGAACCCACAACCGATCGGTTTTACAGTCACACCTCGTGCCGTTCCGCCACGACTACTGGCCTCAAGAACTATAATAACCCAAAATAATAAAGTATAAGAAAAATTCACACGAACCTTAAACAAGATATTATAGTATGGCAGGCAGTTTTAAATAGTGATCAGTACTATTTGTACTATTTGTGTGTATTTGTTGACGTTTTAACTAATGTTTTACCTAAAAATATTTATCTAAAATTGTATATTATTTATAGTTAGTTGATATCATAGAAATTCATACTACACGTAGCCTTTAATTATTGTTCTCAATCCTTATAGCTTAGCTTATTTATAAGAGGTCCATATATTTCGGACCTTCTACGAGTATTTTTATATGTCTACCAAAAAATCTTATCATACTAAACAACTTTAAGGAGGCTTAATTTTTATGGTTTAGATGGACCACATAATGACATTTCGGACTTAGGTGCTATTTGCCAAATTAATATTGTTTAGTTTTGTCTTCTTTAGTGTACACTCACCACAGACCACCAAACCTACCGTGTCAAATTACAGTGAAAGTTTAATAATTTTATTCCAAAAACCTATAAAGTAGCTGCTTAATTTTTTTAACGTCAAATAATTTATCACCTATGAGTAAATACTAAAGTTACTGCATCAGCCCTGATGAGAGGAACCAGCGCAATAAACTCAACGACATTTTTTCTTTAATCCATTATTTATAGATTTACACTTAATTATTAATATATTTTTAAACTATCCCGCAATCCAATGATAGTCCTGAATTTCATCCAAATCTGTTGAAACGTTTAGAAGGAGTCGGGTATAGAAAAATTATAATTATATAGATTACAAATATCTTTATATAATATCTTCTAATATACATCGCCTGAAAAAAAAAAATTAAATTTTGATAATTTAAATTAAAAAAATGTAATCTCTGGTTATTGTGGCGATATGAGTTTCTAGAGACATACTCGTTCATGTAGATTTATGTACCATCTAGCTGGCATGTATGTACATTATCACGACACAAGCTTAGAAGGTTCTTTTACAGATATTATAATAAAAAAATAACATAAAATAATAAATATAATATAAAATATCTAGACATTTGGACTTAGCCCGTGAGATCGCCGCCATGTGAGATGTCAATGCGAACTATTATTGCGCCGATAGTGGTTTCAGTTAACAGTTTAATCGCGAAAAGCCTCCACCAACATCTTAAGAGGTTATCGCTTAGCTGCTGGATCAAGAACCGGATGCAGAAGGCAATTTTATTAGGCATTTTGAGACGGAACGTATTGTGAGGAGGTTCCTCTCTCTGAAGCCCTAACCACCGGTGGCTTGGACCCCTGTCCTACTCTCGGAAGAGTGTTTTTTAAATTTTTCAATGATTTTTTTTTAAATAATTTTGATTTGTGATGCATTAATAATTAACTTTACTGAATAGTGCAGATTATACATAGTTTTAGTTAATTAAAAGACTTAAGGAGGAGCTCATCAATTCGACTGTATGATTTTATGATTCCGTAACGCAAAAGGTAAAAACGGAACCCTTGTAGGATCACTTTGTTGTCCGTCTATCAAAACCATTTATCTCGAGATTGCGTTATGGTATCGAAGTCAAATTAATATCAAATATTTAAGCTTATGGTCTTTTGAAGCACAGTAAAAATCAAGCTTCTAAATCAACGCAAACAAAAAATATGAGCATTTATGCATCGATTTTGCTGCATTTTGTATGAAATTATATTTTGTATATTTTGTATGAAGTTGTGAGAACCGTGTGTGTTCGAAAACTTTTATAAGTTGTGCTTCCAATTCGAAACTAAGTTTCCGTCGATCTTCAATTCTGAAATTGGTATGGAAACCTCGATAGGCAAGTCTGATGCCCATGTAACCGATTTCTTATGATTTCTTAGTCAACTATGAGTAGAGTTCGGCAATTTTTGTTTTATATCGTAGCACATTTTTCAGAGGTTTTAGTTTTATATAAAGTTGGTTCAACAGTTTATTAAAAATCTAAAAATAACAACGTTCGATTTTAACATTCGTTAGTATTGCTTCCTTATCAGTGTTTACCTCAAAACGACAAAAATATATTATAGAATCACTTTGTTATCCGTCTGTTTCTCTGTCAAGAGCATTTATTTCGAGATTGCGTAGATGTGTTAATCTGAAATGAATATCAAATATTTTGGTCCACGGTCCCTTAGAGCACAGAAAAAAATGTAGCTTCCAAATCAACGCAATCAAAAAATACTAGCGTCTATGCACCGTTATTACTGCATTCTGTATGAAATTAGACGCGTAATAAAAACTAGTACGGAAAAATTAGTACGGAACACACGGTATATGAGTACGATCGCATTTAACCATTTTGAAACATTCTAAGAGTAAACAACATATGAGGAAAGTGAATTTCCGTCTTATATAATATTGTTGATAGTAACAACTGACTTAACATTTGCGCATTTATATCTATTCGAGTAGGCCTCCGTTTGATCATTGTACAAGAACAAACTTTAATAAAAATATTTATTTTTAAAGCAATCTTTCCAATTACAACAAACATAAACAGTATCTGAAAAGTAATATTTATTTACTGAAAATATTTAAATTAAAATCTACTACTACTAAGTGAATAATGATGTATCAATGCAACTGGCCCTATCATTCCTGATAGATTCAAATGACTTAAGAAAAGTGTTTGTTTTGAACTCTATTTAACAAGCGTCATATGGTAGTAGACCATAGTGTTTTCGCACCCAATCTTGTTTATATAAATTGTGAAATAAAAGTAAAAATTACGAAAACGTAGTATGTCCTGACAAAACTAAATACTTATTTTCATATTTAATACAAGTACTAGAAACAACAATTCTGTTTTCGAATAAAGAAATTAATTAAAACGTCATAAAATATGTAGTGCACTACCGTCCAAGAGATAACGGTGTCCCGTTTAGTGAATGTATAAATTGGGAGGTCAAGTTTAATCAAATTTAGTTCTTATGCCCTCGTTATAAGAACCATAGGCTTCGGCTTTGAGTTCTCATATACCTACTATAGTACGTACGTATCGTAGTGGCATCAAGTTATATTAACATAGAGGCATAAATCCAACCGTACCTCAAGTCAGCACTGAATTGTTGCTGAATAATATTCACATAAATCCAAACATGAATTAATTATCGCTGTTGTCGACTGTCTTACATAATTATGTAATATGGATCATATAATGTTGTTGTAGTTGTTGTACTATAATAGGAGGGTATGTTGTTGTATATTCAACAAACATGACGTAATATGATGTGAAGACAGTTGTGGCGCAGGGGTACAAAGTCTGGCTGTAAGCGCGACGGGTCGTGGATTCGATTCCCATTCGAGGATATGATGTATTCAATATTTTCATTTCTTCGCGGCGTCCTGCCATTCAACACGCAATGTCTCCAGAATTCGGCGGAAAATGGGGAACGGAATGTCTTAATATTAGGTTAGGTGCCTACGCTGCTGTGTGCGGGATACAGCGTGAAGCCAAAAAAATAATTATATTATTATTATACTTATTTAGAAAACGTATAAAAATTTTAACGTAGCGAAACTCGAACTCGCGCCTAGTGGAAACCGACCAGGCACTCTGACCACTAAGCCATACGTTCTCATCAAGCTACGTCGAAATTTTTATACCCTTGTTACAACTGGTCGGTTTCCAGGAGGCGCGGGTTCAAGTCCCGCTACGTTCAAATTTTTATACGTTCTTTCCTAAGTGTGAAATAACACTTTAAAAATTATATTATTGTTCTGAATAAGGTGGTTAAATTTGATATAGTTTTATATATTTGATATAGTATTACAGATAGGAAAATTAATGCAAATATTCCTCTTAACTGTCTGTTATCTAAGATAGATCTGAATATTTTTATTAAATGTTTAGTTAAATTTTACAAAGCTTTTTTATAGGTATTTCACTCTGATGCAATTTTATGTAAATAAAACGTTATTAATGTAAAGAAATGGCAATGAGCCCAGTCGTAGCACAGGGACACAAGCGTGAGACTGTGAACGCGACAGACTGTGAGTTCGATTTCCTCTCGAAGAAATCAAATATTTATTATTTTCATTTCCCCAATCTGGTAACGAGGCAAAATGCTGCGTTGGGTTTCGCCATTCAACACGCAATGCCTCCAGAATTCAACGGAAAATGGGAACCGGAATGTCTTAACACAAGGTTCCCTCTGCTTATGGTAGGCCGTGTGAAGAATGTAGCATGAAGCTAAAAAATAACTTATCATCCAGTTCTAAATAGACAGTAAATGTATAGCGTAGCGTAATAAACCTATATGGTTATCTAGTTAATTAGTCTAAAAATTATGGTAGGCTTATGGTGTCTTTTACCAGTTTTTACAAGGTTTTATGGAATATTTCTGTTTTAATAGAATATGTAAACCTTCAGTTACAGGACGTATACATAATATATTGAAAATACATACAGTATCCTGTCTGTATCGTAAATAAAATATGAATGTATAATTACTACTTTTATCTACTTATTACTGCAATACATAGCGTTATAATTATCATATTTAGATGTATAAATAAATTATCGAACTGCACTACAGCTTCGAATTGGTACATTTGAATCTTGGCGTCTAGATATTTCCTAAACGTTGATTTTTTAGCGAAAACTCAAAAATTTTGGAGATATCTTAAAAAAACTTATAAATCGTAAATAATTAAATAATCTAATTTGATAAAAAACAGTAGCTTAGTATATAGACTTTCCTATGATGTAATTAGTGAACAAAAGTTTATTATTTTACAATTCAATTTTGTTTGTTTATAAATAAATATATTTAAATACCTTTACTGCAACCAATTATCAGTTAGGAGAAGATTGAATATGCCTATGTACTCGTATACTAATATTTGAAATTAACCGACGGAGCTTTACGAAACGGATTGATCCTTACATAAGCCAAATACGATGTATCGATTGATTGATATATTTTTTGTAAAAGTCTAGAAATAATGTTATGGATGACCTTGTGGTGTCCTATGTAACTACATTTCGAGGTCTGATGTTCCTATTCTATTATACCTATATGATTTGTTCCCGTGCACGGAGGCTCACCTTGAATTAGTTGCATCTCACGATCGGGACCCCGTCCATGTCTTCGTTGCCGACCGGCGCTACGTCACGTCACACGGAAGAGCCCAACTTGCTCGCGCGGCAAAAAAAATAAACAAATCGATATATCCGAGGAACAAGCGAGCGTTCGCGGACAGGAAGCTAGGATAATAGCGAAGCCTCGTCCGGTGGTCGGAGACGACGGGGAGGGGTGGTCCGGGGCCACGCCCAGGGGCGGGGTCGCAGCCTGCGCGGGATCATCACCCCTTCGATGCGCTGACATTCTTACCAACAAAAGACCAGCCACAATGCCTATGGTATATTCGAGATAAGTCTCCGCTTCCTATCTTATTATTCTCGATATAATATTTTGATAGTGATAACCATAACAGCTTTAGATAGATTTTTTTCGTTCTTACGTGTGTTTGTTGTGAATTTAGACATATTTTTAATATAGTAGTACTAAGGAGATGTATTTCAGTGATACATATTTTTTGTACATTATAACATTACTAACATTGAATAAATTATTCAGTGAAGTAATAATTAGGACATATTTGCAAGTATTTCAAATTAAGTTTGTTGATAAAATAAATAAGAAGAAAATCACTCGTATAAAAAATGTTCTTATAATAAACATAACAAAAATTGAATAATATAAAATAAGTAATCAAACCAACTCCTCAACTCGACACTTTAATGCACAATTTATAATTTTTAGATTTTTTTTACTCTCATAAATATAAATTTAGACGAGATTTTAAGATACTACAGAGAGAACTGTGTTTTTCACCGAGTTCTGTAAGAAAAGGAGGTCATCAATTCGACTATATTTCTTTTGTTTGTTACCTCCGATTTTTTGACTGGGTGAACCGATTTTGATGTTTTTTTCTATTTGAAAGCTAGTGCTTCCTGTATGTTCCCATTTTTTTCATCTATGATCCATTTCTGGCATATCTATCAATTAGAAAATCGCATATGTCTTAAATTTGCATTAGGTATGTGCGCGACAAATGGACGAAAAACTGAATATCACGCCAACCGATTTCGATGATTCTTTATTTGACAGGATGCACTTCAAGGATATTTTGGTAAAAGTTTAGTTAGGTTCTGATCCGGTTAAAATTGTACTGTAATAGTTACAAGGAAGAACATTGTTAACATTGTTATAGTCAGAAGTAAGATTCCTCATCGTTGCATTTCTTTTCAATCAACTTCAAAAAAAAGATGTTCTCGTTTTCAACCGACTGCAAAAAAGGGAGAGGTTTCCAATTCGCCCGAATATTTTTTGTGTATGTTCTTGTGAATATGTCAAAATCTTAGTTTGCACAAAAATAATATCTAATTAAGATTTTACATAATACAACCACCACCTACTCGTTTGAAGCATTTTCTTAAGGTCTATTCATAACTTAAAATAGAAAAATAAATTAATTTTTAACAAAAAAAACCGACTTCAAACAACGAACTAAAAAGTATAAAATAATTTTATATAAAGTAAACCGTACTTTGATTTTGTCAAACAAAAACTATTTAAAAAGATTTTATAATTTTGATGTCGGTGACAAGTAAAACAAACAGGCTTAGTAATTCGACATTGTAGTAAGGTTATTGTAGCATTAGCTTGACACCAATTTATAAAATTATAAAATGTTTTTTCAATTATTTTTGTTTAACAAAATCAAACTACGCTTTACTTTATAATTTTACATAAAGTAAACCGTACCTTGATTTTGTTAAGCAAAAATAATTAAGAAAAAAATCTTTTACTTTTTACTTCGTTGTTGGTTTTTTTGTTAAAATTTAATTTATGTAAATATACTTAGAATACAGTCACCACTATATTATTAAAGAACTATTTAGATCAGCGGTAAGAAATTAAGTTCCTTACCTATATTACTAATAGCCTAGTTAACACTTAGGTAAGTTATTTACTGCATAGGTAAATTTGTACCTATTTTTAATGTAATTCTATATTTTTTTAATTATAGTTGATCTGAGTGTCTATTATACTTAAATATTGACTATTAATTACTTTTTTAATTAGTTAGTTCTTAACTTTTTTCTCAGTATTTATTTGTGCTCTCCGGGCTCCGACATTGTGAGATACATGTGTTATAGACATCGCTTTAATCGATATATCCGTTTTCTCTTTTATGAAACAATTAGCCATTACGTTCAATTTAATAAATGTAATAATTCGAGAATAAAAAATATAAATAAATAAATCAGTTTCACACTGTGTATCCTGTACATAGCAGGGTAGGCAGAGGAAACCTAGTGTTAAGACACTCCGTTCCCCACTTTCCACTGAATTTTTCGAGGCGTTGCGTGTTGAATGCCGAAACTTAATGGCGGGATTTTGCCTTGATGCCAGAGCGAACAAGTGAAAATATTAATAAACAATAACTTATTCTACAACAATCAAATCTACAACCGTCGCGTTAAAGTCACACTTGTAACCCTGAGCCAGGACGA